>OZ025294.1:146153756-146753756 GCA_964019185.1 Maratus speculifer
ACGTAAGGAGAGATGGCTTCATTCTCAACATTTCAAAGGAAAAAAAGTCGCAAATGAGATGAACATTAAATCAAGAAAACGTTCTACAAACTTGAGAAAGTTCGTTTGGACACCAGCCATATATCGCGTTCAAAATATGCTAGATAAGTCACTTAACTTAAAATTTTTGAAGCGGGCGACCCGGAATTATTATTATTATTATTATTATTATTATTTTGAGCCAGTTTATGGAACTCATTTGATTTTCGATACTGAAGGAAGTAGAACTCTTTCTTTATTTGAAACTGTTCTTAAATTTCGAATTGAGTTCTACAAATAATCAACCAGTTTTTTCAAATGATCCTTTGAATCGTTTATTTATTTAACACGCCTCAAAGAATAATAAACTTTATATGGACAAAAGTTGTAGTTACACATTTTAACGTAGGTTAAGTCTATTAATTTGCTTGGTAGTGTGAAGAGGTAAAGCCTAATTCCGGGTTGTCCAGTTCGAAAAAGTTCGACTTTTCTAGTGTTTTATGGTTTCAAGTGGGGGAAATTTCGTCCATAACGGACATTTTGACAGTGGTTCCTAAGAGAATTTTTGCGTTTACTAAAAAATAAAAGAGAAAATCGTCTTTTGGTATATTCGAACAAAAAATATTGGAAAATGATGAAACAAATGACTTATGGTTAAAAATGATTGTATACAAATTATTATAGAAAACTACTACCTCTGACAAAAAAGTTCGGTGAATGAATTCAGAACGACCAATCTGGCAACACTGGGGAAACAAAATGCTGCACCTGTATAGAGACAAGTGTTGACCATTTTCCCCCACCGTTGTTCAGTTGACCGTCGTTTTTGTTCTGTGTAAGATGTGCTTTATTAAGCGCTTGTTCAGTGTGTTGGTTCTTAACTGAGAACAGGGAAATTAACGAACAAAAGATCAGTTTAAAGTTCGATTTTAAGTTTTGCTAGACACCGAAAGAAATTCACGAGGGGTGGTGTAAATTGAACATCCGCCATACTCACCAGATCTCAATCCTTCTGACTTCATCCTATTTTTACGACTCAAACTCTCTTTGAAAGAGATTTGACTATATTGCTGACATCCAACGAAACGTAACGAAGCTTTTGAAATCCATCCCAAAAGAAGACTCTTTGCAAATTTCCAAGGACATGTATAACAGATCACAGCGGTGCATAGTTATGGGAGATGACTATTTCGAAAAGATGGTATGGTAAAATTCGTTAATATTTCATCTACATTAATGTTACAGGACTATTCACCAAATTTTATTGTCAGAGGTTGTATACTGACATCAGATAATATGGATTTCAGGACAACATTTGATTAATCAAATGAATGTACGTAAGAACGCTATAAAGTTTCTGGCTTTGACCAGAAAGAAAATATCTAGTGTTAAGAAATTAAAATATTTATTCAACATTTTATCCCATGAGACTGGTGCTCTTGTTACATCGTTGTTGCTGCTTTTCTAGTCCTGCCAAATAAAAGTTCTTTGTTAGGTCCCGAAACCAGCTCTCAGCAGCCTCTTTGACATCTTCAATGTCCTCAAAATGATGACCTTTAACCCTTTATCTACCGCATTATGAATTCATGAAAATTTTACATTGTAAAGCATTTTACGTAAATTGTTTAAACTAAATTAAAAGATTTACATAATCATTTAATAATTTTTTTAAGGATTTTAGAAGGAGTGAAGGATTTAGAAGGATTAATTAAATTTGAGTTTACAGGAATTTTGTGCAACGTTTATAACCCCACTCAAATCTTTTATTTTAAATTGCTTTCTTAGTATTTTGTATAATTATAAAATGTACAAATATGATGTTCTTACAATATAAATATAGAAGTATTTCTGAATTGAAAAATCCCCCCCCCCCTCCCTCAGCGCCAAGAAAGCAGAAAAGATACAAAGGCAAAAGAAAACATCTTTTTAAAAATAGTTTTGTTTTGTGTAACCAATAATGCTTTTGGAACAAAATAAAGTAATGTATCTGTAACTCATTCTAAACAGTATTACAACTAACTGATGTATTAAAAGAATTTTATAATAAGTAATTTTAATGGTGCTTATAAGTATATAAGTACCGTCGGTAGATAAAGGTTTAAGGCGTTTCTTCTAGTTTAGACACAGAAAATAGTCTGAGAGGGCTAGGTCTGGTGAGTGTAAAGTTTATTGACCAAATGAAAGCCTGTGGTCTTCAATTTGGCAGCCTCAAAATTGTACATGTGTGAAGATGCATTGTCATGCAACAGAAAGATCCTTTTAGTCAATTTCCCTCCGCGTTTATTCCTTGATGAATCCCTTCAACTGATACAATATGTTTTTATAATATTGTCCAGTTATGTTGCATCATTGAGATAGGTAGTCTACCTGAGGAATGTCGTCTTTGTCCTAGAAAACTGTCACAATGACATAACCATTTTGGCTGATTTTTTCGGCAAAATTTCTTTTGCCACGGAGGCCGATTTTGATGCCATTCTTAAATCGTACAGAAATTTATAGCCAGAATTAAAAAATCCATCAATCTATTTATTGACATATTTTTAAGAATTTCCATAACTGAACGTTTACTGGAAAAAAAAATATAAGATGACGGAACAAATAACTCGTGGTTAAAAATCTATGGCTGCAAATTACCGTAAAACGCTGCATTTATTTGCAGATTTCAGGACAATATTTCATTAAGCCTGTTTTCAAATCCAAAAGGAAAAATTTTACAAGCTATCTAATCGTATTCATTTTTCTGTGTTTTAGCAAACGCAATAGATTTTTCAGAACAAGTGATCAAAGTTAGCATTTTAAGCCGTATTTACCGACGAAAGCAGAAAATACAGTTTTACAAAGTAGAAAAATGCGTGATCACGTGATCGAATTAACTTATAACTCGATAGGTAATTTAATTATCATAAAAAGGAAAACAGAGTTCAAAATGGCTTCCATAGTCAGGCTTTCCAATTTTATATATTTCAGTTAAAAAATGAATTTGTAAATATGTCAAAACGTATTGCGCTTGTTGAGCAGAGCAATTGAGAACAAACAACCTTGTAAAGATCAGGGGCAAACAATTTCTAAAAGAATATGATTCAGGTTTATATTTATAAAATAGCCACAAAAAGCCTTACAATTCATCAGAATGTTCGGGAGGCCCGTTTATAAATAGAATGCTATTAAAATGAAGTTAAACAAAGTCACGTTTAGTCACGCTTTGAATTTTTTTTTTTTTTTTTTGGCTTTATTTTAAAAATTAGAAAAAGGTCACGATTCATTTTTAACCGACTTCAAGGAGGAGGTTATGATTTCGACCTGTATGTATTTGTTGTTCACGCATAACTTTCGTAAATATGAACCGATTTTGATAATTCTTTTTTTGTTTGAAAGCGTATGGGGCCCATGTGGTCCCATTCAAATTTCATAAAAATCTGTTGATTAGAACTTTTTAAAAAATTAAAACATTAAAATTCAATATCTTTTCGAAGCAATCGACCAATTAGAAACGTTCATTTTTCATGTTTTTAAGTTACACTTACATAGACACACGATCTTTTCAAAGTGTGAAATCCTAACTGGACAAAGTTCACATTTATTAACAGTGTACACTATAAAAAATTTGACCCTTTTGCTGCATAATCACTCCCCCGTTTTTATAGAATATCTCTCTCTTGACCCATGAGAATTCTCCACGATAGGCTGAAGTAATCGTTTTCTATAAAAGCGGTGGATTGACGATGCAGCAAAAGGGCCAAATTTTTTACAGTGTACACTGTAAAAATTTTGATCCTTTTGTTGTATCGTCACTCCCCCGCTTTTATAGAATATCTCTCCTTTGACCCATGAGAATGCTCCATGATACATTGCTAAAAATTTTACCCATTTGCTGCAACGTCACACCACAGCTTTTATAGAATATGTCTTTTATGACCAATGAGACTGCCCCATAACACAGTAAAGTAATCGTTATTTATAAAAGCGGTGGACTGATGATGCAGCAAAAGGCTCAAAGTTTTTGTAGTGTAATTGGGACAAAAGCGTCTGTCAAAGAAATATTTGGGAATCAAATGCTGTCACTCTCATATAGAGGCAGCCAGGTATAGGTAATGAGTTTCAGATTCCTCATCGAATACGCCAACGCTCATTTCCGATTACAGTATCACTGTAAAAAATGTGACCCTTTTGCTGCATCGTCACACCCCTGCGTTTGTAGAATACCCCTCTTTTGACCCATGAGAATGCTTCGTAATTGGGTGAAGTAATCGTTTTCTATAAAAGCAATAGAGTGATGATACAGCAAAAGTGTCAAATTTTTTACAGTGTAGGATTCCTCGATATGAATATGATGACACATGTAGCACAGTACACTGTTAAAAATCTGCTGCATTTTGCTGCAACGCCCTCCACCACTTGTATATAATATCTCTATTCCAACCAATGAGAAAGCGCCATTTCACGGCCAAGTAACCGTTTTCTATACAAGCAGGGGAGTGCGTTGCAGCAAAATGCAGCAGATTTTTAACAGTGTATATAATTGGTTGAAACGATTCTGGACAGAAACGAGTCACCAAGCATCTTGTTGAGCGGGCAATTTTCGTCAATCTTGTTAACTTCTCATACGAGTACAATCGAATTCTTCCAGGAAATCATCATCAAATTCCATAATAAAAAATGCCTGGCAATGCAATGCACTGTTAAAAATTTGCAACTTTTGCTGTATCGTCACTCCATCGCTTTTATAGAATATCTTTATTTTTATCAATGAGAATCCTTCATAATGCATTTAACTAATCATTTTCTATATAAGCGGTGAAGTGATGATACACTGTTAAATATCTGCTGCATTTTGTTGCAACGCACTCCGCCGCTTGTTTATAATGTCTCTACTGCGACCTATGAGAATGCTCCTTAATACAGTCAAGTAACCGTTTTCTATACAAGCGCTGGAGTGCGTAGCAAAAAAATGCAGCAGATTTTTAACAGTGTACAGCAAAATTTTCAAATTTTTAACAGTGCAGTTGGGACAAAAGCGTCAGTAAAAGAAATATTTGGGAATCAAATGCTGTCACTCTCTTATAAAGGCAGCCAGGTATTGGTTATGAGTTTCAGTTTCCTCGTCGAATCGCCACTGCTCATTTCCGATGCCATTACTGCCTGTATAGATATTAGATTGTTGCTGTTTATCGATTGAAGCATAGTGCAATTTTTGCTAAAATCTTTCTTTTTCCTTTTTCTGAGTGAAGGGGGAGTACTTTTGACTGACTACACTAGAAAAGCATTTTACTATACATTAATATATAAAGTCATTTTGCTGCGTGCTCATATATAGAAGCACTATGTCGCGCTCTTATGTGTAAGGACACTTTACTTGATGGATTATCACCTTTTGATACCCACTTTCGATGACCGTAGGATTCGATGCAGACTAAGATTTCATAAATGCGGTAGCTTTTCGAAGTGGCAGATCTTGTCTGAAGAAGTTACCATACAAAGAAATTCTTAAGATTCACAACGATACTAATCGATATTGTAAGTGGTTTCAGAAAAGTTGACAATCAAACAGTGACAAGTAAACTGAATACATGAGAACTTAGCAAAGTGCGTACGTTAGTAATGCATTGCAAAGAGCTATCGTCTGCCAGTACACATAATTATGTATTACGGTATACATAACTAAAAAGTAAGAAATAAAATAAGCTTTTTAAGAAAAAAATATCAACCGACTTCAAAAAAGCGCTAAAAAGAATTAAATAATTCTTTAAAATTCTCTAATGACAAAACGTTATCCAATAAGCACACATCGGATATCAGGTACCGACATAAAAACGGTTAAATTTAATATGTATAATTTAATATCCACCAAACATAGATTTTAGAGATAATATTATTTTACAAGAGATGAATTGACATATTTATGATTTATTTTATGAATATATACATATAAAAAGTAATGAATTACTTTTTGA
Source organism: Maratus speculifer (assembly GCA_964019185.1). Lineage (NCBI taxonomy): Eukaryota > Metazoa > Arthropoda > Arachnida > Araneae > Salticidae > Maratus > Maratus speculifer. Next base: position 146,159,726 of record OZ025294.1, read on the forward strand.
AGTTGGTGCCAAACTATTTGATGTATATTAAGAATTGTAGCTAAATTATGCCTAGTACCATAATTAAAATGGGGATAATCATTATCGATTGTGATTGTTTGGCACCAACTTCAAAAAGTAATTCATTACTTTTTATATATATATATTCATAAAATAAATCATAAATATGTCAATTCATCTCTTGTAAAATAATATTATCTCTAAAATCTATGTTTGGTGGATATTAAATTATACATATTAAATTTAACCGTTTTTATGTCGGTACCTGATATCCGATGTGTGCTTATTGGATAACGTTTTGTCATTAGAGAATTTTAAAGAATTATTTAATTCTTTTTAGCGCTTTTTTGAAGTCGGTTGATATTTTTTTCTTAAAAAGCTTATTTTATTAATTTTGTCCTTTGTGAAACACCACGTGTAGATTTCGGATTAATAAAGAGTATCAAGATGGTAACGACCTGAATTTACGATTTTTTAAAAGCATTTTTTAGATAAAAGACAAAATGTACATTCACCACTTCCAATGAAATTACATTCCAAAATAAAGACTAATTTTAGAATAATGCAGATTGATATAATCCACCCAGAATTTAGAAATTGCTATAACTAGTTCCAGAAATAGCATGCATTAAAAAACCACGTTGATTTAAATTTATTAATGCGAATGTATCATGAAAACATACTTCAAAATATGACAAAGTTACTGCATTTTCTGACTCTCGTGATACAGGCCAATAAATGCTAGATATTTACTTTTTCCATAAGTCATGCAAAATGTCATCCTTGCAGTGTTTGATTTACACATCCTCAGCATATGATATAAATAAAAGAATTTCAGCAATACATTCGTAAAAATTTTCATCTGTGGTGATCTATTTCGTTTGGAAAATAATTTGATTCAATTCTTGAAAAAACTTTTACCCTTTGTGAAAAACTGCACTAGTTTAGAAAAAAAAAATATATATATAAATAAATAAAAATAAACGGAAAAACTTCGGATACCAGGTTTTACATTTTTTGTACTTAGGCTTTGCAATGTTTTTTTCAAAAGCTTTTGAAATAAGTGTTAAATTTGTTAATCATGACATTAATTAAACAGTACCACTCTTTTAATTTGATTTTTTAAATTTTTAACATTTAAAACTATATCTCTCACATTTTTCAACATTGAAATCGTTGGAAAAGAGCCAACAGAATATCCCAATTCACATGTCACGCGTATTCAAATCACATTGGAAAAATTAATTCATTTCTTTAATTATCAACCGAAAAATGTTTTCCGAAATGTTAAGTTGAAGAAATTTGTCTGATTTTGAAAAAATGAGAATTACAGGGAAGGCAATTTGTGCTCAACATTTGAATGAAATGAAATGATTTCAGTGTCTTAAATAGTTGATTTTGTATAGGTTAGATCAGTCACAAATTTTACAGCTAATAAATTAGAAAAATAAATAAATAAATAAAAAAGACAGTGATAATGATAAATGGAAAAAATATATAATTAAAACCGCTTAAAATTATACAATTGTAGTCTTTGTCTGAATCAGAAATTCTATCTTAAAACCACTTATTTTTCAACTTGACGAAGAAAGGTTAATTCGCGAGATCTAAGACAATTTTCAAACATCCCGTCGATAATATATTCATCTAGAAACATCATAAACATTCAAGCTATACAAGAGATCATACTTTAATATTTCACCCGAGGGAAAACTTACAGATTTTGAAATGTATACGAACCAATAAATAAGTTTTGAAAAACTATAAATTTCAGAAGATTTGAAGAGACCAAAGCTGAAGTTTCGCTTGCACCTATGCCAGGAAAATGAATTAGAAATATTGAAACTTTCGATATAACTGGTATAGATTTAAGCGGGCCATTATACTTAACAACTTAGCTTATCAATATTTTTTTTAAAAACTTTCAAATAATGTCTATTTTTTTCATGTCAATCACAGAATTTTCAATCTTTTATAACTGATTTTTTATAACAGAAATTTTTGCCTAATTAAATGAGATAAATGGTCGGATTAGTTGATCCAAAATTTACTATAAAGTTTTACTGGTGAGAATAATAAATTATGACTGGACATTAGATACCCGTACGTGGTACGGGCAAATCACGATTGGTAAGACAGGGAAGCGGTAAGAAATGGAGTGGTTTGTTATCGTTTACCTGAGCTGTGATTAGAACAGCCTCTCAAGAGTTAATTCAGTCAGTGACAATCTAAAACTTTTGTTCAAAGGATGTGTCTGTGTGTCTCACGAAGTAGCACACTTCTATATGTGCTATATTCCATCAATAGGAATCAGCAATATCCTAAAAATTTAAAAGGTAGAATAATTACCTTCAGCTAAACGAATTCAATGGATTTTCAAGCCTTTTACAGGATTTTCTTCAATTTCCTGCCTGTTGGAACGGATGGTATGAGCGGTAGATTGGAATGGCTAAAATAATTTTAAGAAGAGTATTAGGAAGATCGAGATTTAATTATATTGAGCTGACTCTCATTTTGTGTTAAGTTGAGAAAATCATAATCGATCGAGAGATAATCAATCATTTAGAGAATATCCTTACGCACCGTCCTTTCCCGTACTTATCAGAAAATGTCGAAAACTGGCAATCCCTAACGTCGTATTCATTTCTGCAAAGAGATACGAACAAGATCTATAGCCGAATTATATCCTTTTTGATTGAACTGATTTAAACAAAATATTTCGCGAAATAAAGTTAAATAAAATATTTCAATAAAGCAATGCAAGAAAAAGATCATGGAAATATTTCGTATAAAACAATTTGGAGAACGAAAGGGATATTTTAAATACAAATTGATCAACTCTCTTAGAGTAGATCTAGAGTTAGCTTATTCTTAGAGTAGCTTCTCTCTTAGAGTACGTTATAGATGGCAGTGATAATCAGTGGCGCAGCCAGGATTTTGTTCTAGAGGGGGGGGGGGGGATTTCTGATAAAAGGGATTACCGGTTATTTGAATCGCCGGTTAATAGAATCAGTACTAATTAGCATATTCATTGTATAATGCTTAAAATCAAAGGGCATCTGTATGGCAGGAAATCACCGTTTTTTTAGCGTAATGCGTCTCAGAAAAGTGATTTAGTTCAAATAATCAATTTTTACCTAACTAATCTATGTAATATGCACTTTCACAATTTTACGTAGAATTTTCGCCATTTAATTGAATCACTTTATTAAATGAAATCTGATTCAATAAAGCGGCGGATTCCGAAATGTGCCAAAACATTTAAATATTAAGTTTGGTTTTGATTCATATAAGTGGCAATTATAGCGATCTTTCTTAGCTCTGGGAGGGGTTTTAACTCCAAAACCACCTCCTTGGCTGCGCCACTGGTGATAATTCAAAATGTATGATGACTCATGGGCAAAGTACTTGAATTTTTTCATTAGAAAGATAACAACACTCAAATAGCTCAAGTAAAGACTATGAGTGGCAAATTAGTTAACAACTGATATGGCAGCATCGATTAGTAAAGATGTAATTGATATTTTATGACAAGTATCCATGAATTTAAGGCAGTGGGTGATAAATTTCTCACTTTATTAAAATATGTGGATAGAAGAAGACATTAACTGTAAATAAGCAACAAAAGAAACCAGATTCAAACTTAAAGTGGAATAAATATATGACAATATCGTATAACAGTGGAATATAATATCTTATATAACAAATGTATGAGGAAGGTAAGAAATTCGGTATTTTACAAAAAAAAGAAAAAAAAAATCATAATTAAAATATAATTGTCACTGAAAGTGAACGTCATTTTCCTGGTCTGCACATTTTAGTTTCTTAATACTCTCTTAAAGCCACAAAATAGCTCAAGTTGAGCTGAAATCCACTCATCTCAATGTTAAAAGGCAGCTTCTCAAAAAAGAGTTGAAATAACTCGAGTTTTAACCAATTTAAATGAAGTTGAGCTATTTAAATAACCAATTTAGATCAAGAAGATTTAATCGTTTGAAAAACAACTCTCTTATGATCGAAAAAATTACAGCTCTTTCATGAGAAGCCAAATCAGCTCTTTCGTTTTAAGAGAGTAGGAATAAATGTGGCGCTGCAAAATAATTTTTCTTATTTTTGACACAGTTCAAGGCAGAAGTAGTAAAATCATAGCTACCAGCAAGATCTTTTAGATATTTCGTTGAAAATAATGTGGTTAAATTCTTCGTAAAAATTGAGTAGACTTTTATTATGTCATTTCCCTGGCTTCCATAAATTAACAAATAAAACTGAACATCACATTTAATTTGAGCTACTATATTGAAAATATGTTTTTTAAATAAAATTAAAATGTTAGACCTAAAAATAAAAAAACAACAATGTAATAAATGTTTTAGAATGAAATTGTCGCTATCATGGTATATATATGCCAAAAATGATATGTAATTACATAAAAATTAATTTATTATTTAAGTTTTTCAAAATTAAGTAGTTTTATATGGAGGAATACTTTATTCTATAATAGATAATAAATTTACCTCTAGAAATTTTGAATAGTTTTTATTGGATGTTTTCAATATCTCATATGTTTAAAATCTAATATTTTATGATATTCACCCATAAGAAACGGGTCACTGTATATGATTTTAAAAATTGTTAATTCGTTTCTTTAAAATTTTCATATGTCTTTTTATTTTATTTTCCAAAACTTCGTTTTAAAAAGCTGTATATTTCATTTTAAAAACTAAATTAAAAACCGTATAAAAGGAAATGAAAAACAGAAAGTTAAACATTAAATCATGAATCGCTTCATTTCAAAATTGAATTGAATTTCATTTTTCAAATATCATTATTTTTTATATATTAATGTCAGAAAAAAAAAATCTACTGACACATTTTCGTTATGTTTTCAAGTATTATGAAAATAACATTATGAACATGCATATAGAATAATTTCAAATGATGTTAATCATGTTTATTTAAAGAAAACTATCTTATAAAAATTTTTCCTCATTATTTTTTTTTTGTACAAAAATTTAAATTTATGCCACATTTTAAGGGAACATTTGAGAACAAAAGACGAAGTAATATAGCTTAGGGCGTGACAGTTTTGCTTGTTGAACTCGTCTAGTACTCAATATCGGATTCTAAAGATAAAAAGAAAAAGTAATCAATTTGAAGGCAGAGTTTTTCATTTTTTCTTCCTCCTGAAAGCCTATTTTTGTAAGGAACTCACTAAGTTTTACTATCTGGAAAAATAATAGAATCTTTAAGAAAAAAAGTTTCTCATTCCTTTATCTCTTTATTTTTTTTCCTCCTTTCGTATTTGAAATCTTTTTTTCTTTGTTTACATTTTATTAAAACAGAGAGCCGAAAACAAGGATAAATTTCGGAGAGAAAAATGATTTTCCAAAAAGTGCTTATCAAAAATTTTGAAAAATGTTTTGTGAAAAAAAATGCAAGCATTGAATAAAGAATTGTTTTTTAGAAGAAAAAAAAGAATAAATTTTAATGAACCCGTCAAAAGAAAGGAATTCGTGAAGTCATTTTTCCCGTTGCGTTGCCACACAGTGAAAAAAACTTTCATTCAAGTTATAATTAAATGTCAACTTAAAGAAAGAAAAAAAAAAAAAAAATACTGAGAAACAAGCTTATTCATGTTCTTTTATAATATTAAAAAGAAATATATATATATTTTAAAAAAATCAATCGCAAAATTACATTTTTGAAAAAAAAAAAAAAATCTCAAATTGGATGCAAATAAATAAGTAACATTCTCGCATACGAAATAAGTTTAGAAAAAACGATGCCGCGTGTATCCGAAAAAGTTCGTAATTTTCTTTCTAAGTGGAAACAAGAAAAAAAGAAAGCATTGTTGTTATCTTTTAATTTTCTATTTATTTTTCGAGCGTTATTTTATCTATGAAAATTTTTCTTTTAATTTACCGAGTTGATATGCTTGCGTGCACGAAATGAAAATTCTTAATCATATTGAGAACTATCCTTTCTCTTGCAAAATGATCAATTTAATAGAAATGTTACTTTAATATTATTTTTGGTTTAACATGTTAACCATGCACGGTTCTTTTTGCTATGATTGAATACTAATGATTGCTCAAATAAAATTCTATATCTATCACTTTCTGAATTTAAAACTGTTAAAAATTTCAGTTCAAAGTTAAACCAAGATAGTAAAACGGGGTTAGATTCAAACGGCTTATTTTCTGACTCATTTTTAAATTCATTTTTGTTTTCACACGCATGCATTTGCAAGGTTCTCTTGTAAAAAAACTATTTTAATGTGTAACATGGATCGATTTTATGGTAAAAGCAGAATACATTTCAAGAATTTCTGTCAAATTGGTCATATTGAACTGAATTTCCCAAAGTGGTAGTGCTGAAATAAATGGTCGTAATAGAGAAAATAATTATTTATAAATCAGTTTTAATGAATTGAACGAAAACGAAAAATACAGATTGCTTATAGACCGGGAGGCGGTAACAGAGAGAATAACCTTTAGAATTCACGGATGAAGATTTAGTATTACTTAAATTTCGATTTGCATATCAAAACTAATCTGTCTGCAAAGTCATATCTTGATGAAAAACACCCAAAAACCTGATTTTAGTGGTTGACACATAGGCTTACCATTGTGCTTTCCTGCACCCAAAAGTTTGAATACATGGAGGGTTGAGAGTAAGACAACATAATGGTAAACCTATGAATCAATGCTAAAATTGGGTTTTTAGGTGTTTTTCACCAAGATACGATTTGACAGACCGATTGCGTTTTAATATCCGAATCTAGATTTAACTCATCCTAGATTTTTATCCGTGAACTCGATGAGGTGATTGTCTGTACTGCCACCTCCAGATCTATTATAAATTTATTAAAAAATCACATCAGTGAGTTTCATGTTTTTTACTTTTAAAAAATGACTCTAAAAATGTGTCAGGAAATTTAGAGCTAATGAGCGTGGAAGAATATTTTTTTGAATACCGCCTTTACTTAAAAATGATCGTTGAGTTTTGAAAATTTAAATTTTTGATTTAAGGGTGTAATTCCAATCCAAACTGCTTATTTTCTGATTTATTTTTAAATACATTTTTGCTCTCAAACGCATTAGACTGGCAAATTCGTTTATTTAGAAAGTATTTAATGTGTCATGCTTATCGATTTTTTGATAAATACAAAAAATATTGAAAAAAAAATGCTGTTAAAGTGGGCGCTTTGACCCAATTTTTTCGAAAAGGGAGATTTGGGAACGAAAAAAATGGTTTAACTGAAAAAATAATTGTTTATAAATCAAATTTTAAATAAGCGAGCGAAAAATGAAATCCCACGGCACCATACACATCTCTTCAAAAATCACCTTTCATGTTTCTACTTTTAAAAATGAGTCTGAAATTGTATCAGAAAATTTCGAGCTGTTGAGGGTGGAAAAAAATAAAATTTTTGAGTACATACAGGATGTACAAAATGTTGACATGCGTTTTAATTGTACAGCTCTAATATTATCAAGATGTGCGCAAGCTTTTCAAAGCAGCAAAAGAAAAAATAATATAACGAAATGATTTGATATGATTACTACAGCAAAAAAATAAAAAAAAAAAAAAAAAATGGTTTAAACAGTAAAATTAATGGTTAAAACTATAAAATTATTAATCATATTGGTAATATTAATAATTTAGAAAGAATATTATAAACCAGTTTTTAAAAATGCTTGATATTTTTGCGTTTTCTGAAACATAGTTAAACTATGCTTAAAAAATGCATTAATAGAATAATATTTTTTCAGTTTATTTCAAACTCAAAACATATTATAACCATAAAAAAATTATTACAAATCGTAATTGAATCACACATAATGAAACTTGTTTTATTTGAATAATGTGAATTGAACCATTGGAATAAGCTAACTAACTAGCAAAGTTAACATAAATAATAAACGAGCAAAACAGTTTTGAGTTTAAAAATCATGAGAAAAGATGAAAGATAGAAGATAGAAAAAATCGTGTTAGAAAATCATATTTTGTAAACCATGATATCTTAAATACAAAAGCATATTCTTAAGGGTGTATTTCGATTCAAATTGCTTATTTTCCGATTTACTTTCAAGTTCATTTTTGCCCTCAAATGCATGAAACTGGCAAATTGTATTATTCAGAAAGTACTCAAAGTGCCGTAATGGTCGATTCTTTGATAAATGTAGAAAATATTGCAAAAAAGGCTGACAAAGTTGCCAATTTGAACGGATTTTTCAGAAGCGGGAGATTTGGGGACGAAAAAAAAGAGTCATACTGAGAGGATAATTGTTTATAAATCAAATTCTAATGAATTGAGCGTAAAAAAACATCACTCGGCACCTTATTACGTCCCTTCAAAAGTCCTCTCAGCAAGTTTCATGTCTATACTTTTAAAATTGTGTCTGAAATTGTATCGGAAAATTTCGAGCTGTTGAAGGTGGAAAAGCGTTTTTTCGAATACACCCTTAAACATAAACTACTATAAAATATCTCCTTTGCCGAGAGTTGAAATAACAAAATTATTTTCAAAATTCTGAAATCGTTTCACTTTTTCAAGAAATTTCTCTATTGCCAACAGGAACTCGTCAACTTTAAATGAACGAAAATCCTCTGAGGAAATTGAAGAACAAATCTTTTTGTATCTATGAATAACCCTTTTGTTTTTGGATGAGAAAAAATTCTTGTCCTGTGCTTTTTGGCTGTTATCAACTTTGATTTCCAAAATGTTTGTGTTCAGAAGATTTATTTGAAGATGATTTCATCTTTCAACAAGATTTAGCGTCCCCGCATACCTCGGTGTCAACTAAGAATTGGTTTCGCCAACGCAACATTAAGGTACTTCCTTGGCCACCAAATTCACCAGATCTTAATCCCATCGAAAACTTATGGTGTATAGTGAAGAAAAAACTTCAAGAAAATCCTCCTTCAAGTAAAACTGAGTTAGTGGCACGTATAAAGTCTATTTGGGCTAATATTGATAGAAATGTTTGTAAACACCTTGTATATAGTATGCAAGATCGATTGTACCCTGTTATGAAAGCTAAAGAGGATGCTACAAAATATTAACTACCATTTACTTCATATTCATAAGGTAATATTGTTGCGTAAAATAAAATATTCTAATATTTTGAACCAATCTAAATTTTATTCTAATATTCTGGTGTGTTTAAGGAAGCTGTATACCTAATTTATTGTGCTGTATTTTATATTTTATAAATGTTAAAATCTTATCTAAACATTCCAGATTTAATTTATAAGAAATTTAATTGCATTTACTTAGTATAAAAAATAAATAAATGACAAATAATTTTTTCTTATTACTTTTTCTCAATTATTCTAATATTTTGAATATGAGCTGTATAGACTGATGCATCTTTGAAGATGTTTTATAACAATTTTTAAACTGGTTTTTGTAGAGCCACGTAAAATTTGTCTCAGGACTGAGGAGGATAACGGATTGTGTATTCTCAAACGTTGAAAACATTCAGTAACACTAATAATAAATTGTTTGTAATTATGAAAAAAAAAAAAAAATCTGAATTATGGTCATAACCAACTTTTAGCACAGAAAAAAGCCTTAACCCTTCATTGCACTGTGTGCCACATCAGGCACATACCTAAAAACACTATAATTCGCATTATTTACCATGAATTTAGCCAATATAATCACTGCAATTGATCAAGAATAGTCCAAAGAATGAAATCATACTTTTTTGTCCATGCAAGATGGCTGCATTTGACAATAAAATTAAAATTTGTTCTTCTGAAACAACGAAAAAAAAATTCGATTAGATATTAAGGTTATTAGATATTAAGATAAAATACTGAATACTTAACTTTTACTGAATACTTAAAAATCTTAATGTAAAGAAAGTTGCAGCGAGTTAAGTAGATAAAATTAATTAATAAAGCCCATTTACTTGCAAAATATATCAGTACTATATTTAAAAACCCTTATTGTGATTGTGTACATAGGGTACTCGCCATAAACTGTCAAATTTTAGCTACAAATTTGAAATTTATTTATTTATTTTTTACAATTTTTCCCATTTTTAGATCATTATATAGATTTAATATTTTTTAAAATAAAAATAGAGAAATTTTTGTATTGGAGGGTTAATATTTCAAATCATTCTCAATTATCTTCTCCGTTGTCATATCATGAAACCAATATTTCCTACTCGCATCAAGAAATTCATTATTCTATAAATTTTTTTGTTGTAATAGGAAAATCGGCCATTTGAAATGAAGGACAATCTTCGGCGAAAATTAAGTCAAATCGCATGTTTCGATGCGTGGTTCAAAACTGTGAATTTTTTTACATTCCTTGTTTCCAATTAAAACAACAGGCATATATCTTCTTTAAATAAACAAGATATGTAGATCAGGACCGAAAATCATCTATGACACTTATCATGTTGTTCAATGCTGAATTCAGACATTTTTTTCTTGGAGAGATTTCTATGGCTCCGGTGCGATATAGAGTTCAGCTAGGGTTGCACTTTTTCACCATCTAAAACACAAAATCTCAAATCATCCGGGGGAGGGGGCGGGGCATCCCCTTACTCCGGTGTAATGTTTCCCCCGGAACACCTCCTGAATTCAACACTGGTATTGTTAACTAAAATGTTGCCCTTAGAGTAGGGAAAAATAACCTTATCTTCAATACTTTAGTATGCAGAAGCATAAAACACCCTTTTTAAATACCAAAAATTCTTAACATTTGTCTTCTTCGATGGCAACTGAAAAAATAAAATTATTTCAATCGCGTCATTATCCTGTTAATTTTCTTCCGAAAGTTCAATTGCTGCTCTTCCATTTTTAATCGACAGAAAGCAAAAATAAATAAATAAATAAATAAATAAATAAATAAAAATAAATAAATAAATAAAATAAAAATAAAACATGTCTCTATTTATCTAACTTTTTGATTTTATGTGGAAAAAAATGCTTACTTTTACCCTTGGTTCGTTCTATTAAGAACAAATTAACATAATTGAATTACAAGATATATGGATCAGACAAAAACGAAATAATTCCTTGCAATTTAAGAAATAAATTTCCGTTAAATGTATTTTATAAATGCAGTTTTTTAAATAAGCAAAAAATATTCTAAAACATAAAAAAAAAGAGAAATTGTAACGTGGGGCAAACATCATTTGTTGGTATACCATTATGTTAAACTAAAATAGCAGATTGTGAATATCCAAAAACAACTTTACTATAATCTCAACGTGTTAAGAAACAATATTATCTATGCTAATAAAAAAAAGTTTCGGGCTGTCTGTCTGTGTTTGTGTGCTTGAGATAGCTAGCAAAATTTACATACAGTACGAGGCTGTATGAGGCGGCAAATTTTTGTGGGGCTAGCTCAAGGTGTCCCTTGATGCTCCTGAGACTCAGAATTTTAAATTTCTAATAATTAATTGGGTTCTTAGTTAACAATGGCAACGCACTCTTATTAAAAACTAAGCTCGGTCTTTGCGGAAGGAAAAAAAGCGGTTTATTAAACAAAGAAGTTTTGTTTTCTTTTTAATCACAATATATCTTTCAGAAAATAGTGCCGAATTTGGCGTTTTGAACCAAATTTCCGGTCGAAGAAGAAAACCAGTCAGCAGAGGGAGAAAAAAAAATCACATCTTCTAAATCTCTTATAACTCGATAGGTAACTTATTTATACAAAAATGAAAAAAAAAAAAAAAAAAAAAAAAGATTACAAATTGTTTCCATAGTCAAGTCAGCCTCTACGCCTTAGCGTTTAAAAATGTGTCAGTTATTATTTCAGAACGTTTCACGCTTGTTAAGCAGTGAACTAAAGAACAACTTTAAATCAAACTTGACACTAATTTTATATAAAATTTTCTTTCATCAAATATACTGCCTATTTTTAAACGCATTTTTCTATGTATTCTATGTCTGCAGATATTATTAAAATTAATTTTTTTTCTATTTTTATATACATAAATGATTTTGTAACTTATCTCATTTATTACTGTTAAGAAAAATCTTGCATTTGTAACACCGTAACTGAAAAAAACTCTTGCATTGTAAGAACATGACTCACGCCCGCTGAAAAACTATCATTTTATTTTCATTTTTTGTTTTTTTAAGTTTTGAGTCATGTTTTACAAGCGACAAATACTCCAGTGCACAACACACAAAAAAAGTATTAAACACCAAAACTACTCCTAATTGTCTTTTTCGCTGGCAGCTGACAAGCCAACATTATTCCACTCGCGTCTCCAAAATTCTCCAATCATTTTTCTTTTAGAAATTCCCTCTGTTGCCATCGGGAACTCATCAATTTTAAATGAACGAAAATCCTCAGAGGAAATTTTACAACAAATCCCTTTGTTTCTTTGCGTAACTCTTTTGTTTTAGACGAAAATACTTTTGTCCCTCGTTCCATCTGTTGGGAACAACCGACAGATATCATCACTGAATTACAAGATATGTGGGTCAGAGAAATGAAATCTGTCTATCAGCGTTTTGATAAATGTTTTGTAATTGTAGGTTGTGGAGTCCGAAAAAATTATACGTTACATAGGTGTGAAGGTGGTCTATTCAGTCCTCGTACTAAGATAGAATTTTTATTATCAAGTCACTCCTTTTGGTTTAATTTGCAACGGAAGGCGCTGAGTTTTATAATAAAAAAATAAATTGTTGTTCCTGAAAATTTCGCGATTTTCTATTATTTTTGTTTATGCAAAATTATTAATAGACCTAAACCAAAGGTGGTGCTGAACCGCCCCTGCATTTTTAAAACGAAAGAGTGGATGTGGCTTCCCAGGAAAGAGCTGTAATTTATTGAATCGTGAATTAGTTGTTTTTTAAATGCTTTATAATCATCTTGATTAAGACTGAATATTTAAATAACTCATCTTGATTTAAATTATTTAAAAACAACCCACTCACTTGAGTTGTTTCAACTCTTTATGAGAAGCTGCCTTTCAGAACGTGAGATGAGCTAATTTCGGCTCAACTTGAGTTATTTCTTGGCTGGCATTTTAAGAGAGTAGCACCCCCTTAGCTATGGACTTGGTATTATGATAAATTATTGTTTGTCATATTTTCAAAAAAGAACGTTATATTATATTAAAAACTCTGCAAATTATAAGCAAAAAACTTGGAAAAATTTGAGATTGTTTTTATAAAAACTTTAATTCCTCTACGAGTATACATCCACATAAAAATGAGCACAGTTATTACAATAAGCCACTTAATCATAATCTAAAGTTTAACCGATTTTGTTCCGTTAGTTTCGACAGAGTTATCCAAGAGACATTTATTCTTTTTCAATTTGTTGACAGTCCCACGTTGAGTTTCAGGAAAAAATCTTCACAGAAATGCATGTCCTGTACTATTATGTTTACAAACTTAGAGTTTTAGGATGATTCCTCATATATTTTTCGAGATACTTAAAAAAAATGTCTAAAATCGCAAGTGGCTGGTCACCTTTGGCCATATACTGTAAATAATACAGTTGACATTATAAAACTTTTTGATTGAAGAATAAAATAAAATTAAAATACTTTTTAATAACAACAGTTAAATTTGTCTAATGAATGTATAAAGGAAACTTATATTTTCTTAAAAAACAAAGGCAAATGGAATAATTTGTTGAGATTTCACACGAACTAGTAAGCCTAATTAAAGAAATTTTATTGAAGTTTGCATTGTCAACAAGGTATCAAAATATAATGATTATTATAAAGATTTAAATTTTAAATTATCACATTTTTGAATAGGAAATAAATTTATTGTTGAATTTTTGTTCAAAACCATTCAATCTATAAAAGTGACTTAAACAATGTATGTAAATATGCTTTTAAGTCCTGTTACACAATTGAAATCTTCGCTACTTTTGTTTATTTGTTTTTCTCGCGATAAACAACGGTGAAATTCAAATTGAAAATCGTTAAAAAATTTTTAATTCTTCTTAAAATAATTTATTAAACTTTTCTATGTAGAAACATTTATTAAACTGGTTTTTTTACTAAAATGTCTTTTTATTTTTTTTTTTTGTAATGCAAACAATTATTAATATATTAGACTAATTTATAACACGACTATACAATCGGTAAATGAATTGTAACATATGTAAATTTTTCAAGTGGGTAAAAAAAGCCCGGGCCAGGATTCGAACCAGGGATGTATTGGCAGAAGCCGTCAATGCTCTTCCTTCTTTGGGTGAAATAGTCCTCCAGTATTTCTTCTGGGATGCCTTTGTTGTAAGAGCATTGGCGGCTTCAGCCAATACATCCCTGCTTCGAATCCTGACCCGGGCTTTTTTCACCCATTTGAAAAATTTACATCTGTAATAATTAATAATATAGCACATAAAAATTGAGTAATAAATGTATTTATGTTACAGATGACGCTATCAAAAAGTTAAACACCGATTACAATTGACGAACAAAAAGCAAGCTAAGGATTTTTATAAATTTGGCTAAAAATTTGTATTTGAAGTACTTTTGATAATTATTTTTTACTGATGAAATAGTTATTGATGAAATTAATTGCTAATAGACATTTAATCTGTATATCTTGTGCAATTTGAGCTAACTTGATTGTAGGGCCGAGATCCCATTTATAATAAAAAATGGCTAACATAATCTGTCTGAAATTTTGATATGCACTATTAAAGGCACGCTGGTTTATTTTCCAAACAAAACACCTATCTAAAGCACTAGCGACTTAGCAACTTTGAAAATCTGGAAAAATATTCATCAATACTTTTAAGTAGTAGTTTTTTCTTATTTATGATGAAATTCTTTGTTTAAAAAAAAGGAAAAGAAAGCGAATATACGGAAATAGTAGTTCTTTCTAACTGGGGTAACTACTTCGCTTGCCCTAGCGTCAAAGGCAAGTAACACTGTGGAACGGTCATTGAATTTTAAAATACAATCCAAATAATCGTTATGACAGTGAATATATATATATATATATATATATATAATTGTGGCATAGAAACAACGCTTGTCAATCACATTTTTTTCTTTCTAAAAAAAAGTACATTTCATGTAGATTCTATTTTTGTTCACCATCAAACAGTAATATACTTTCTTCCCAAACCAAAAACCTCTTTGTTGCAAAATGTTCGATAAAACAAACCTTTAATCTAAAAATGCAACAACGCATATGAAGACTATATTGCATTGATTTCTTTTTATCATACACACACACACACATATATACAGTGTGCTCACTAAAGTCCGTTATCACGCCAATAATTTCTGAGCTGCAAGAGCTAAAGTAAAAAACAGGTACTAAGCAGGAATGCAGTGCAAGGTACGGTGGTATATACCGTATACCTTCAAGATTTCTTAAAAGAACAACATATACCCTCTGTTTCTCAAGAAAATCATAATGTACAAACTCTAGGATATACCATATATTTTGAGGATATAACCGCTGCTTAGAGCGTCCTTAGTTATTTTTACGACTACACCCCTGGTACTAAGCATAATAAAGTAGTCATGGGCCACTGAATAAAACCGTGTACGGTGCCACTTGATGTGAATCTGTGTGGTTAGCATTCCTTTCTCAAAAACGGAAAGAGATAAGGATAACGTGATTTACAAAGTTGTAGAGCATCATTGATTTTGTACGAAAAGACACCTTATGGGCATTAATGCAAAGAATAGAGTGGTTATAACGCGCATTTGTTTTTGTTTTGGTTTCTTTGTGTTTTTTTTTTTTTGTTTTTTTTCGTGTTTCCCTATATCGTGACGTGACAAAACGATCTTAGGAAAAAAAAAAAAAAAAAAAAAAAAAACCTAGTTATAACAATATATTTTCATTTGGGAAAAAACACTTCTCACTGACACTTGGAAGCCCATCTGTCCGAAACATAATCATTTCTCCTTCTGCTCAAGTTCTTTGATGTTACAAGGTAAAAAAAAATCACAAAAAAGCACATTTTTAACATTTTATTCTTCACATTAATTTCCACAAGGTGTTTATTCGTAATAAGTCAATGATACTCTACAGCTTTGTAAATCTCTTCTTATTTCTATCTTTGTCCATTTTCGGGTTAAGAATATTAGTTCCGCAAGTCTCCAACAGGTTGCGCCGTATGAGTTTTCACTCAGTATGCATGACTACTTTAATATACCTAGACACCACTTTTATGACTATAGCTCCTGCCGTTCAGAAATTATTCTGGCGATAATGGACTTTACCGAGCACACTGTATATATATATTCTTTTATTGGCTCACTGTTTTATGAAAAACAATAGCTTTTAAAAACGAAACTAAAAAGTTCTACCTCTTTCCGGGAAAAAAAAATATCCATTTAAACGAATTTGTCATATACTGAGCAACCCTGAACTAGAACGAGACGGATCTTCAAAGAAACAAAAATAAAAAAAAATAAAAAATAGTTTAGAAGAAAAAGAAAGATGCAATTTTTTTCATCCTCCTGCTCTTCTTTTTGTTCTATTTTCTTCATCCAAAATACTTTCGTTGTTTACACTTTATCGAAAGAACCACAAAGAATCAATGGCAAATTCTTTAAAATTGAGGTCAGGCGCGAATCTTGGCTGTAATTTTAAAGGAGAGGAAACGTTGTTCGAAAGTGAAAGTTTTACGGGGGGGGGGGGAGGGGAAATAAAGTTAAAAGCGCTTTCACTGGGAAAGAAAATAAATTGTAATGACGTGGTAAACAAAGAGATCCCAGATGCGGATCTTATTGAACAAACACAACCGAAGACATCGTCTGCTATTTTGTTGCTCCTGCTTTTGTTGTATTGGCTTGAGTACAACTAGAAAATGTCGTAATTCAAGTGTTTCAACAACAAGCAAATTCAATTTCTTCCATTTAACATTTCGAACAACGTTGTTTCGGTTGAGAATTAAAGAGACAGCTTTGGTTTTCTAAAGCGATTAAAAAATAGTGATACGTGAATGCCTTGGGGTATTGTGTTGGATCGTTCAAAACTGTTTCCCAATCCCAGTTGTAAAATATCATGAAAGAAATTTTACATGATCAAAATGAGTGGATTTAAATTGTAAGGATATTAATACGTAGGAAAAATTGTGATTAACGAATTGCGCAATTGTTCTTAAACTGATACTATTCAAAAAGTAATTAAAAAAACAAACAAGTAGATAAATAAAAAAGTAAAGAGACTTATTTTCTAAATGAAACAGAACAAAAATTTATTGGATTTTTTCTATATCCACGATCAAAATTAATTTATGTATCTATGTACCCATCTAAGACAGAAATATTTTCGATTATTATTGGACATTAACGTAATAATCGTCTCGATAATTTGAGTTAATAAATGTAATTGAGTTTTATTAAATGAAAGCCTTTTATAATGTTTTCCATCGAAGATGGAAAGTGCTTATGAATTCGCTTTATATGTCCATTTGTCCACGCTCTAAGTCATAAAAATAGATTGAATTTTAATGTAATTGAAACATAATAATGATATTTATCATAGCATGTTTGGTAATGTATATGAAGTGTGACGCATTAATTGTTCATTTACAGAAGCACTCAAGAGAATTCGTTGCATTATGATATATATATATATATATATATATATATATATATTTATATATATATATGTTACAGGCCAAACCCGATTTTAGGCCAAACTAGATTGGCCTAGGCCAAACTAGTTTATCCTAACGCCCATCGGATAGACTAGTTTTTCCTAGGCCAAACCGGTCTATCCGAACGCCCATCGGATAAACTAGTTTTTCCTAGGCCAAACCGGTCTATCCTAAGGCCCATCGGATAAACTAGTTTTTCCTAGGCCAAACTAGTCTATCCTAAGGCCCATAGGACAATCTTGTTTTTCCTAGGCTAAACTAGTTTGGCCTAACTCTAATAGGATAAACTAGTTTAGCCTGCTGTTTATTGGTCTGAACTAGTTTCTCCTAGGCCGATCTAGTTTATCCTAGGCCATTTCAATTTGGCGTGATTTTATTGAAATCAATGACCGCCACAGCGCCAACATTCTAGTTTGTCCTAGGCTGATCTAGTTTATCCTAGGCCAATTTAATTTTAGGTGTTTTTAGCTCGCAGGCATCAAAGCCTGAGAAATAATGGGCTCGCAGGTTCTGTATGTATGAATGTACGTATGTATGTACGAATGTACGTACGTATGTACGTGCGTATGTACGTAACGCGATAACTCGTGATAGAAATATCCGATTTGCTTCAAATTTTGGATGCACGATTGTTGCACGATCATTGATATAAGGTACTTTTCTGATTAATTTTGGGAATTCATTGGATAAGAATAAAGGGGAGCGAACGGGAGGCTAGTCCCCCACCGTTAATTTAGAGAAATGGATTTTTGATGCAGAATTATGAGTTTCATTTAAAATTTTAGATACAGGATCATTCTGACAAGGCGCCTCCATGATTAGTTGTGTATGTTCATTGTTTAAGTGTAAAAAAAGGGCAATGTAGGTTAACCTCTCCCCATAATTTAGATAAATGGTTTTTGACGCAGAATTTACGGATTTGCTTCACATTTGTATATAGGTTCTTTCTGATAAGGCGATTCCCTGAATAGTTTTGGAGATTAATGGTTAAGTATGAAGGGAAAAATTACATCTCTTACATAGAAAAAACAAGTTGGAAATTGCACGTGAACGTAGCAAATGAGGTGCGTTCGTACGATAACGAAGTTTTAAAAATATTCAAATCTTGCTGATATAGTAGAGCGTACTCCGGATACACTATAGTAGTCGAAATCTTTACGTTTCTGTAAATATGCAGGAAGTAATTTTTATTACACCTCAGCAACGTATACCTTATTCATAAAATGTGAAATAGTAGAATATAATTAAAACACGTACCAAACCATGTTTCCCCGTATAGCATTATATAGTGGAATACTTTTGTATGGCCCTGTAATTTAATAATAAAAATTCTTTGCATCACAGATTGTACAGAATGCATATTTTAGTATATATTTCATAGATTCATGCCAATTCTATTATGTTCGAATGAGTGTAACATCATTAAAATGCATTTGAAACTTTTTCCCCATTGACCGCAATGTAACGGAATCCTTTTGATTGTCCCTGTAATTGATCTATGCATCCGATTTTCATAACATTTGAAATGACTCGACAAAATTACGCAATAATTATATGTTTTAAATTTCAAACGATTAAAATGCATTTAAAACTTTTTTCCCTATTGACCGTAATGTAACGGAATCCTTTTGAATGTCCCTGTAATTGATCTATCCATCCGATTTTCATAAAATTTGAAATGACTCGACAAAATTATGTTATAATTATGTATTTTAAATTTCAAACAATTCGGTTGGGTGGTTTTTGCGTTGTTATATGCGGACAGACGGACGAACAGACAGACAGACGGACAGACAGACGGACAGACGGACGGACCGAGCGACAACAATAGATGCTACGTATTTACATAATTACGAACGCACCTAACTAGTTTATCCTATGGGCATTTAGATAAACAAGTTTGGTGTAGAAAAAACTAGTTTATCCAATTGGCATAAGGATAAAATAGTTTGGCCGAGTCTAATCTAATTTAGCTCGAAAACGGGTCTTTCCAGTGAAAAACATATCTTTCACTAGAAAAAGTATAAATGTGTGTCAAGAGTCATTGCTTATAACACCTATACAGAAATTTAACATGTTCACCTTAGAGACATGATGCATTGGACATGGTGTTTGATTTTTTTTCTGCACACTCGTGTCAACTGAGATCTGACTTGCATTTATTATTATTATTATTATTATTGCATATTCGAGCCAGAATGAAGCTGAACAAAATTTGCAATCGAGCAGCGTTTTCCATTTTTGAGAAATTAATTACCTGTCGACATATAAGCTATTCTTGTCACGGCGTCATTTTTTTTTCCGTGAAGTCGTAACTGGAAATCTGATTCAAAACGTAGCTTTATTATTTTTTCAAAGATACATCGCTTTTATGAAAAAATGGTTTACGCCATTCGATTATATATTATCTGAATCTGTTAACTTTATGCATTTCCGAAAAGGAAGTAGTTCATAAATGTGTTAGGATGTAGCTCTTTAGGATTTGAGAAAAGCCTTAAGGAATGACAGAGAAATATATATTTACAAATCTACTTTTTACTGAACGGATTCAAAAGATATGATATTTATAACTCTCATATTTTTTTCTTTTGTTCTAAACTACATTGATTATTTAATGAATCCGTATTTAAATATTGAAACTCTAAGAATCTAGATAATCATTAATACATTGTGTATTTTCCATTCTGTGATCACAACATAATTTAAAAATAGATTCTAAATTTATCCAATAAGTATATAAGCAGTATTTTTTAAAGGAATCTTAATTGTATGTGAAGTAAAACCTGAATTTTTTTGCAGAAGTTGAGTAGGGCCAGATCGAGCCGGACTGAGTCTTTTTTCACTGATTTTTGTACAGACAGACTCTGCCTGTAGAAAAGTAAATAACATTAAAGTAAATAATAATAATTTGCTTGAATAAGCAAACACCATGTCCAATGCATCATGTCTCTAAGGTGAACATGTTAAATTTCTGTATTGGTGTCATAAGCAATGACTCTTGACACACATTTATACTTTTTCTAGTGAAAGATAAGTTTTTTACTGGCCAAACCCGTTTTCGTGCTAAATTAGATTAGCCTCGGCCAAACTATTTTATCCTTATGCCAATTGGATAAATTAGTTTTTTCTACACCAAACTTGTTTATCTAAATGCCCATAGGATAAACTAGTTTTTTCTATGTAAGAGGGTAATCGTTAATTTTTCCCTTCATACTTAACCATTAAACCCCCAAAACTATTCAGGGAATCGCCTTATCAGAAAGAACCTATATACAAATGTGAAGCATATCCTTAAATTCTGCGTCAAAAACCATTTATCTAAATTATGGGGGGAGTAACCTACATTGCCCTTTTTTTTACACTTAAACAATAAACATCCACAACTAATCATGGAGGCGCCTAGTCAGAATGATCCTATATCTAAAATTTTAAATGAAAACAGATAATTCTGCATCAAAAATCCATTTCTCTAAATTAACGGAGGGGAATTAGCCTCCCTTTCGCTTCCCATTATTCTTATCCAATGAATTCCCAAAATTAATCAGAAAAGTACCTTATATCAATGAGCGTACATCCAAAATTTGAAGCAAATCGGATATTTCTATCGCGACTCGCGAGTTATCGTGTTACGTACAAACGCAAGTACATACGTACGTACATTTGTACATACATCCGTGCATTCATACATACAGAACCTGCGAGCCCATTATTTCTCAGGCTTTGACGCTTGCGAGCTAAAATCATGTAAAATTAAATTGGCCTAGGATAAACTAGATCAGCCTAGGACAAACTAGAATGTTGGCGCTGTGGCGCCATTCAATTCAATAGAATCACGCCAAAATGAATTGGCCTAGGATAAACTAGATCGGCCTAGGAGAAACTAGTTCAGACCAATAATCAGCAGGCTAAACTAGTTTATCCTATAAGAGTTCGGCCTAGGAAAAACTAGATTATCCTACGGGCCTTAGGATAGACTAGTTTTGCCTAGGAAAAACTAGTTTATCCGATGTGCGTTAGGATAGACCGGTTTGGCCTAGGAAAAACTAGTTTATCCGATGGGCGTTAGGATAGACCGGTTTGGCCTAGGAAAAACTAGTCTATCCGATGGGCGTTAGGATAAACTAGTTTGGCCTAGGCCAATCTAGTTTGGCCTAAAATCGGGTTGGCCTGTAACATATACAAGGTGTCCAGCAAATAACACCCTGATTTCAAATTTAAATTTCTCAAAAAAAATAATATTGATAGAATTATGCGGTAATCAGTTTGATTATTAGGAAAGCTGTAAAAATATTATACAGAAGTTTCGAAGGGTGGATATTTTGAAAAGATTATGTTCTGATTGCAAAGAATGCTTGACTTAACATTTTTCTCGCTTTAAATTGCTTGGTTTGAATGAGATTTTGGGCGGACAACGCCATGTTTTAAATTTTTTTGGAACAAAATTTTTGGAATTTCAGAAATTTCAAAAATTTAGTTCTAAAAATATGGTTAAGTATCCCGAAAAACTCGTTCTCTACAAGCAATCTAAAGCAAGAAAAACGTCAAGTCGAGCATTCTTTACAATCATAACATAACCTTTTCAAAATATTCACCGTTCGAAACTTTAGTATAACATTTTTACAGCTTACCTAATAAAGAAACCGTTTACCGCATAGTTCTATCGATTTTTGTTTTTGAGAAATTTAAATTTGAAATCAGGGTGTTATTTGCTGGACACCCTGTATATATATATATAAAGCTAGCAGAGAATTTTAATGACATTGTACTATTTCAAATGTATTGAAACAAATATATAAATCACTGCACTTTACTACAAGATGATTACGGTAGAATAGGGCATTCATAGCATTTATCGTACATTCATTTTACAAAAACACACAAAAGACATCGGTTACTATATACTGTCTTTGAGTAATAGTTACTATAAATGGTATTTATGTTAGAAATATAATAGCTTTTTAAAATATTTCTAAGGATATTTTTTATTAGAATGTATCAAAAGAAATTGCATTGCATAACATTTAATAGGAATTTTATAGTGCGGAATGCAATTTCCGAATTTTCTATAATCACCTTTATGCATTTCTTAAAAAAAAAAAAAAAAAAAAAAAAAAAAACCTTGCAAAATATACCTTTTTTTGCAAAAATATAACATAAACACTAATGAAAATATATCTTATATGAGTTGCTGTTTCGAGTTACACACCATTCCGAAAACCGTTCTTTATCTTTAAAATTATCAGAAACAATTATAGTAAGCATATTATAGTATATCTTATTGATACATATCAATTTCAATACTGCAACAGTTTGCAATCTCACAAATTACTTAATTAACAGTTTTTTAATGTAAGAATACAATATCATATGCCATATAGGATTTTCCCCATCTGTGTTACTTTTAAATTGTTAATAAGTCCTGTTTACCAAACGCGCTAAATAATGTTTTCTTATTCTTGGGATGTTGCAATAGTGCAACATCATTAAAACACACTCCAAAGATATAGACCAAAGACCGTAATGAGACGGAATTACTTTGAGCGATTTTGATTTTTTTTTTTTTTTTTTTTAAATAGACAGACCTTTATACTTACAGACTCGGAGCAACGTTTTTTTTCTTCTGTTTGAAAGTGTTAACTAAAAGCTATCTGTTGCTCTTGACTTCATTAGAGCTCATAAATTACTTGATTAACAGTTTTTAAATGTAAGAATACAACATCATATGCCATGAAGGGTTTTGCCCTACTGTGTTACCTGGAAATTGTTAATACGCCCTGTTTACCAAATAAATAGCTTGCAACGCTAAATGATGTTTTCTTTTTCTTGGGAAAATTTCTTAATGGTGATCATTGCCTGTAGACCATGAGGTTCGACATCATAGAAATTTCCACTGTATGATTTTCTACATATGATGACATCTCAAATATGGATTAGTCATTTAATTAATACACCAATCTACCGAGAATCCACCGAATTACCTTTTCTTTTTTTTATGTATTTAAAATGAGGTATTCTAACACATGCGTAAATATTATCTGAATTGCAGTTGTTCAGTCTTAAAGGGTTATTAAAAAAATATATCTTAATAATATTCAGTTCTATAATTATGTAGTTGAAATTTTCTGAGCTCGTATTTATAAGTAATTTCTAACTATTTTGAAAAGTTAAAAAAAATCCATGAAAACGAATCACCTAACCTCCTTTGTTGGCAATCAGTTAAAAATATTTCCCGAAACAACAGAAATTTTAAAGCATTTCTTGAGTATTTACATTTAAATTATTATTTTTTTTCATTATATATATATAAACTAGACCGTATTTACTTTCTTTATCTTTTAGTAATGAATTTCTAAAACATGTTTTCCAAAGAAAAAGTAATTTATCAAAATTTCACACTTTCTTACTTTTAAAATGAATGAATGTTCAACTATCACTGTTTTCATAAGTACTAAAGATAAATTACTTTCAATCTTTCTTATCTTCAATTTCTTTTTTACTCGAGAAATTCATTTAAAAATATTTCCTTTCTGTTATAAAGAAACCAGGTAAAAGAATGATTAATTTTAACTCATTTAAAAATGTAAGAATTTAAAATCTTTTAAGAATTCCTTTAAAGTTTCCTCTGTTTTTAAAGAGGAATTTTTGTGGTATAACGAGAGTACTTATAATTTTGATCTCATTTTTTTGTTTAAAACAACAGTCATAAAAATATGAGATACTTTAGATAAAAATTAATTGATGGATAAATAAAATGTAAGGAAATTAAAACATAGAAAGATATTTTTTTTATTGCGATTTGATTATATATTTATTTCAGCTCATTTAAATCGTCTTTTTTTAAAATTTTTAAAATTTATTTATTTATTTATTCGTTTTTTTAGAGGGGGGGGGGGATATTATTTAGAAATATACATCATTTTCTTCATAAGAATTTCCAAAGTTAAAAGAATGAGAAAAAAAATTACACAGTCGTCTCTCGTTAATTCGAACTCATCGGGACCACAAAAAATGTTCGAATTATTCGAAGTTTGAATTATGGAAAGTACTATAAGGGAAAAAACATGTTTAAAGGGATACTATTACAAAGAAATTAATGTTATAGCATTTTTTAAAACTATCTTGGCTGTGTTATCATTGGAGTATGACTTAACATTAAATTAAAAAATATAAATACATAAACTAATTAAGGGATTAGGAAAAAGCCCAAACTAAGATGGGGTGGAAGTGTCATTGATAGACAGACTGGGCACTACAAAAAGCGGATATCAAATGCATAAGATTATATGTATTCTTTTTCAGAACAATTCTGACAAAAATGAAAAAAAGAAAGTTATTTCAAGGATCTGAAGTTCTGGGGAAAGTAAGGAAATATGAAACTAGTCGTTGGGGGCCACCGTAATAATTACCCATCATGGATATGTATATGAAAATAAAATATGTGAAAACTATTTATACAATGCATTGCAATTCATAAACAAAATTTAAATATTGTTAATATACATAGTAATGCTCTATTAAAGAACTGCTGATGTACCAATTTCGACAAATTATATAAAACGCCAAACTACTCAAGTAGTACCGAACTGCGTAAAAGAAACATCCTTATAACTCCAAAAATAATATTTCTTTTAACTAACAATTAACTGAGTCGGATTAAGTGTCTCATTTCCAATTAAAATATACCTCTGAATTGAAATTTGAATGAAATACAGGGTCATAAAAAATCGAAGAATGTGGAAAACAGGATTACAAATATCTCAGCAACTAATAATCCGATTGACTTTGTTCTATATGTAAAATGTGTGTTATTTTATTGCCTTTTACGTCCATTTCTTAAAACAAAAAAATTCGAAAATTTTTATGTACCTTTCATCAAAACGAATTTTTTGAGGGTCCGAAAAAAAAAGTTCCGGATAATCGAGGTTGCTGATATTAGATAGTCTTCGTCCCATTCTTACATACTAACTACATACAAAATTTCAAGTCTCTATCTCAATTTGTTCGGGAGATAGAGCGTTTACAGACAGACGGACGGCAATTTTTTTTTCTAAAAATATGTTTTTCGGAATCTTCACTATCTAAAACGTGTAAATCCGTCAAAAATTTTTTTTCGATTTTCAAAACGATTGCAAGACTTACCCTATACTACGTATGATGGGTAAGTAAAAATCGGAATCTCATTAGTTCAAATTAAACGAAGTCAAGAGAAAAGAGTTCGAATTAATGAAAAGTTTTAATGTTATTAAAATTTATTATTTTAATAACATTAAATTATTATCTGCTATTAAAATTTTCGGGACTTCATGTTTAGTTCAAATTAAGCGAAGATTCGATTTATCAGGTAATGTCATGCCTTTGCGCATGCTTAATGAAAAATTATTTAGTAAACCTGCTCATTTTTCATACAATTATTATTTTTTTAAATTCGAATTACAAGGTACTATGTACAATGTTATTTGTCATATTTTCTGAAATGAACGTTGTTTTTTTATTAAGAACTCAGTAAGTTATAAGTAAAATTTTGACAAGTTGTTTGTGGGAAATTTTGACAAGTTCTTTGTGAGACTGTTTTTATAAAAACCTTAACTTTTTTACGGGTATAAATGCTTTTCTCATAAAAAGGAGCATAATTTATTACAATTAGCCATTTAATAATAATAACTTATCCAGTTAATAATCTGCAGTTTGAATGCTTTTTCTACGTTAGTTTTGACAGGGTTATCCAAAAGATCTCAGTTTTTATCAATTTGTGGACGGTCCCCTATAAAATTGCGGGGGAAAAAAATCTTCGCGAAAATATATGAACTGTACTATTTTGTGTACACACCCGGAGTTTCAGTATAATTCCTCGTGTATTTTTCTGATATTTAAGAAAACGTCTAAAATTGCAAGCGTCCGGCCGTTAATGGCCATATAGTATATTCTTTATACAGTTCCAGAAGAGTCCGACGAGAAAACTTTTAAACATTCACAAAATGTCAAAAATATAACATGTATACGGTCATTAATGGCCATATAGGATACGCTAAACTTAATTTTTGCGATTTTTTTTTAAACCAACTTTATTTGAATTGATTCTTCTCCACAGTACAATGATATCGCTTTTATAATTCAATCTTCTATTCTAAAGATATTCTTTACCGTGTTATATCGCTACATCTACTTAGTTGAAGAATGAAGAAGCCTTCTAAATGATTGTCATTAGTACAGATAAAAAGAAAAGAAGAAAAGAAAAATCCCGATAAGAAATGAGGTGGAAAGTGACAATATATATTTAATAAGAATAAGAAAATACAAAAATTGCGACTGTTTCTTTTCCAGTTCTTTGAACTGATAAAATCAATCTTTTAGCAATCACATCGTGGTACTTTTCTGCCGCGATTAGCCTCAAAAAGAAATGACATTTTGGAAGCCTAATTCGTATTCCTTTGGTGGACATCGTGTCGCAAAAGTTCTGACGTTGCTCTTTCTGGGAGAGAAATAAATGAAAGACAAAAACAACCCCCCTCAAATCTGGATGTTATCCAAAAGCTTTATGTTTTCTGGAAATGTCAAGATTACGATAAAGTGCAAATTCAACATTCTGCCCTAATATTATTGCTATTTATTGCTATTTTTATTTTCATTATTAAAAATGTATATTGTTGAAATGACCTCTTGTAGTTTTTGAATTATTTTTATTCCTTATACTATTAAGGGTGAGAAATTGGTAAGAAGGAGGATAAATTGGGCAGGATCCCATGCTCTAATGAAATTAATGGTTACAAGAATTAAATATTAATGTTTGAGTAAAATTATTTTACATACAGAAGTACTTGGCATGTTTTTTAATGGTGTAACCTTGAGATTACTTTAACTATAGTTTACTCTATTACTCTTTAACTGTACTTTTTAAATTCTTATTTTTTTACAATAGCAAGAAAACATCACGTTAAGATGAAGAAGGTGTACAGACGCAGTGATAACAATATGAATGACGTGCTTAAAATATTAGTTTTGTATATATATATATATATATATATATATATATATATATATATATATATATATATATATATATATATAATGATATTGTCTGAATAACTTTGGATGTATTTATAAAAGTATATATATATATATATATATATATATCAGAACATTTGACTTTAATGATTTATTTAATACAATTGATATCGCAGATATGTTCAGAATCATTAATTTATTATTCAAGGAATATAGGAATTCTCTTAACATACATGTCTCTTTATCTTACTTCAAATCTTTAACCAAATTTATTCTTTATCATAATTATATATTATTTAATAATACAATATTTAAACAAATAGTCGGTCTTTCACAGGGTGGGATTGTATCATCAATCTCTACTTACATTATTATGAACGTAATACTTCTATTGTTAATTGTTTTTTATACAGGTATCTTGATGATATAATAATTTTATATTCTAAAAAGTCATCTAACTATTCTCTACCAATCAAATACCGTAAAAATTTAAAATACAGTTATCATGATATGCTTAATAATAAAATTAACTTTCTCGACCTTAATATTACTCTTTCTGATAATAAAATTCTATTTGATATTTATGATAAACGTAATGATTATCCTTTCAAAGTAAACCTCTTTACTCATTATAATTCTTGCCTTCATAAATCTGTATATATCAGTATCTGTAAATATTTGTTCACCTAATTTTATAATGCATAATTTAAAAACTGTTCAAGAAACTGCTATAAGATATGGTTATCCTATACATTTAGTTAAAAAAATATTATATGTATAAACATTTATTTAGTAATAACTGTCTATATTCTCCTCAACCAAATATTGCAAACATTAAAATGCTAATTTATGCAGCACCATATGATGTTATTGTTAAGAAATCCTATAATCTTTAATATATAATAAGTTATTACATGATCTTAAAAATAATTAACACATTGCGTAAAAAAATGTTTAAAAAAAAAATTATAAAAAATAAAAATAATACAAAAAAAAAAAAAATAAATAAATAAAAAATAAATAAATAAAAAATACAAAAAATTAAAAAATATGTATAATAGGATGGATGGGTGGGTTAGATGTTAGATTACGGAGGAGGGCGGTGTTGTCTGGATAATACGCAATGGTTAATTATTATATATTTAAACAAAAAAAAACAAAAAAAACTTAACTTTACACATAGTATTAAAATTTATGTTTACCTAAAATTAATATGTATAACTTAAAAATGATCAAGTTATTGAGATAAGATATGGTTGTCTATTGGATTAGTCTTAAAGAAATTATTTGTAAAATATTAGAATAGAAATTATTCTCGGAAATTCTTAGCTTTTAAATAATTTATTTTCATTCCAATAATATTTCTCAATAATAGATGGCAGCACCATAAGTATATAATTTAATTAATATATTAATCATATAGATGGTAGCACTAAAACATTTTTTGTACTAGAAGTTGAAGTAACATATTCTAGTTAAATAATTAATATAGTAATATTAATAATTGTTTAAAAATATAATACTTCTAACATTAGCAATTATTTTTTTCTAAATGTATTATGAATTTTATAGTATAATATATGTTCTATTAATTTTTATTATTATTGTTACAATTTTAATTTTATTATCTATATGACTTATACTGTGACTATAACCTTAATTGTTACAAAGTCACATGTAATTTATATCTACTGTAGATTGACCTGAACAACACATCATGCTAGGATATAGGTATGGTAAATATTTTAGTATATATATACTTTTTTAAGAAAAATTATATTATTCTTATTTTGTCATATTGTTTTTATTTTCTTCAATGAATATCTTTTTACTAATTTGTAATAGTAAATAACTTCCAACCAGTCGGGCGCATTGTGTGACGAAATACTTAGCTTTGAGCACGTCCCATAACAGAAACTGGTTGGTTGTTTTTGCTTTTTCATTAAATTATGCACCCTTGAAGAGTAGTTTAATGAAAAAGACTAATGTCCATTTATCCATACATTTTTTATTATTTTGGTAATGTGCCTTTCACTTCAAACTTCAACTGTTTTCAATAATATGATTTTGACGTGAGATGACGTGTTGCTAATAAAAATATAAAAGCTAAAGATGGCGCCTTATTTTTTAATAAAGAAACTCCTAGTTAAATTTATTTCACTACCTCTATGAGTCCGCTTGATGATTTGCGCTAACATCAGCAAGTGTGTCGTCTGTTCATCGAATTAATTGAGTTGAGCATGACTCGAAGGAGTTACAATGCATTTTACTGAATATTTACAAGCCTTATGTGCTACAATACAACATATATATATGTATATATATACAGTGTCGTCAACTTATATAGGCCCATGGGGCGCGAGCCCACCCAATAATTTGATCTTTATCCCCATCCAATTTCAATTTGTTTAATATGTAATTTATTTTCTTACTTATTTAATCACTGAAATGAAATTTGGTTTTATTAATGTTTTCAAAAGTAATTTTGAATGGAAAATAGTAAAGACATCTATTAGAATTACAGGAGAACCAAAAATCCCTTTAGCATAGTTATATAGTTTTTAGTATAGTTAAATCTCTTACGAAAACAAACTTCTGATAATTAATAATTATTTTTTTAGTACAATAGGTATTCTTATCTTCGTCTTATTAAGACTGTTCTCAGATAATCTGCTCAACAAGCCCAAAACGTTTTGACACATTTATAAACTCCTTTTTAATGCTAAAATATAAAATTGAAAGGCCTGACTAAGGAAGCGATTTCAAATGAAACATTGTTTTCCATTTTATGATGATCAAATATTAAAACTTATGTCACAAAGTTGCCCTTTTTAATTTAAGAATACCCTTTATATTTTTTATTAAATAATCTTATTATTTGACTTTTGAAAATTGTTATGTACCTTCTTTATAAGTATATTTATTGACATTTTCCCTAGTAGTAAATATTGTGAAAATTTACTTTTCTCTGTTATTAATCATATTGGATTATTCAAAATATCTATTTTATTTATTTTACAAAGCAGCTAACATCTATACTAATAAAATCCGTGCGCCTCTGTCTGTCTGTCTATCTGTCTGCTTGAAGCCGATTACAGTTCGCAACGCAGGTGAGTTGGAAGTCGCGAAAGGTGTCTTTCGATTGGAAAAATTCCGGGGAAGTCATTTCGGGCATTTTCGAGACCGTGGGACCAAAATTAAAAAAGTTATGAATTAAAAACCCCTTGGGAATCGGAACGAAAAATGTCTCAATCCCCAAACAGAGCTCCGAAGCAGAACACTGCGCCACCTTGCGGTGAAGGACATGAATTTTTCCCCTTTGGCTAAAAGAAGAAACAGCCGAAAACCTCTTTTTCTACCGGCGCTAATTGCGTTTTTTTCCGCATCAATTTTTTTGACTTGCCGTAGAATATTTACCATAGTTTTCGCTAAAATATTGAACTTAGAAATAAAACAGGACTATCGAAACTTTTTTTGCGCGTTTTTTCTTAAACCATCATGCAGACAGTTTTTAAAGTAGAAAAAAACTGATTACATACTCAGAATCTGCGTAAAAGTCTGCTTCTGATGAATCAAAAAATACGAGAAAATGTCTTATGGGCGCGCAGCGCCAACCGTGCAAAAACAAATATTTTTAACGGTACGATGGCGACCATGGCGCGTAGCGTCCACTGTGCGAAATCACATATTTTTAACGGGATAATGGGCGCATAACAACCATAGCTCTTTAATTTACTTTTTTTTTGCTTGAGGATTCGAACACCAAGACTTGCTTATTAAATGATTTTTTTTGCTTATTATATACTGCTTAATATCAAGGTTCTTACGGAAAAAGTGGCCCAGCTAGCGGGCGTAGCTCGCTAGTTTAAAATAAACAGCGTAACAAATAACTTTTGTGCCATAAAAACTTCATTCCTGACGAACTGTTAAGCGTTACTCAGTTGAAAATTAGAATAAAACCTTTTTTACGAAAAATTAAAAGTCGAATTAGCAAAATAATTGTATAATATAAACAATACTAGCTTTCCGCCCGCGGCTTCGCCCGCGTGGAATTCGGTTATATTGCGGTATAAAGCACAACTGTAAGAAAACTTCTCATTTCCACGGAAAAATGTAAGAAGCGCGATGTTACGTTGGATACGATTAGTTGTTAAACCAAAACTGAATGGTACACTATATTATATGTTTTCCCTTGTGGAGCAAAAACATGCAGATTTTGGGTACTGGAAACCCGGGAACACGCTACATAGAGCTGACCATGCTGACGTTGAGCCTGTTGCGATAAACGAACTTGAGTACGAATATCATTCTCAGAAGCCCTCAAAGAAGCTTGGCGAGCGGCTTGCTCCTCAAGTCTTTGCTGGCGCTGAGATGGTAGCTCAGCAGCTCTCGAAGCAGCCTGACGCTCTGCTTGTTCGCGCCTTCTTAATTCAGCATGGAGAGACGATTCTTGAGATCGGGCAATTTTCATTGCCCGAGCTTTAGATGAGGTGCTCGACAAATTAGATTTACGTTTGCGAGGCATTGTGAAAATATGAGTAAACTATAAACCTAAACTAAACTAAAATCCCAAACTAAACTATAACAATCTAAACGACGAACAAAGCGACGTAATTACCTATCGAAGAAACAATAACTACTTTAGATATCTACCTAGAAAAAAAAGCACTAAACTAACCTAACCTAACCTAACTATTATAGAGCTACTGCACATCGTTACCACGTTTTAAAAACACCCAGCGCCATCTATCGCATACCTCAAGAACTAAATAACGTAACTAATACTTATATCAATTAATAATTCGTTGACTTATAGTTATTTCAGGATAAGTAGATGTAAAAAAAAAACATTTTAGACGATAAAACAAACAGTACGTCATCCCTCGGGAATTCCTCATTTTCGAGGATTCATTATCGTATCATTTAGCTTCTAAATTTAAATGTTCATATTCGTTTGCAATATGTAAGTAGATGTAAAAAAAAGTTTAGATGATAAAACAAATTGTACGTCATCCCTCGGGAATTCCTCATTTTCGGGGATTCATTATCGTATCATTTAGCTTCTAAATTTACATGTTTATATTCGTTTGCAATATTTTATCTTGTTTTAAATGACACACAGCGCTATCTCCAATCCATCCATCAAGCAAACTATATTTTTGTTTTCCCTCGGGAATATCAATTTTTTCCGGGATAAAAAGTACCCTATTATTTAATCCGGACTCCTAACTTTACGTCTGCAAAATTTCAAAGCAATCGGTTCAGTAGTTACGGCGTGAAAGCGGAACAAACAAACAAACTCACTTTCCGATTTATAATATTAGTAAGGATAAACAAGCATATCTTACAAAGAGAAATGTGAATGCCTTTCTATTTTGATTTGCAAATGAATGAATAATTAAAAAAAAATGAATAGATGCTCAGCCTCAGTTTTTAAAATATCAATTAACATTCTTTGCAGAACACAAACCTCATAAATTTCAAGAACAGTATGAATAATTATATTAATGGGCCTTTTCTTAGAAGGATTTTTAATTTGTGAAATTGTTAGAGACTTAAAAGATATTTAAAGTTCAGCAATAATGTACACTTAAAAGATAAGGACAAAATATTCTAAATTTTATGTGAAGATTTTATGATTTTTGACAGGCTAATTCTTTATTTGTTAAGAATGTCTGTGTATCACATTTATAACTTGAAACAGCTATTTGAAATAAATAATAAATATTTGTTCTTTGGTAACGGTTTATAACATTTGAAACAAAAAGAATTCTTTTTTTATTATAATCTTCGATGTCAAAGGTTTATCATTTTTATAAAGAAAGGCAAATTTATAACACATTGTAAAAAATAAGACAAATGTCTCTTAAAGATATTCTCAACTGCTCTGCTCAACAAGTGCGAAAAGTTTTTAAAAATTTACAAATTTATTTTTTAACAGAAAGATATAAAATTAAAAAGCCTGAGTATAGAAGCGATTTCCAATCGAACTTTGTTTTCCATAATGAAATTACCTATAGAGTTATAAGCGATTTCGATCAGTTACAATGCGTTTTTCTGCCATTATAAGACTGAGTTTTCTGTTTTTGTCGGAAAATGCGGTTCAAAGTGTTAACTTTGACGGCTATTTCTGAAAAATCTATTTCTTTTGGAAAAAAAATAAATAAAAAAATTACAAAAATGAGTGCGATTACCTAGTTTTTGAAGAACAACACCTGTTAGTCTCATGCATTTCCGCACAAAAATAAATTAAAACTTATGTCACAAAGTCGCCCTTTTTGATTTAAGAACACCGTTAATCTATATAATTAAAGGGTTTTTTAGAGGTATACAACTTTAAAGTGAAGTAATGTAACTCCCCCTCCCACACCCGAAAAAAAAATGTTAATTTCCATAATATTGATTTTGTTAAATAAATGATCTTATGCCAGAAGTGTTTAAAAAAGATTTCGGGCATATGCTCGCCGCAGCTGGATCCTACCAAAAACAATCTCTAAGTCCAATTCGCAGTCTGAAAGTCCAATAAACCACGTTGGCGAACAGTTTGGGGCTGCATATCACCAATAATGCGAAGAATGATGATTTCTGAGTGGTCAACGTCCATGGTTAATCGCCGTAGATCAGCGATTTCACACATTCCTACAAAAATAATCCATTGGTCGGAGATCACATGACCATGGAGGCCATTTTCAAAATACCCTGAGCATGCGCCCTGAGGAGTTCTTTCTTGTGAGAAAAAAATAAAGCTATTCATGATTTTATTTTAAATTTTGTACTTTACCATTACAAAATATCATATGAATCGTACAAAAGTGTTTGATGCTGAAAACTTTTAAAAACTGCTGAAATATTTTATAAACTGTATTAAACCATATATATATGGTATCCAGTAAGACAGTCATCAGAGCTGTATTTTTTATTTATTTTCTTTTATTATTTTTTTGGGGGGCTCCTTTATTTCTAATCAACAATCTTGATGATGAAGATGTAATTCAAAGTAGATTTCTGAAATATCTGAATAAACATAACGAAAATTATTGTTTGGAAATGATGGTGGAATTTTTTTTCCTCTAAAGTCTGGTTCTACCTAATGTAACATGGATCAAATGCTTCTTTTTAATCAAATGAGGGATAATTGAATCTAAAAGTTAACATCAAACTTACTACACTTAAAATTTTCATAATAAAAGTACCAAATCTTATTTTGATCTATTTAGCTACTAAGTTAACTACTTAGTTAATGCCAACGAATTAAACCGGCGAAAACTTTATATGTTACATAATACGCCATTAGTATTATATCACACATTGTCAATAAACGAAGCATCTTAAATATTTATGTCTTATTACTCACTGCTGCTTAGCAGCCTCTGCTGGTTTATGATAGTTTCTAAAAAAAATAGACATCACGCCGATAGTTCAGAATTGAATTACTAAATCACCTCATTACGTTAAGATTGGTAGATTAGACTATATCGGATTAGATTGTGCCTTGAATTAGATTATGCCAACGTTCCGGAATTACTTTACCCAGACGAGAGTTATTTGCTGCAATTTTCTTTTACGATGTTTTGGGAATACTTCTTTTTCAGTTAAGTGATTAAATAACGTTTCGTTGTGATCATCGAACAATCCATGCATGACTGATAGATTTGAAAACTGTATTGTTGTAAAGACGAAGAATAGTTTGTGAGAAAGGAAAAGATGTATACATTTATTTAAAATGCTTCGGGGCATAAAAATCTAAAATGAACTTTTGTTTACATTTTATGACGTCAAAAATAAATATTCAATATTTCTCAAAATAAACTGGTGTAAACCACATTATGGCTTAATTTCTAACAAAAAAGAAAAAAACGCACCGGAGCCCTAATATTCTGCAGTATTAAAATTGCTGCGTATTCCATCTTTTCCATGACCGCCATCAATCCAATCTGTATATTATATTTCATATAAGATTTTTAAATATATCTACCTGCATATATGGTGGAACTCTCTTTTAACAAAGTGACTCTACCCAATGTAACACGAATCAAATGCTTCTTTTTAATCTGTTGAATGATAACTTAATCTAAAAGTTAACTTCAAACTCGCTAACTTTGATAAAACTTTCACAATAAATTATTAGATCATATTTTCATTCATTTAACTTATCATTTAAACCAACGTTTTAAAACAGAGACAATTTCCCATGTCACATATTAAGTCATTAGTATTATATCACCCAATGTCATAGTTTTATCCAACTCGCTGCTGCTTACCACTTCTTTGCTGATTTATGATAAAGTTTCTCAAAAAATACACATCACGCTGATATTTCTGAATTGAATTACTAAATCACCTTATTATGTTAAGATTAATAGATTAGATGAGATCGGATTAGATTATGTCTTGAATTAGATTACGCCAATGTTCCGGAATTGCTTTAATTTTATTGTACCATGTTTAGGCATACTTCCTTTTCAGTATAAGTGATTGAATAACGTTGTGTTCTGATCATCGTACAATCTATGCATGACTGATAGATTTGAAAATAGTATTGTTGTAAAGACGAAGAACAATTTGTGAAAAAAGGGAAAATTGTCTATGTTTATTTAAAATGCTTTAGGGGATAAAAATCTAAAAAGATCATTGGAAAGATTATGTAATATCAAGGTCTTAAAACAGGATAATCTACCATGTTAAATATTACGTCATTAGTATTACATCACCCATTGTCATATTTTTATATAATAAACGAAGTATCTTAAGCATTTATGTTTTATTTACTTGCTGCTGCTTACCACCTCTTTGGTGGTTTATGATAAAGTTTCTCAAAAAATATACATTACGCCGATATTTCAGAATTGAATTACTAAATCACCTCATTACGTTAAGATTGGTAGATTAGATGAGATCTGATCAGATTGTATCTTGAATTAGATTACGCCAACATTCCGGAATTATTTTACCTAGACAAGAATTATTTGCTGTAATTTTCTTCTAGGATGTTTCGGGATACTTCTTTTTCAGTAAGTGATTAAATAACGTTGCGTTCTGATCATCGAACAATTTATGCATGACTGATAGATTTGAAAACTGTATTGTTGCGAAGACGAAGAACAGTTTATGAGAAAGGAAAAATTGTATACATTTATTTAAAGTGCTTTAGAATAAAAAAAAAAAAAACCTAAGAAGATCACATGTTTATATTTTATTACGTAAAAAATAAATACTATAGAGTTTCCCTAATAAGCTGAAGTAAATTGCATCATGGTTTAATTTCTAACAAAAAAGTACTGGAGCCCAAATGTTCTGTAGTACTAAAACCGTTGTGTACCCCATCCCTCTCTCGACCACCACCATTCCAGTCCGGCATATTTATATTTCATTACTCTATTTTTAAGCCCGGCCTGAGACTGAGAGGTCATGCTCTCGAAGCTGGTAAACGAGAAGTGCTGGATTCGAACCCAATCGCGCCCGTCGGCCTAACACTTCAGAGATTTCCATGGTTTTCTTCGAACGTTGGGTAACCTCGCGTCAATACGATTTAGTAGCCCTTAGAAAGACCCCCACGAAGGGCACTTCTCCTCGGACCTATATCTCTAGTGCAGATAATCGGTCGCTCCAAAGCTTTCGTTAGCTTCGAGGATTTCATTATTTACAGCAGTCCTTTTTCATTTTGATGATTTCAGTAGTTTAAGCACACACGTAATTTGATTTCATGTCTGTTAAATTTCTGTTTTATTTGATTTTTTTTATGAAGTTTTAACCTTGTAATCAGTTGGAAACAAATTCTGAACTATTTTTATTAACTTAAGGCTGTTCTCAACTGCTCTGCTCAACAAGCGTAAAAAGTTCTGACGTATTTACAAATTCATTTTTTAACGAAAGATGTAAAAGTGGAAGGCCTGACTATGGAAGCTATTTTTAGTCAAATTGTATTTTCCATTTTTTTTTTGTCAATTATTTAACTATTATGTTGTAAGCGATTTTGATCACGTGACAAACACGCTTTTACCACAGTTTGTGTAGTTTTCTTCTTTCGCAAAGAAATTCGGTTCAAAACGTCATTTCTAATACTATTTTCTGAAAGATCTATTGTATTGGCAAAATAAATAAATAAACAAATAAATAAAAAACGGGGAAATGATTGCGATTAGATAGTTTCTGTACAACAACATCTGCCAGTTCCATGCATTTCGAACAAAGATAAATTAAACTTATGTGATAAATTTACTTATTTTTTATTTAAGAACAGCCTTAAGTGCAAACGGATTTATCTTTCATAATCTCGTCTGTGATAGAGACAGAGCAAAAAAATTCGGTCTTGAAAATTATTTTTAAAACAAGAAAAAAATGAATAAATTATGATACAGTTTTGAAATAAATTGTAATAGAGTTTTGAAACAAATTGCTTTTGTAAGAGCATTTTTGTCGCAATTCGATTTCGTAAAAATTGAAAATGTGCGATGTTTAGACGTTTAAAAAATTATTATATTTAAATTGTTAATATAAGTGCGTTTTCAGTTATGATATATATTTTTAAGTTCTAATATTTTGCGTGCTACATAATGTGTATAAATGCTATAGGTCATATACACTATATTGCCATTGATTATGGGACACTTGCGATTTTAGACATTTTACTAAATATCTAGAAAAATACATGAGGAATCATCTCGAAACTCTTAGTGTATAAATATAATAGTATAAGTCATACATCTCCGTGAAGATTTTTTCCTGAAACTCCAAAGGGGGCCGTCAACAAATTAAAAATGAATGAATATCTTTTGAATAACCCTGTCAAAACTAATGTAGCAAAAGCGCTCAAACTCTAGATTGTGATTGAATGCCTTATTGTAATAAGCCTTGTTCATTTTTATGCAAATAGCATAAATACTCGCAGAGTAATTAAGGTTTTCATAAAAATGATCCCAAATTTTTCCAAGTTTTTTCCTTATAATTTTCAGAGTTCTTAATATAAAATATTATTTTTTTCAGAAAATATGACAAACAACATTGCACACAGTACCCTGTAATCAGAATTAAAAAATAATGAAAATTGTATAAAAAATGAGTTGGTTTACTAAATAATTTTTTACTGCGCATGCGTCAACGATATCAAAATTTCATTTGCATATTATGTTAGCTAAATGTATAGAGCAACTTTTGTGAGAGTCACAAAATCATAACTTGAAAATTCTGACAATAATCGTCAATTGAATAAGTCGAAAATCCGTTATTCTCAAAATGAAGCAAAAACAAGAGGGGTTGTATCCATATATTCATTGATTAGTGTCAATATAGAATACACAATACGGGAAGTACTACTACATTTGGATAAAATCCCTCATTTTTTTGCTTCATTTTGGAAACAACGGATTTTGTCCTTTTTCTATAGACGATTACTTTCAGAATTTTCAAGCTATAATTTTGAGACTTTTACAAAAGTGCAATGAAATTTTGATATCTTTGACGCATGCGCAGTAAAAAATTATGTAGTAAACCTACTCATTTTTCATACAATTTTTATTATTTTTTAATTCTGATTACAGGGTACTGTGTGCAATGTTGTTTGTCATATTTTCTGAAAAGAATATTATTTTATATTAAGAACTCTGAAAATTATAAGGGAAAAACTTGGAAAAATTTGGGACCATTTTTATAAAAACCTTAATTACTCTGCGAGTGTTCATGCTATTTGCATAAAAATGAACACAGTGTATTACAATAAGGCATTCAATCATAATCTAGAGTTTGAACGCTTTTGCTACATTAGTTTTGACAAGGTTATTCAAAAGATATTCATTCTTTTTTAATTTGTTGACGGTCCCCTATAGCGTTTCGGTAAAAAATCTTCACGGAGATGTATGACGTATACTATTATATTTATACACTAAAAGTTTCGAGATGATTCCTCATGTATTTTTCTAGATATTTAGTAAAATGTCTAAAATCGCAAGTGTCCCATAATCAATGGCAATATAGTGTATATGGCTACAGAAAAAAATTCGTGAGCATTACTCAAAGAATAGAATAAAAATGAGTAAAAGATTTCACTTTTATTATGCATTTTCAAATTGGATTAGATTTAGTATACTTTACAATAATTTTAGAACATAAATGAGTTATACACACAGGACCACGCAAAGAATTGGATACGTGGCCGCCTATGAATGATAATATTAGGAAGTATAATTCCAGTAGTTTTAAGCTTGTTTTAGCCTGAATTAAACTTTAGCTTAATATGTAGCATGTCTAAAAATCTGTATATAATGTACAGGAATTTATTCGAATACGAAAGAATTTAAGTGGGTTTCCATTTATTGGTAGAATTTGCAAAAAATGTATTTCTAACCTATTGTGATTTTTCGTGATAAAATTATTTTTAGCACACTAGATAAAATATGTACCAATCTTTAGATAAAATACAGAGCTGCACAAAAGAGTTGGAGAACTTTTCTGGCTGTGGATGGTAATTGTCGAAATCCGGTTTTTAAATATTTTATGAGTTTTTAAAATGTTTATTTAGTTATATTATTTATCTTTTGAAGTAGCGAAGTTTCGTTAAAGTATTTAGGAAGTATTGGAAAATCTTCAGAATTTATGCTCATGCATGATTTTTTCTTCTTCTACTCCCTTTTTTTTCTTTAAATGCCAAACGCGAAAAGCATTTTTGTCCTAAATGCATATATACTCCCGTATGCAAATTTCTTGAATTAAACTGAATTTTAAAATATCTCAAAGATTTTGGTTGATCCTGTACAGTGGAAATTAAATCATGTACACTGTAAAAAACAAATTCGTAAAGTTACTAAGATTTTTCTAGGAAACTGAGAACTTTTTATGTAAAGGTAACCAGCGAAAAATTGTATAGCAGAACCGGTTACATGAATTTTTGCTGTAACTGTTACATGAAAAGTTCTAAAAATCCCAGTTTTCTAGAAAAAAGTTGAATAACTCTATAGATATATTTTTTTACAGTGTAGGCGAATCATTAATCTCCCCACTTTGATATCGCCTGTAAGACGTACTGAGAAACACCCTTTAAATAAATCTAACTGCCTCTAGAATTGTTAAAATTACTTCTAGACATCTCTAATTAATGCGTGCATGTCATACACTGTAAAAAAAATTCAAGAGGTTACTAAAAATTTTTTAGTAAATTTGTATTCCACAGAATTTTTTAGTAACCATAGCAAACTTTTTTTTGCAAGTGAAACAAGCATTTCTTTTGTAAACTAAACAAAAGAATTTTTTGTATAACTAATTTAAAAAGTTTTAGTATAAGCCACCAAGCAACTTTTAGTAATAGCTCCAAAATTATTTTTAATTACCATTACGTACGCCCGAAGGGCAGGAGCTTCCTTCGAGCTGCATCTAGACTTCTGAAGAGGAAGATTTTCGGCAAAACCGCAATAGATGGTAGCACCAAACATTCCTACCTGCTCAGACAGGATTTTCATAATCCCTTTATTAACGAGTACTTACACTACATACATTCGGGGTGTATTTGGCAGTGGTCAGTATCGAACCCGGGACCTTTTAGCCTGGAGTCGATTACTATAACCACTATTCTATCAAGGCCACACCAAGTGAGTTTTAGTAATAGCTATTAAAAATATAAAACTATTAACTCTATTCGTTGATAACTTTTTTCTAGTAGTTCTTACAGATTTTCTTGTAACCGACTAAGATTACTAAAAATTTTTTAGTAATTACAAGGATCACTAAAGTTTGTTTAGTAGATCGACCCCCCTTTTTTTTTACAGTGTACGCATTGATATAAGGTAAAGTGCCCATATTAACTCCCATTGCCTAATTTCGTCCCCATTCATTTCTCCTCTTTTTTTAAAGTTACGCCACTGTTCACGCAAGGCAAAACGAACAAAAGATAAAAGGATCCAGAAGTGAAAATTTCGCTAGCCAAGACGAATCCGTGTATTATTAATGTCGGATTCCCTATTTTTAGAAGATCTAAGTTCTTGCTACATCATATTTGTAGAACGGTATTTATTTTACCGTAAGTGTTTATTTCCTATTCATTGCATGTATTCTACGTAGGCAAGATATTAAGGTCTCATATAGTGAGTTTTACAATGTTCAGTTTATTTTACAAGAATTGAAACCTTGTCATATTAAGAAGTAGCGTTGTTCCAATTTTGTCCCCCTTTCAGTTCTTATTTTCTTACCGGGGACGAAATTAGGAACACTTTTCGGCGCTCTCAACCACCTTCTGATCAACCATCGTCAAGCAGTCAGATTCAGCAAACTGTTGCTGCCATCAGCCCTAAAGAGATCAGTATGCCATTGATCACACCAGCATTTTCTGCCCGAGGAGGTTCAGCAACATTGATCACTGGATCTCCGCGTAAAAACAAAGTGAAAAATCACCAAGCTTACAAAAAAATCCTCAACTGAAAAAACTTCTGACAACTACCACTCTCAAGGCGAAGGGGAAAAATCCACCGTGTGAAAAGTCCAAACAGGACCTACCTAACATCACTGATGACGAAAATGATTCTTCTGTTGAAATTCCTCATGATGATAATACAAGTGATGATGACGACAATAATGCAGCATGTCCTACTTGCTTGAAGTGTTTTCTCATGATAAACACGGAGAACAGTGCGTTCAGTACCATCAGTGCTGCACATGGTCATACGGAACATGCTCGGGAGCCAAAAACAATACATAATTTATATGTTCCTTATGATTGGATGGATAATGTTTTTATGGTATTATTGATTCTACTATTTACTATTAGGATTAATAGTATATTCCTTTGAACCTTAAATTAAGATAAATTAAGTTAATCATTTATTTTGAAATGAATTTTGATTTAATTATAAGTTTATCCTTGGTTTTAAGGATTTTTTTTCAGCGGTACAAAATTGGGACATTATTATTATTATTATTTTTTTTCATATTGAAATACTTTTGAAAAATCAATTTTTCGTATTGTTAAAGTTTTTTAGTACAACATTTGCCCACGTTTCCATATGTGTGAATAGTTAGTCTGTACAAAATCCAAATTTGGTAGATTTTCATTGAAAATTAGAATTCCAGGACCCTAAAAGCAACTGGGGGGCGATAATAGGGCACTTTAGCTTATAAGCTAATATATGTTTTATAGTAAAACAAGATTTTGCGCTCCTTTTTATTTATCACAGGACTGAGACGGTTAAGTGTTGTATGACTTGGAACATTTAAAAAGGTAATAAATGAAAGAAATAAAAGAGAAATGAAAACAAAAGTGAGAAACTCACAAATGGTGCTCCATTATACCGATAAATGTGGGAAATTTCTTGCAAATTAGAGATGAATGAATCTTTCCTACACTCTCTTAATTATGTAAGTGGATATCTTCCTATGC
Organism: Maratus speculifer; assembly: GCA_964019185.1. Lineage (NCBI taxonomy): Eukaryota > Metazoa > Arthropoda > Arachnida > Araneae > Salticidae > Maratus > Maratus speculifer. The sequence goes on from OZ025294.1 coordinate 146,202,658, forward strand.
ATGGAAAAATACATAATTTTTATCATGTATCATAATGAATATAAGAGGAGCGTGTGATGATTTTTTTAAACATATTATTTCTGGAATAACAATGTAATCTAATTGTAGTCTTAATCTAAATTAGATTATTATAACCCAACATTCTTAATCAAATGAGATAATTTAATTATCTCAAACCGACATATCGATGGTTCATTTACATAAAACTATCAAAGGCGGAAAAAAAATCGATTTGACAAGTTATAACCAAAGCAAAATCATTTACGTTTGCATAGATTTAATGTATGCAAATTATGCTTTAGTTTACACTTCAATGTGTATGTAAGGAAAATTGTTTGCAAAATTACGATGAAAGTTATATTAGTATTTTTTATTATTGTGTCACAATTAGAAATTTTAATTAATTGAAATAAAAAGAAAATAAAAAGAAAGAAAGACAAAGAAATGGGCAGAAGAAATTTTAGAAAAAGCAGTGTTGGAAATGGTAATCCTCCAAAAATTCTAGAAGCTTATGAAGTCCTAAAATGAAATTATACATTATTTAAATTGTAATACTGTGAATATCGTATGATCAGCATCAGTCCCCAGGAATTTTTCCAAGTTAAAACTATTGCTTTCAACGAGATACGAATTCCAATTGTACGTTTAACCGATAACGTATATATATATAATACATCGGTATGAAATACATACAGATTAAACAGTACGTTTAAATAAATCCGGATACTTATCAGCTAATATCTGTTAAACCCGTAATTTAAATATACGTATATTTGTAGTATGCGAATTTATTTTTAATACGAATGAACCACTTTGATGTTCCCAATGATGGTGCCCAATAACCCACCGTAATATCCATAGGAAAACATTTAATAATTATTAACTTAATTTTGAGGGAAAAACAATCAAAATATAAACATATTGTGAAAAGTGTTAATTTTTTCCCCAAGGGCCTAACAGCAAGTTTCTGTTCCTGGGGCACTTTCAGTTTTTCTCACTCCTCCTTAGATTATTAATTTACTAATACTTTTTCTTTTCTTTTTTAACATACTTAAAAAAATGTCATTTAAGAAAATTAACTTTCTTGTAAAATTGAATTTCGGTTCCAGAAATAATAATAACAATTCTAGTAATAATGAAATATATTGCTTATTGAAATGTGCTTTTAAACATATACTATATGACCAAAGATGACCGGCCACTTGCGATTTTAGATATTTTCTTAAATAGCTAGAAAAATACATAAGGAATTATCCTGAAAATCCAGGTGTGTAAACAGAATATTACAGGTCATATATTTTCGTAAAGATTTTTCCTAAAACTCCTTAGAGTACCGTCAACAAATTGAAAAGAACGAATATCTTTTAGATAGCAATGTCAAAACTAATGTAGCAAAAGTGCTTAAACTGCACATTATGATTAAATGGCTTATTATAATAAATTGTATTTATTTTTATGTGGATAGCATATTTATATCGTTGAGAAATTGAGGTTTTTATAAAAACAATCCCAAAATTTTCCAAGTTTTTTGCTTATAATTTGCAGAATTCTTTATATAAAAAATGTTCTTTTCTGAAAATATGACAAACTGCATTGCACATAATACCCCGTAATCAGAATTAGTTAATAATAAAAATTGTATGAAAACTTAGTAGATTTACTTAATAATTTTTCTTTGAACATGCGTCAAAGATATCAAAATTTGATTTGCATATTGTGTTATCTAAATGTATAGAGCAACTTTTGTGAAATTCTTAAAATCCTAGTTTGAAAATTCTTAAAATAATAATCGATAGTATAAGATTAAAATTCGTTATTCCTAAAATGAAGAAAAATATGATGGGTTGTATCAATATATCCATTGATTAGTGTCAATGTAGAATGGACAATATGTCACGTACTAATATATTTGGATAAAACCCTTCATTTTTTTGCTTCATTTTGGAAAGAACGGATTTTCAGAATTTTTTATCGATGATTATTTTCAGAATTTTCAGTTTATGATTTTGAGACTTTCACAAAAGTTGCTCTATGGATTTAGCTAACACAATATGCAAATGAAATTTTGATATCGTTGACGAATGCGCAGTGAAAAATTATTCAGTAAACCTACTCATTTTGCATATAATTTTTATTATTGTTCAATTCTGATTACAGGGTATTGTGTGCAGTGTTGTTTGTCATATTTTCAAAAAGGAACATAAGCAAAAAACTTGGAAAAGTTTGGGACTGTTTTTATAAAAACCTTAATTTTTAAACGAGTATATATGCTATCCACATATAAATGAATGCACTTTATTACAAGCCATTTAATCATGATGTTAAGTTTGAGCGCTTTTGATATATTAGTTTTGACAGTGTTATCCAAAAGATATTAGATGATTTTCAATATGTTGGCGTCCCTATGGAGTTTCGGGAAAAAAATTCTTCCCGAAAATATATCACCTGTACTATTGTGTTTACACACCTGTATTTTCAGGATAATTCCTCATGTATTTTTCTAAATATTTAACAAAATGTCTAAAATCGCAAGTGGCCGGTCATCTTTGGCCATATAGTGTATATTGAGATATATTTTTGTCATTTATTCCTATTAATATCTCAAATGTCACATTTGTTTCCGCAAAATTGATTTTCATGTTTGAAATTTAGATGAAATTAGGAAGCATTTTGTGTCTTTAAGAAATTTCATGCCCAGGTGCCAGTGCGATAATCAAGGCTGTAACTGCTAACTGCGCGCAGGAACTGCAAGGCAGGTAAACGTTGTGATTCTTTGATCAAGCAAATTACATTGGCTACGGTAAACTGAGTCGTTTAAATAAATAAATAAATAAATAAAACCTTTAAATTTACAGAAAAAACTGTCAATTTTGGCGCTTCTGGAAAATTGTTTAATTTATAGAAAATATATGTTGTAATTTTTCATGAAAACAATTTTTTCCTGTAAAAAATGCAGATTTTTTTTCTGCATTTTTTTACGAAATCTATTTATTTTTACAAAAAAAGATTATTTTTCTTTAAATCATTTTCTTTTCTCTGAAAAATACACAATTTTTTTTCTAAAAATTACAGATTTTTTTTCTTTAACAGTGTGAGATAAGTTCTGCATGTACTCTGTACTGTTTATGCTGTTTTGTATATTACGTATCACACGTACTCAAAATCTGTACCCCATGTAATAAATGCCACACGTATGCTTGTATAAACGTTTAATGGGAATCACTAGTTCAAATTGGCTAATTTCTGACATTTCCCTGAATTTTTTGATTTCGTAAACACATAAAACTGCCAAGTGTTCGTATTAAAAAACTATATTGTTAAAAATTAGCAACAAACTCTTCAGTCATTCGAATAATTTTATGTAAAACGGTGACTTATTGTAACTTACCTTTACTTAGACCATAATGAGGTCAATGGTCCGATATGCATAAGTGTTCTTCAATCAAAAAGGGCAACTTTGTGACGCAAGTTTTAATTTATTTTTGTTCGGAAATTCATGAAACTAGCAAGTGTTGCTGTTCAGAAACCAGTAATCGGATTCATTTTTCTGCGCAATTCATCACGCAATAGATCCACGGCTTATTTCAGAATAAGCGTGATCATGTGATCGAAATCGCTTCTCACTCGATAAGTATAATTTAATTATCATAAAAGCTCGATTACAAAGTTTGATTCGAAATCGCTTCCATAGTCACGCTTTCCAAAAATTTATCGATCACTATTCCAATTTTCTTAGTAAAAGGCTGTATACGACTAAGTTTCATTTAAGAGGCACTTTTGACACAGATTAAGAAAGTTCTCAAATTGAAAGTGTCTACTTACTGACACATTTCTGAATTTAATTTTTATTCGGGAAAGCATGAAATTGACCGATTTTTTGCTACAGGGATGTATAATCGAACTGTTTTTTCATTTTTTTTGGTAAAGAGAGAAGATCTTTCATAAAATTCTGTCACATTAAAAAATTTAAAACCGAAATTCTGGACGCAAGAGCACTGCAAAAGATAAAAATTCAAAATGTAATTCATTCATCGAAAAAAAAAAAAAAATTGTCATTACAAATCACGTGATTAATTATGTTTGTAAGTATCAAGTGGTTTGTTTAAAATTGAGCCAAAAATGTTCAGTATGTTTCGTGTTGTTGAGTATAGAAAAAATTATTTTTGGAGGAAATGCCTTAACTCTATTGTTCATAAAAGAAAACAATTGGAGCAATTCGCTCATATTTGTTTTAGTTCTGAAGAATAACAATTAAAATAATATTGCCTTATCTATACGACAAATCCTAATCTTAAAGTCAATTAAAACCCCTTAAAATCAAGGCTGTAGATATTTTATCAGTTGGCATCACTTCTTACATTAGTTTATAGGACATAAAAACAATAATTTGACAGGGATGGAAAACAATCTTCGCTTAAATCACCTTCTGACCTTTTCAATCTCTTTTTTTTCCCTCTCATCACACCTTCCATTTCGAAAATAGACAAATAAAAATAAACTCAGATTTAGTAAGACTCAGATAATTCACGTATTGACCTATAAACACATTATTTTCTTTCTTTGAAATCAAGGGCATGGAGTTGTGCAATCTATAATAGCAAGTACACACAGGTGGTCACTCGAATCTTCCTTGAACAAAGAGAAGCAGTATAGCTCAAAATTTTTACTTCCGTGACACCGCGGACGATTAATCGAATCTTCAAGGTACGATGGTGTCATTTGTTACACCTTATCGCCTTCGAATTAGAGGGCATATCTCCTCAGAAAGTGAGAACACTCAAAGAATACAGATGGCAAGAACATCAGATTGTTGCCCAATAAATTTCAGGTTGGATTGGGTGGCACATGTAATAGCGCTTGAGTTATCGCGGAACAGAAAATAAGTTGACATTTCTTATTTTGCTCTCTATAAGATAAAAAAAAGTGGCTTTTTAGAAGTGAATTATAGAATGCTGGAATATCTTGTTGGTCAGTATTTATTGGAATACTGTTAACTCCACTTGTTCAATGCATCGCAACTTCGATACTCTCTCTAAGTGTTTATGGTTTATTCTTGTCGAACTGTCTGTGCCTGTTTTTACTCTAACTCTAGTAATATTGTCGAACTGCCATGCAATTTATGTATTTTATTTAGGTTTATCATAGCTTGTTTTCTATTGAAAATTAAGTTTAACTTTTTTATGCAGTACGGTTTATGCTGAAAAATCATTTATAATTTAAATTATGTCGTATTATATAAAACATAATGAAATCGATATCCATCATTAAGGGCAACTAAAACGTGCTTTATACTAGCGTATGGAGTAATTAGCATTTATACTTCGTTTACAGGGATGCATTAAAGAATTCCGTTAAAGTATTCTCTATAAGTAAGAATCGCTTTGTTTATTTCAATTTTCAATAATATCCATAGTTAAATATTGAAATTGACGTGCATCTTTGAGCTAACACACATCACGCTTTATATAAATTATGGAGCACGTAGCATTTATCATACGTTTATAGGGATGCTCAAAAAATTCAGTTACAGAACTGACTATGAACAATATCTGAATGAATTAATGAACAATTAAGCTAAACATGATTAAATGAACAATTAAACTAAATAAATTTTTAGACGAATATTCTTTTAAGTATGAAACAGTTACTTTCAAAAGGCAATATAGAAGATTCTGCACTCATTCAGTATGTAATTGATGAAATAAATGATCCTGTTTTAAAAAAATCTTTTTTTGTATGGCTGCCCCAATATTGTTGAATTCAAACAAAAATTAAAAGGCTATGAAAAGTTACGGTCAGAGAATGAAAATGCAAAATCTCATAAATACGAAGGAACAAAGCCTAAAATTAAATCCAAAGTTGAAATTGAGAACAGATTTAAGCCTGTAAAACCAAATATGCCCTGTTATAATTGTGGCGGGATTAATCATAAAAGCATTAACTGCGTTAATAAAGATAAAGAACTCCATTGTTTCTCTTCTAACGGTTATGGCCACTGTTACATGTGGGTTCCGGATGCCGAAAAATTCAATGCAAAACTGTTAAAATGTTTCAAATTTAAGGATAATTTGCATAAGTTAACACCGGAGCATCAAAAATTCCAACATCCAAAGCGCACACGTAATTGGCAGAATCGCATAGTGGATAAATAAAAAAATATATATATAAAACAAATTAAAATTAATCAAAAATAAAAATAATTTTAATTTATCAAAAAATAAAACTTTGATTACCACCGATGATAAAAAAAATTAAAATAAAATAAAAGGAAAGAACTCACCCATCTTGTGAATAAGATCAGGAAACACACAGCAAAGTACAATAAATTATTTTTTATTTTGTATATATGAATACGAAACGTTGCATTCTAAACATTATATTAGAAATAAATTTTACTTCATTTCTATTTTTTAAAAAAAAAGTTGAGTCCTGATTCATAAAGTACATAAAGAGGTAATTTAACTATTGTTCAGATTAATAGGTCCATAATCGTTAAGTCCAGAATATTGAAGATTAATCAGACATAATCTTACTGACAGAGTACAATAGCTGCAGTGATGATTCCTGAGTGTCCTTATCCTTCTGGAATGAAGAAAAACGGAGGTAGGCACTGTTGTTGCATACACAATAGAGATATTTCAGCTCACATTCAGGCGGCTGCTGCAGTATTTCCTCCGTATCAGGATCGAAAAAAAATTTTGAATAAAGACGATGCTGTAGTAGACACAATTAGGAGGGGATGTTGATGAATCGTATCAGGATCAAAAAAAAATTGAATATAGACAAAGTTGTAGTAGACACTGTCAGAAGGGTATGTTGATGATTCGTTACAGGATCGGAAAAAATTTGAATATAGACAATGCTGTGATGGACTCTATCAGAAGGAAATGTTGATGATTCGTATCAGGATCGAAAAAAATTTGAATAAAGACGATGCTGTGGTAAACACCATCAGAAAGGAAGATTGACTGTTCCAGATCTTCTATATAAACATCATCAGCACGAAAAAAGGATTCTTTTTTATTAGATTTCGGGCTCCAAAAATTAAGGGACCTTCATCACCTACGTCTTTCCATATCTCTGCCCCAACGCTACGGGAAAAATTCCCGAGCGAGGGAGAACAAAACGCTGCGGCTACATAGCAGTAGATTCAGAGTGGAAATGATGAGTTTACCAGACGCTAGCCTCGGAAACCAGCCTCGGCTTAGCCAATCAGAGACGATCCTGAGCGTACACGTTTCCCGCGTTTTCTCGAAAATTCTATGATGATTCATCCTCAACACCACTGACCTACACATGACGAAAAATGGCGTCTATTTTGAAGGGAAGAACACATTTTTTCACTGTCATGGCGGACCGATTTACAGCGGGAATATTCAAAACAGGCCCGTAGCTAGACCATATTGTCAGGTAGGGCAAAAGTTTTTCTAGGGGTGGCAGATTATTTCTTCATTTTTTTAGGGTTCCGTACTTATAAAGTGAAAACTGGATCATTATAAAATCACTCTCGTCTCCCGTGTCTGTAAGTCCAGCCATTTTACTCAGAAACTATAAAACGCGAAAAGCTAAAATGGGGAGAAGTAATAAAAACTCACATATTTACAGATTATTAAACATTTACAAATATATTTAAGAGGAGGGGAGTAGGGTGCTAATTAAGTTACTTGAAGAAAAAAATCGTTTCTTTGTTTATCGTGTGGGGTATCTTGTGAAAACTTTTGTTCCGCTGAACTCTAAAATATATTACTTTTAATTTTAGGTATTATATTTTCAGAGATCTAATCGAAAATATAGTGGAAAAATATGAACAAATGTTTTTTCCAGGGTTGGAAAAAAATCATGATTTTTTTTTAAATCAAAAAAATCGGATTTATTTGATTTAAATCAGATTTTTTTGATTTAAATCGGATTTATTTGATTTTTTTAGAATTTTATTTTTAATTATTGTGTTTTTATATTGTTACAATTCATGGAGCAGTTTTTTATAATATGTAACTAAAAAAGAATAAATAATATTTATAATTTATAAAAATAATATAAGAAATAATTATATAGTTAAGAAAATACTATATTTTAGTTACTGATTGGCACTAAAAATTAAACATCTATCTAGGCTTTTATCTAAAGCCATTCTATTAGTTTGTAATTGAATGGCACACATTAAATAAGAAATAAACTTAAATATGTTGTAAATGAATAGAAAATGGTAAAATTTTAAAAACAAATTAAATATTCATTTAATGCAAGCTATTTATTAAGGCATGAAAATCACAATTAATTCAATATCTTTTAAGCAAATAGAAATAAATCAAGGAATTGATTGTTTGAATGAAAACATTAATTTAGAACTTTGTCCACTCCTAATTTATTACGAAGGTTTGAACGAACTAGTCCAAAAGAAGAAAATTGTTCTACTCCAGCAAATGAAGCTACAGCTGTTATTATTTGGTAAATACGTTTAATTTCAATTTCGCTGATCCGCTCTTTACCTCCCATTACATAAAAGGACTTCCATCAATCATAATATGTCATAATATCTGAAATTTTTTTTTTCTCAAGCAATGGTACTTTTTGGAATGGGCCATTTTAAATGTGCTACAGTGGTGAGAAGATTTGGACAATTTTCTTTAATGAATGCCAAATCTTCATTATTTTCCTCTACACTAAGTGAAATTTCATTTTGATTTAAAACAGAGGGATTTAATAAAAACTCCAGCAAAATAACAGCCATTAATAAAGCTTGTTCTTATCTTGCTTTAAATTTTGTAGTTCTATCTTTATCTAATGTCTTAATTAAAAAAATTATAGCATATTATTAATAAGATCAAATTTAAAATTGTAAAACATTATATAAAAAGTAAAATGTTTTAAGATTTTAAGTTTTAAATTAAAACAACAACAGTGTATTTTATTATTATTAATAATATTACTATGCACACGCCATTCGTCTGTGATTTGTGACTACAATAAACAAACTAGTTATTTTGATTTCTGAATGCTTTTTAAAAATTCTTAAGCTTTGATTGAAATTTGACAGTGTAATATGACACGTTTTAAAACTTGTTCCTTGTACATAGTATCAGATTTTTTGGTAAACATTAATGAATTTGTTTAGTTATTAACTTGTGAAACAAAAAAAAAGATTCAAATCATTTAGTTGCCAATATTGGCTAACAAAATATGATTTATTATTAAGTGTTTCTGTATTTTGCCTCATCGTCTCAAGTTTTTTACAAAAAAACAAAGAATTAAAGGATTAGGAGGGGGACACCTGGACTTAACCTGCACCTACCACCATTCTTTCAGATAGCAATCCTGGAAATACCAGAAAAAGACCTGCTACTTATTTACACCTACTTCTTATTTCTCTGCTAACTAATTTCCAACATTTAAAAAAAAAAAAAAAAAAAAAAAAAAAAAAAAAAAAAAAAAAAAAAAATTGATTTAAATCAAATGATTTTTTTAAAAAAAATCAGTTGATTTAAATCTAGATTTAAATCTTGATTTAAATCAGTCGATTTAAATCATGCCAACCCTGTTTTTTTCATTTTTATCATTTTGTGTATTTTAGTGCCATGGCATATTATTGATGTATGTGTTATTTATGTTATGGAATGGCCCGTTGTTTGTAATTTGGTTGATTGGTAGTGGAATATTTCTTCCGGGGATTAAACACCTATGCCAAGTTTTTGGTGGGTGCCCCGGGTGGGTGATCCCCCTCCATCTAATTCCGAATCTTCCGAAACTAAAATTATGAAAAAATTAATGGTTATAGACGTTACACTAAATCTTGCAGGAAAACTATAACAATTACTCTAGATCGTAGTTTTTGAGAAAAACACATTTTTCTGTTACACACAAATTTAGATTTGAAGGCATTGAGCAAAGGTATTGAGACCTACCGTAGCATAAAAGCATTGTTGATAATGATTTTTGAAAAAATTCGTCGATAAATAGCCGCGATATTAACCTTCCTTTTTCCGCGACCCGATACATCCGTTCACTTGGCTGCAGGTTTCACTGCAGTTGAAACTTTATTTAAATTAATATAATTCTACAAATATAATCCAATTTAAGAAATTAAGTTATGATTAATTAAGTTATGATTAATACTTTCAAAGCTTATGAGCATATATGTAACAAAAAATTTATCCCATGATAGAAAATCCCTTTTTTATTAATATTTAAAATTATTGCAGCGAAATTTTTTTTACAATTTTGCCCTTTTGCTCGGCGGTCAGGGGGTTATCCCTTAAAGACAGGCAGTGTTCTGGCTGTCGCTCGCCAATGCGCCAAATTGCGACTCAATTCTTCATTTGGCTAGTAAACAAGCGATTCAATTCGCCAAATTTCTAGTGCTCAATTTTTGATTTCTCTTTTATTCTTTTTCGTTTTCCATATATATGCATATATATTTAATCTATAAATATTTTAAATATATTTGCAGCGGATAGTTGAAATTAGATTAATAACAATAGCTGTCACAGTTATAAAAACTTAGGTTATTTTAGAACATATTGAAAATAAGAAAATACTTTGAAGAATTAGTCTTTTTTTTTTTTTTTTTTTTTTTTTTTTCTGCTACACGGCAAATCTATTTCGCTAATACTTTTTTCATTTGGCGAATGTTTTTTTATTTTTAATTAGCCAAATTACTAACGTTGGTCAAATGTCAGCGAGAACACTGAAGACAGGGATGGTTTGAACATAAATAATGAGTGGCGGCGTACTCTGCATACCGTCGGCTTCTAAAGCCCAGATAATAGCTTTTAACAATATATTTGTGTAATACAATACCTAGTCGCAGTATAAAAGCAATAAAGTTCATACTTTAGAAAATATACTTATTTAATTAAAATTAATTATATAAATCAGGATTCATATGCATAAGAAAAAAATTATTCATTTTAGTACCAAGATTTTTGTTTAAGTATTTGCCTTGTTTCATGCAAAGAGTTTTCTAAACGAATATAGCGGCCTCTACGTAACGAAGTTTTTGGTACTAAAATGTCTATTTAAAAAAAAAAAAATTCCTTGTGCATGCAAACCTTTCGTAAATAGTGTGGAGTTCGGAACTAGTTTATATTGAGTAAGTCAGTCATTACGAGTCTTGTATATTTAAAAGTTAATTATAAACACATCTGGAAAAGCGCGTCACGAACCAAAGCCGCTTTGAAAATTTTCGAGCTACTTTCTATACAAGCTCCTACACAATGCCAAGTTTAAACATTGAACAAAGGTTTTGTGTTAACTACACTGGAAAAAGAAAAGGTTATTACGCTGAATTTAGTTTCATAGAATACCAAATAAAGTTTAAATATACACTACTTTTTATTCTAAGTACTGATTTAAGTTTCTTATAAATAGATAAGAATAAGATTTAAAAAAAAAGTGTTATACAGAATAGCAATATTTGGAATTATTTAGGCTTCCCATCACTTTGAACTTTTATTGTATTCTCATTCACACTTTTCTAGAATGCTTTAACTAAATCTACGTTGAATAGTTTCTTATTATTCTTTCAGCATCGATTTTCTTTTAAAATACAGTTAACGTCTTTGCAACGAGATCACTTTGCTTAATTTTTAATCTTTAATCACCGATTTTTTAAAACAAAAATTTCTGTACCTGAATTGCGAAAATGCTCCTGTTAAAAGAGGTGTAAACTTTACGATAAAAAAATAATAATAACTGGTGAGAAAAATAAAAAATTCTGAGAATTTTAAGTGGCACGCACACCAGTCGCTCGTCCAGAAGGGATTTATAATACATATGTTTAATTACGGAACCCTTTGAGCACGAGTAAAACCCACGAGTAACCCTTTAAGCACTTGATCGCGTTTATTTAGTCTTTTATACGTAGTTCATCAAACGCATATATTGCAATTTTAGGGATTTCTTTTCACTTAAAAAATGAGAAATTTCTAAAGCCAGAATAAAATTTTTAAAGTTTCTTCAGAGGCACAGAAAAAAAATATAGATTAAAGTTATATATATATACTAGCGGCCCGCCCTCGCTTTGCTTCGGGTAGAGCAAGTCGCCCAGTCCCGTTCCACTACTGACACCGCAAATTGTTACTACCACTTTATCCCATTAAATTCAATTACTAAAAAACATTACCCTCCTTTTAGGTAGTCGGATAAAAAGTAGCCTATATGTTAATCTAAGGTATCAGATACTTCCTTACAAAATTTCATAAAAATCGATCCACCCGTTCTTGAGTTATAAATGGTGTAACTAAGAGGAATTTGTTTTATGTATATAGATTATAGCAATCCACCCCGGCTTCTCACAGGTATTAAAGAAAAATTTCAAGTTATAAATTTGTACACACACACTCATAACCTAATAATTAAAATGCCGTCTCTGACATTGACTCCCCTCCCGTGCCCCAGTGACGCCTACATCACATATTATGTTGTAGCCTAGTCGAGCGGGGTAAACGGCGACTACGCAACTTTTTTCTAATACTTACATTTTTAAATTCGTGATATCTTTCAAATGGAATATCCGAATCGAATAATTCACAAAGTTATATAAAGTTATTAAATCAGTCTTGATTATGAAGTAATTTATTTTGATATTTATTTTAATTATTTTTTTAAATAAAAAAAAACACTTATTGTGACGTAACTATAACAGTTAGACATACACTGTCGCGAAATTTTTGGTAGCTAATTATATGTTAACAAAGTCGTAGTACATTATTTTGTTCTATAATCAAAAGTATTCGCAGCCAACGCGATGTAAGGATTTTTTAAGGTCATTTTTCTACACCTTGAATTACATTATTGGCATTTTAGTAAGGATCCCTATTTTTTTTTTTAAATATAGTCTATGTTTACCAGAAATAGTGTAGCTTTCCAACGGTGAAAGAACTTTTCAAATCAAACAAACAAATAAACAATCAAATCTTTCATTTTTATAATTTTATATTAAATTAAATAAGTAATATTTATCCCTGGACTTTGTGAAAAGTCTGCATTTAAAATGGTAGAAAACGTTACAATTTTAAATATTTGACTGCTCCCCCCCCAAAAAAAAATCCTCCCGCCCCATATTTGATGCACACTACTCTTTAAAATATTTACTATCTATTATAACTTTTTGAAAACTCCAAAACAATCGTTTTGTGATTTTTTTTATTTTAATTAATTCACGTTTCAGCATTTCTGTTCCTTTTTTAATAATTGCTAAATAGTTTTAAAAATTAAAACATGCGCTTTTATATCACGTCAAACTAATTTTTTTTTTTTTTTTTTTTTTTTTTTTTGCATAGTTACAATTTTTATATGTGTTTCAGTGATTGTCATGTTGTCTAGGGTGTCAGGTAATTTTTAATTTCTCAAATTGCTTTTGATCCGTTTATCCGGCCTTTTATTTTGATACTTTTAAGCGGCGACTATAACCTATGTTCACCAGAAATAGTGTAGCTTTCCAACGGTGAAAGAATTTTTCAAATCCGTCAAGTAGTTTCGGAGCCTATTCAATTCAAACAGACAAACAATCAAATCTTTCCTCTTTATAATATTGGTATAGATGTGACGTCATTTTTTACCGATTTTTATTAATTACATATACCCATGCCTCTTGTTCTTTTAATAAATACTTCAAAATTTCTATGTTATTTAGAGTATGACGTCAAATTTTTCCAAATCAAATATTTTATTAATAATTTAATTCTTTCTCGTTCATTTTACTTTTAACTATGTCGCCATTTTTCACAGAGAACTTCTTATTAACGTAATCGATATTTGTGCGTTTTATATAATAAAAAACTTTTTTTTTTTCCAAGCATGACGTAATATTTATTTTCCTTTAAATTCATTTTATTTTAATTTTGCACGTGGATACTGTTTAACTGAAAATTAATTGCCGAGGAGAAATTATTTTTCAAGATTTTCATTTGCTTGGCAACAGGAAAGAAAAATTATTATTTTTTATCGGAAAACTTTTAATTGATTCTGTATGAAAAATAATTAAATTTTGAATTATTAAGGAAAATATTTGAATAAATCAATTAAAAATTATCCTATGTTCACCGGAAATAGTGTAGCTTTCCAACGGTGAAAGAATTTTTCGAATCCGTCAAGTAGTTTCGGAGCCTATTCAATTCAAACAAACAAACAAACAATCAAATCTTTCCTCTTTATAATATTAGTATAGATATACACACTATATTGCCATTGATTATGGGACACTTGCGATTTTAGACATTTTACTAAATATCTATAAAAATACATGAGGAATCATCTCGAAACTCTTAGTGTATAAATATAATAGTATGAGTCATACATCTCTGTGAAGATTTTTTCCCGAAACTCCAAAGGGGACCGTCAACAAATTAAAAAAGAATGAATATCTTTTGAATAACCCTGTCAAAACTAATGTAGCAAAAGCGCTCAAACTCTAGATTGTGTTTGAATGCCTTATTGTAATAAGCCTTGTTCATTTTTATGCAAATAGCATGCATAGTCGCAGAGTAATTAAGGTTTTTATAAAAATGATCCTAAATTTTTCCAAGTTTTTTCCTTATAATTTTCAGAGTTCTTAATATAAAATATAATTTTTTTCAGAAAATATGACAAACAACATTGCACACAGTACCTTGTAATCAGAATTAAAAAATAATGAAAATTGTATAAAAAATGAGTTGGTTTACTAAATTTTTTACTGCGCATGCGTCAACGATATCAAAATTTCATTTGCATATTATGTTAGCTAAATGTATAGAGCAACTTTTGTGAAAGTCACAAAATCATAACTTGAAATTTCTGACAGTAATCGTCAATTGAATAAGTCGAAAATCCGTTATTCTCAAAATGAAGCAAAAACAAGAGGGGTTGTATCCATATATTCATTGATTAGTGTCAATATAGAATACACAATATGGGATGTACTACTGCATTTGGATAAAATCCCTCATTTTTTTTGCCTCATTTTGGAAACAACGGATTTTGTCCTTTTTCTATAGACGATTACTTTCAGAATTTTCAAGCTATGATTTTGAGACTTTTACAAAAGTTGCTCTATACATTTAACTAACATAATATGCAAATGAAATTTTGATATCTTTGACGCATGCGCAGTAAAAATTATATAGTAAACCTACTCATTTTTCATACAATTTTTATTATTTTTTAATTATGATTACAGGGTACTGTGTGCAATGTTGTTTGTCATATTTTCTGAAAAAAATATTATTTTATGTTAAGAACTCTGAAAATTATAATGAAAAAACTTGGAAAAATTTGGGACCATTTTTATAAAAACCTTAATTACTCTGCGAGTGTGCATGCTATTTGCATAAAAATGAACACAGTGTATTACAATAAGGCATTCAATCATAGAGTTTGAGCGCTTTTGCTACATTAGTTTTGACAGGGTTATTCAAAAGATATTCATTCTTTTTTAATTTGTTGACGGTCCCCTATGGCGTTTCGGTAAAAAATCTTCACGGAGATGTATGACGTATACTATTATATTTATACACTAAGAGTTTCGAGATGATTCCTCATGTATTTTTCTAGATATTTAGTAAAATGTTTAAAATCGCAAGTGTCCCATAATCAATGGCAATATAGTATATATATATATATATATATATATATATATATATATATATATGTATGTTTTAACGTAAATTATTTTTATTTTAATTAAATAATTTAAATATATGCATGTTCTATGTTCATTTATATTAATAATACTTTTAGGTCCAATTTATTAAATGAAGGTTCACTATATTTACATTCCACAATAAATTGATAATAAAATAAGAAATAAAATAAAATAAATAGAATAAATAATTAATGCTTCTTACTCATGATTTGGGAGCAGATTTTTATAGTTACAGCTGAAATAATCAATTAGCGTGCACTCACCTTCTCTAAATACATAACGTTTAAAAAGAAAACAGATTTTTTTAAATACACTATCATCAAAGACGGAACTGCAATTAAAATTCAAAATGGCTTAACTATGCATATGATGCATAGTGCACAAAGCGTTGCTACTGTATTCATGAGTTGCTATTTACTCTTCAAAATCACTGTCCAGTACTGAAAAATTTCCGGGGACGGCTCTGCTCTGTTCACAAAGGGCCGCACTCCGCACAATCACAGGGTTGACAAATTGGATCCAGATCGTCCCTTTGTAAAGTTGTTTAAAACTAACTTTTAAAAAACATTTCACAGTATCTCTTTATTTAGAAAAATAATCCCTTAAACACTTTAAAGAATATTTCTGAGGAAAGAACGCAATGTCAGACTACAGATGGTAAAGGTGAGGGCAGACATGACATGACCACTACTTGCGGTCACTTGACGGCGTATTTTATGTTCGCAGGTGCTGTGTTTTAATTATGGCTTTTCCATGTTCAGGAAGGAAAACTGTTTTAACTCAGTTTAACTGCAGGATAGGGAGTCTTTCACCTACCGTATTTTCGGGTGTATAGTCCGCGGCTTATACAAGAAAAAAACCTTCTAAAAGCCACTGCGGCTTATACACGGTGCGGGTTATACAAAGATTTTTTTTTAGAAAATTGGAAATCGTGATATTTTTTCTACAACTTTTAAACCTTAAAAAATTTGAAAGAAACATCAAAATTTGTAATTTTTTTTCGCTATGCCGCGAAATTTAGAGTCTCCCATGTTTGTAAAGGCTTTTTTTTTTACTACTTAAATTCGAGTTATTTCTGGGTTTGGAAGAACTGTCGCAACTATCACCAAGTATTGCACTGATAGATCTATAATAGCTACCCGTATATACTCGCGTATAAGTCGTGAAATTTTAGACAAAAAAAGAACTTCAAAGTGGGGGGGGGGGGGGGTCGACTTATACGCGAGACCTAAAAAAAATCTATAAATAAAATATCAGAAAATAATTTGCTAGCGAATCAGTGCTGCAGCACCGCATTGTGTTTGTAGAGTGCAAAATCCAAAATCCGGAACCCTTCCAACCTCGACAATTCTGAATTTAATTTCATTTAAGATTTTGTTTATTTTTCAAAAAAAAAATTTACCCTACACTGTTGCAAATAACAAAAAAAAAAAAAAAAAAAAAAAAAAAAAAAAAAGTGCGTGATTTATGTCATTTCGAAACGATTCAGAGCCATCTTTTCCGAAACGACTTCAAGGAATTGTTCCTTTACAGAGTCATTTCATTTCAGAACGACTTCAAGGAATCGAACTTTTCCAGAGTCGTTTCATTTCAGATAGAGTCCGAGGAATCGTTCTTTTCGGTTTTGGTACCCTACCCTGTTGCAAAGAACAAAAAAAAAATGCGTGATTTATGTCATTTCAGAATGATTCAGAGCAGTCGGTCTATTTCGAAACGATTCCGAGCAATCGTTCCTTTAGAGAAATCTTCATTTCGGAACGAGTTCAAGGAATCGAACTTTTCCGGAGTCGTTTCATTTCAGATAGACACCGAAGAATCGTTCCTTTTCAATGTTGGTGCATTTCGGATCGATTCCGAGGATTCGATCCTTTTGGGAACCAATGACCTAAGATACGTATACATTTTATGTCCGAAATTTTAAAATTATCACCGATTCTTTTTTCTTTTAATTTTCGGAAAAAATTAGAAAAAACATCACGCTTGTTTGAAAAAAAAAAAAAAAAAGTGCGTAAACGCCGCATCGCTTGAAATTTTTATCTTAAAACAACTCATAAACGCCGCGGCGTTTCTTCCGAATATTACGGTACTGATAACCTTAATTTTTTAGCCGAATTACTGTAGGTATTATGCATCAAGAAAAAAGTTGGTAAATTTGTGTTAAAAATTACGACTAATGGTTTCTAATTTCGAACCCTAGTCGAAATATACGTTCATAAATGGTGTATAGCCCGCGGACTATACACTGATGCATCTCCGCGGGTTATACACGAACTTTTTTTTACTGCTCTGCTCGATTTAGGGGTGCGGGCTATACACCCGAAAATACAGTAAGTAGCATTTACATCGTTATCTCCTAAACTATTGTAGTTTTCCCCTTTTCTGTTGTCAATAAACTGCCGAAATGAAGAAAAGAAAGGTTTTCTAATTCAGTTGAAGTTGGGCATAACATAGGTGTACCCGGCCTCTTTTTAAAAGAACCCTCTCTTCCCAAAGCAAGCAAGTAAGTAAACATAAGAAAAGAGACATTTGCTGTTTATTGTTTACATGTAATGAATTTTAATGTAACAGCAACTAACTGTCAAGCATAACGAATTCAAGTTAGGAAAACAATATTGTTAATTAACCAGTTTACAATTAATTATTATAATACAAGTAATTTCAGAATACTCTGGTTTCGGACGGCTTTCTAACGATAAATTTCGTATGGTGACAATTGTACAAAGAAAGCAATCTTTAGGAATATAAGCTCCAGATTTGTTTAATTTGGAGCGGTGGGGGGCAATTTCTACAAAGCAAAAAAGTGAGGAATGCAAAACACTGCAGAAGTCTGGCAGAGGTCTGTAAAAGAGAGAGAGAAAAAAGCTTTATAGAGGTAATTGTTTAGCTATTTCTAGTCTAAAAACTAAATTTAAGGGAAAAAGGGGAAAGAAAGTTCTGGGCAGGAAGAAAGAAAAACGGCAATTTCATTGTTGTATTACATAACAATTTTTTAAAAGGAAATATTTAGTGATGAAATCATTGGAATGTCGAATTTCATTCTAGGTTGGCTAAAAACTGGAAAAATATACATTTAACTTTTTTTAAAAGAAATTTAAAGTAAAGTTTTGCGCTAGATAGGGCAAAACTTTTTCCAGGTCGGGCTTCGCCCGACCTGGCCACCCCCTGGCTACGGCCCTGATTCAAAATATAAAAACATTACAACATACAAAATAACATATTTCAGCAAATATATGGTTGTTTTAGAAGTTACTTATGTCAAAATAACCAGAAAAATTTTATCTATCTATTGAATATAGATAGTACTAAAAAAAATTTGGAAATAAAAATATTTTATTTCTTGCAAAATAAAACAAAGAAAAAAAATGGTGCACGTCATGTATAGCGAAATATTTAATTTTTTCATATTAAAGATTACGCTATAAGATCGATTTATTATTTTTATTATTAAATTAAAAAGTGAGAAATAGATGATATCTAGAATTTATATTATATAAAACTTTTAATTTTAAAAGACTTAATTTTAAAAGATCGTTATTTGAACTGATAAGACTGAGAATTGAAATACTGTTAAATGTAACAGATTTTAGAAATAAAGTAAAAACATTATAAAAGTAAATAAATTGTTATTATGAAAAAGCAACTAATTTCGAAGGATGTGTAAAAGGACTTAAAACTTAAGTAATTAAATTTATGAAAGATCGTTTAATTTGCTAAATGAAATTTTGAAAAGTAATAATTTAATTTAAATTTTAAAAACGGAAATAATTTTTATTTATTTCTTTTAATTATTTAATATGATGTAACATTTACCTTCCCCCTGTGGAAAAAAAAAAATGAGAAAAAAAAAATTCAGCTAACGGTCCCTACAAGAAATTGAAAACTTGAAAAAAAAATCTTCCTAGACAAAAATAGGAACTATAAAAAAAAGTTTTGCATAGACAAAATAGGAACTATAATATGCAGCAAAATTTCACTGATGAAAATAATACTGAAATATGAATGCAACACCAAAACAATATATATATATATACAAAACAAAATAATTACCACAAAGTACAATATCAAACCAAGGACAAAACATTACAAGAACATAAAACAAATATAATGCTGACAATGTATATATTGGCTACAGAAACAGTTCACAAGTGGAAATATACCCCGTACCTACAGAAGGGTGAGTTATCCGGTAAGAGGGATGACGAAAAAGAACATAAAAAAAAAATATAAATCATGTGCAGACTTTGACCCTAAACATATAGTAAAATAATGCACAATATTAACTATGTACTATTTACAAATAAATCTCAGTAAAATCCAAATATTCAGAATAGCAAGACAAATAGACACATGGTGATACAACATAATACTGGTAATACCGTACATAACTGTTTCAATCAAAACATCAATTGTAAGCAAACTTGTAGAGTGATTAATTTTCATATTGCAAATGGAATAAGTATTATTTTGTATTTTATAATTTTATATACATCAAATAATTTAAATAACTACATAAACTCTAGGAGAAAAACTTACGTACATCTCACAGAGAATGTAGTTGTGTCCCATGAAATAATTGGTTAAAATTTAAAAAAAAATCAAAATTATGTTTTGGACACTCATAAAAATAAAAAAATTTCCCTTAAAATTATAGCTTAACTGCACCTTGAAGGATTTATCGGAAGGGCATAAATTTGTGTTTCTGATCTCCCCAAGCTATGCCGAATTTACCTTCCGTGTGTGCTCGTTAAAATTTTTTGGGACTAAAAAAAAAGAGAAAGCACTTAGAGCAGTTGCTCCATCGTATTCTCATCAAAAAAAATCTCCACTAGTACCAATGTAGGCATGCGCATTATTGGAGATATTTGTATACATTTTACTTTATATATTTGTATTTTTCATTATTATTTGCATTTTATTTTCATTCAATCAATTTTTTATTATTATTAGGATCCTATATAGAGAAAAAAAATTTTTTTTGAATATTCCGATTTATTTTATCACTCTAAACAAGTCATTAATTTAGTATGCCCAAATCACTACCACTCAAAATTTTGATATAGATAATATATTGACAGGAAAATAATTTGTGAAATAAATAAAAAAAATAATGGTAACTTGATATTGTATACTAAGGTATTAAATATTGAAACTAATGAAAAAGGTTTGGGTGTAGCATAACAATATTAAAATAAAACAAATTTAAATGGATTTTATGCAGAATGAGTTATCAAAGAAGAATGAATAGACCCCAAGGGATTATATGCATCTAGTCCAATGGTTGTTTCGCCCGCGAGACAAGGAAAATTCACTCTAAAATGATTTTATAGTTACCATAATATTTATATGTATAGTAAATGTGACATAAAAGGAGTTAAATAATTAAAAAAAAGGAATTACAGTTGTAGGAAGATTGGTATAAATAAACAAAACAAAAAAAAAAATAAATTTCTATATCAGAATGAGATGATATATGTTGATAAAAGACACACTAATTATCTCCTGCTCTAATCAATTTACTGACATTTACGGAAATATCTCTGACAGTTGTGTCACTTAAATGTCTAATTAAATAATTATTGCTTCTTAGTGCTCTTATTATTTTATATGGACCAGAATTTTTTGGATGTAAGGCTGATGTGTGAGTAAAATTTTTTAAATATACAGTATCACCAATTTTGAATGTTGTAGCTGGTCGACCCCTAAGGAATTTGTCATTTTTAGCAAAATAGTTTTGTTCAAATTGTTTGACCAATTCTCTAGTAGCAGTAATATGTTCTTTTTGTTTCTGAAAGTAAATTGGAGGTTCCTCAACTTCTTTAGGTGGTTGAAAAGTATCAATAGGTAAGTTTAAATCTCTGCCGAAAAATAAATTAGCTGGAGTGAAGTTAGTTACTGAATGTTTAGAGTTATTGTAGTGCAAAACAAAGAATTTTAATCTGTCAGACCATTCTATGACTTGATCGGATAATGCTGCAACAGATTCTTTAAGGGATCTGTGTATACGTTCTAAAAGACCGTTGGATCTTGGAAAATAAATAGACGAATTTCTACGTTTTATGTTAAGACTTTTAAGAAAAGATTTGAAAATATCAGAGGTAAAATTTTTTGCATTATCAGACAAAATAAATTTGGGAAGACCATATCTAGAAAAATAATCATTTAGTGCTTTAATGATTGAAGTGGAAGTAGCATTAGTAAGTGGAACAGCTTCCAGAAAGCGTGAATAGTGGTCAACGATGGTAAGAATAAAGAATTTTCCATCATGTGACCTGGGGAGCGGACCCACAATATCTATCGCAACCATCTCCCCGGGAGCCAATTCGCACTTAGAAATGAATGAAGGTTTAGTATTGGTCTGTTTACTTTTATATGGCAGACATTTCTCACAACTATTGACAAAATTCTGAATATCTTGAACCATTCCGTGCCAAAAATAGTGTCTAGAAATAGCATCTACAGTCTTTGTTATTCCAAAATGAGCTTGATGACCAAGAGCAATACAACTATTTATTAAAGTTTTAGGAATTAGAATTTTGTGAGATCTATTGACATTTTTAGCTTTTTTCCTAGCAAACATTAAAAGGTTGTTTTCTGGATTGATGGAATAATTAGGATTGGAACAGGTTTTATTGATTATTTTTTCTCTGATTTCTTTTAATTTTTGATCATTTAGTTGTTCTCTTAAAATATTATCTGTGCTTAAAGAATCATTGGTTGGTATAAAAATATTTAATGCATTTACATATAAATTAGGGTTATTGGGAAGATCAATGACACGGGATAAAAAATCAGCAGGATTAACAAGTCCAGGAATATGTTCAACCTTAAAATTAAAACCTTGTAGAAATAAAAGCCATCTAGTTATGATCTCGGGTTGTTTTTCCAAATTTAAATGATAAGTTAAAGCTTTGGCATCTGTTAAAATTTTGAATTGTCTTCCGTACAGGTATTCAGAAAAATGTTTTACAGAAGAATAAATAGCAAAAAATTCACGTTTAATTGAAGGATATTTTGATTCTGCTTCGTTTAACTGTTTCGAATAAAATTCAATTGGATAAAATTTATTGTCATGTTTTTGCATTAAAATTCCACAGATAGCAACCATAGATGCATCAGTAACCAGAAAAACTTCTTTAGTGTCGTCAAAATTTTTGACAGTGGGATTAGTAAGCAAAATATCTTGAATTTTAAGAAAAGCCTCCTGACATTCCTTGCTCCAAACAAATTTAACCTTCTTTTTTGTTAAGTTAACAATAGGCTGAACAATTTTAGCAAAATCAAAAATTAGATGTCTGAAGTAGTTAATCATGCCTAAATAGCTCTGAACCTGTTTAATATTGGTAGGAACTGGAAATTTATAAATTTTATTTACATTGTCAGTGGAGGGAGAGTGACCATTTTTATTTAATTTAAAACCTAAATATGTGATTTCTTCTTTGCATATTTGAAGTTTAGCAGGATCTAAAGTTAAGTTAAATTCTTTAAGCTTATCAAAAACTTTTTGGAGCCAGACTAACATTTCTTCAACAGAATCCGCAGCAATAATAATATCATCTAGGAAGTACTGTACATTTTTACCTCTTAATGAACTCAGACAATTATTAATTAAGGTGTGAAAGTAACTGGTACTATTGATTAATCCGAAAGGTAAACGTTTTGGCATAAAATTCCCAAACTCAGTTGCAAAAGCCAGTTTAGATCTATCTTTTTCTTGAAGAAGAATTTGAAAAAATGCTGCTTTGAGATCTAACACTGTATACAATTTTCTCCCTGAAATATTTTGCATTATGTCATTAATTTTAGGCAAACAAATTTTGTAAGGTTCTGTTATTGCATTAAGTAGTCTGTAATCTATTACCATGCGAAATTTAAGTTTATCTGGATCATCAGTAGAAAGGTTTTTCTTTTTAACAAAAATAACAGGAAAACAATAATTAGATGTAGAATTTTCAATTATGCCTGCATTTAGAAGTTCAGAAATTTCATTGCGCGCGAATTCTTTTGCAATTCTTGGTATAGGGTATGGTTTGGTTTGAAGAGCAAAATCATGCAATAAATTAAATTGAGGTACTACTTTGTCTGTACAACCTAAAGTTTTGTAGGAAGAAGAAAAAACAGCTGAGTTTTGCATCAAAAGTTTAAGAAGAATTTTCCTATCTGCATCAGGTAAGTGATCTAGATTGAAATTATTAACATTTAACTCTTTCTTTCTTAATTCTAAAATATCCTCAGAAGCCAAAGAATTTACCTGATACGTTTTAGTGTTTTCATGAGAAGAAATTTGATCATCAGAAATGTATTTCAAATAACCCAATTTGGTGTTTTTATTTAGAATTACTTTTTGATCATTATTGTTGTAGACATATAATAAAATAGAATTATTTACATTTGGAGTATGAAGACTGAAATCTAAATTTAAAGGTAATTTATTTGTAGAAGGACAAAATAGATAGTTAGCTGAGTTCTGAATTTTATGAAGTGCTTTTAGACGAATAATTCTGCCTTGATTCGGTCTTAGAATAATTTTATGTGAAGGTGTGACAAAATTTTTTAAATTATCATCCTCTGTTTGTTCATCAATATCTGAAGTAATAGATGTGGAAGAATTATCAGATATATTATTATCAGAATTTAAATCTCTATTGTTGTTGATATTTTGTGTAGAATCAGGATTCTTGTTTTCAAAAGGAAATGACAAATTGCCCATTAATAGTTTAGAGTTTGCTGAATCTAAAATTAGTTTGTTTCTGTTTAAAAAATCATACCCTAAAATCATTTCATAGTTTGAATTCCAATTGTTATGAGTAACAAAAAATACATTTTTAAACCATTTATTTTGAATTTGGAAATTTAGTTGAACTGTGGAAGTGTATGGAATATTTGTATTGTTGATAGTTTTGATGTTAACAGATCTGGATAAAAAATTAAGTTTGTTATTGATTTTGAGCTTTTCTATTGTTTTAGGTTGAATTAACGATAAATTAGCCCCTGTATCTAACAATGCCTGAAGATTATGTTTATGAAATTTAACTGAAATGATTGGAAGATGTGATTCTTCAGCATAACAAGACATAAGATTTTTAGAATCAGAAAAATAAAAAAAAGAATCATTACCCTCACTCGAAAATTTATTAAATTGGGTTCTGTGAGATTGAGGGAATTTTTGAGAAAAATCTTCAGAACCCTTTAAAAGTTTAAATTGCGCCTAGGTCTCTGATTGTAGGGTCTAAAATTATTTCTACCTCTACCTCTGCCTCTTTGAAATCTCGGAATATCATTATCACTACCTCTGTTGCTATGACTCATTGCATTACTGTTTGTACCATCAAAAAATCTATCTTGATTCTGTGAATTTTTATGAGGACTTGAAAAATTGTAACCCTGACCTGAAAAATTGTGGGGCGGGTTTGAAAAATTATTCTGCATAGGAAAAACATTCTGGTTCGCTGAGGGAAAATACCAGCAATCTCGTGTATTATGTGGTTTCCCACAAATATGGCATGCAGCTTTCTCCTCTTTTAACTTTTTTAGTTGCTCTGCCATTTCTGTTAAAAGTTTGTTGGAGTCATTTTGTTGTTTGATTAATAGTGTAATTAAAGATTCCTGGTTATTAGAAGTACTGGATTGTGTAGCATTTAAGGTGTTTACTGAAAAAGATTGTTGATCGAGTGCATTTTCGATGTCAATAGCACATGCAACCAAATCCTCAAAATTTTGCTTACCAAATTTTAGAACTTCAAGTTTTATATCTGATCTTAAGGCATCTAACAATTTATTGAACATCATATTTGCTTTTACTGTATTGATTTGTGGTAACTCCTCAACATTGGGTATCATCCTATTTACAACCGATTTGATTTCCTCAGCTAAGTTTTTTACATTTTGTTTAGGTTTCTGAGAAATTTTCTGAAAATCACTAGAAGCGGATTGAAAGTTATCAGCTTTGGTAAATTTTCTTCTAAAAAGTCTTACTACCCCCTCAAAAGTTTCTTCATTTACAACCTCTGAATCCCCAGAAAGATATTCTAAAGCTCTGTCCCTGCACAAAAGACGCAATACTATGATTCTGATGTGGTCCGGCCAGGCTTTAAGATTGCACACATCAGAAACATTTTTTATGAAAAAATCTACATTTTCCTCATCTTTTCCATGGAAAGTGGGGATGGAAGAAATTAAGGAATTTAAAAGTATCTGATTAGACATTGCTAATTCCCTGGTAAATTCAAAAAATTAAAATTTCAAGGGAAAAAGAAAGGAAAACTAATCAAAATACCAATGTAAATAATAAAAAATATATGTACTTCAAAATTTGTAAAAGAAAAAAAAAATAAAATATATCAAAATACACTAAAAACTCATAAAAATAAAAATGAAAATAAGCACCTAAATATTCATATGAGAGTGAACCCAAAAAAATATGCATAAAAATATGATCAATGAAAAAAAAATATATATTCCTAAAATGTACTCAAATTAAAAAAAAATTTTTTAAAGAATACATAGGAAAAAGAAATTTTTTCTTTCATTTGCATGACTAAATCCCCCAAAAATAAATAAATACACAGTAAATAAATAAAATTACTAAAGTACTTGCATTTTTAACACAAAAAAAATATATATATATAGTCAAAGTCAGCACATGAACCATAAAAATAATAAAAAAAAAATAGTGCATAAAATTTATTAAATCATCTTTATTTATTGAAAATTTAGCTATGAAAGAAAAGGAAAAAAAAATACTAAAATTAGCAAAGTACCCCAAGCAAGATCGCTAATGTCAGGGCACCAAAATGTTACATGTGGGTTCCGGATGCCGAAAAATTCAATGCAAAACTGTTAAAATGTTTCAAATTTAAGGATAATTTGCATAAGTTAACACCGGAGCATCAAAAATTCCAACATCCAAAGCGCACACGTAATTGGCAGAATCGCATAGTGGATAAATAAAAAAATATATATATAAAACAAATTAAAATTAATCAAAAATAAAAATAATTTTAATTTATCAAAAAATAAAACTTTGATTACCACCGATGATAAAAAAAATTAAAATAAAATAAAAGGAAAGAACTCACCCATCTTGTGAATAAGATCAGGAAACACACAGCAAAGTACAATAAATTATTTTTTATTTTGTATATATGAATACGAAACGTTGCATTCTAAACATTATATTAGAAATAAATTTTACTTCATTTCTATTTTTTAAAAAAAAAGTTGAGTCCTGATTCATAAAGTACATAAAGAGGTAATTTAACTATTGTTCAGATTAATAGGTCCATAATCGTTAAGTCCAGAATATTGAAGATTAATCAGACATAATCTTACTGACAGAGTACAATAGCTGCAGTGATGATTCCTGAGTGTCCTTATCCTTCTGGAATGAAGAAAAACGGAGGTAGGCACTGTTGTTGCATACACAATAGAGATATTTCAGCTCACATTCAGGCGGCTGCTGCAGTATTTCCTCCGTATCAGGATCGAAAAAAAATTTTGAATAAAGACGATGCTGTAGTAGACACAATTAGGAGGGGATGTTGATGAATCGTATCAGGATCAAAAAAAAATTGAATATAGACAAAGTTGTAGTAGACACTGTCAGAAGGGTATGTTGATGATTCGTTACAGGATCGGAAAAAATTTGAATATAGACAATGCTGTGATGGACTCTATCAGAAGGAAATGTTGATGATTCGTATCAGGATCGAAAAAAATTTGAATAAAGACGATGCTGTGGTAAACACCATCAGAAAGGAAGATTGACTGTTCCAGATCTTCTATATAAACATCATCAGCACGAAAAAAGGATTCTTTTTTATTAGATTTCGGGCTCCAAAAATTAAGGGACCTTCATCACCTACGTCTTTCCATATCTCTGCCCCAACGCTACGGGAAAAATTCCCGAGCGAGGGAGAACAAAACGCTGCGGCTACATAGCAGTAGATTCAGAGTGGAAATGATGAGTTTACCAGACGCTAGCCTCGGAAACCAGCCTCGGCTTAGCCAATCAGAGACGATCCTGAGCGTACACGTTTCCCGCGTTTTCTCGAAAATTCTATGATGATTCATCCTCAACACCACTGACCTACACATGACGAAAAATGGCGTCTATTTTGAAGGGAAGAACACATTTTTTCACTGTCATGGCGGACCGATTTACAGCGGGAATATTCAAAATATAAAAACATTACAACATACAAAATAACATATTTCAGCAAATATATGGTTGTTTTAGAAGTTACTTATGTCAAAATAACCAGAAAAATTTTATCTATCTATTGAATATAGATAGTACTAAAAAAAATTTGGAAATAAAAATATTTTATTTCTTGCAAAATAAAACAAAGAAAAAAAATGGTGCACGTCATGTATAGCGAAATATTTAATTTTTTCATATTAAAGATTACGCTATAAGATCGATTTATTATTTTTATTATTAAATTAAAAAGTGAGAAATAGATGATATCTAGAATTTATATTATATAAAACTTTTAATTTTAAAAGACTTAATTTTAAAAGATCGTTATTTGAACTGATAAGACTGAGAATTGAAATACTGTTAAATGTAACAGATTTTAGAAATAAAGTAAAAACATTATAAAAGTAAATAAATTGTTATTATGAAAAAGCAACTAATTTCGAAGGATGTGTAAAAGGACTTAAAACTTAAGTAATTAAATTTATGAAAGATCGTTTAATTTGCTAAATGAAATTTTGAAAAGTAATAATTTAATTTAAATTTTAAAAACGGAAATAATTTTTATTTATTTCTTTTAATTATTTAATATGATGTAACAGCCACGAATCATTTCAGTGTAATAAATCGAAATATACAAATGTTAAAAACTCTCAGCCACAAGTTAACACTACTACATTTCAAAATTTAATTATAAAAGAGATAAAGCTTTATTCTTTACATTTAAATTCGTTGATAGATACTGGCAGTCAAAAGACTCTAATAAAGAAAAGTGTTTATTATAATTTGAAAACTTTGTGGAATTAAAACCTACGAGTATCACTTTGACCGATTTAGGAAAAACCTCAATTAAGCCAGAAGGTTATTTCGATTCAGAAATTGAAGTTGATAGTTCAAAATTTAAAGCTGACATTTTTGTCGTTAATGACAGTCACATTAATTTCGACTTAATTATTGGTACTGATGTTATTCATCAACGTACATTAACTATTTCTGAAAATGAAGTGAAATTATTTAAAACGGAAGGTTAGTCTAATGACATTTTAGTTAACATTGTAAATGTTCTAGATGAGCCTAAAATTGATTTAGGTTACATTGCTGACAAAAATTTGCGTTTGAAATTATCCTCTTTAATTGAGAATTATGTGCCAATTAAAACTAAAACAGTAGAGGATAAAATAAAAATTAATTTGACTGATGAAATCCCAGTTTGTTCTTCCCTTCTGATGGAGAGATTTTTACATACCTAAAAATATTTTGTAATAATCATATTGCTTCCTTAGTACCTTTGATTTCCCTCCGATATTTCTCTCCCCAAAATTGTGCATCAATTTGATCAACCAATTTATTTATTTTACAATAATTATAATTAAATCTGTTAGTGATCGTATTATGTTTCTAGGATCTGATTAGGGAAAAGAATATTTTCTGCAGCCTAAGGAATACTAATAACAATTCTAATAAAAATGATAACATTCCTTACAAAATACTTCCAATTAAAATTTCTTACAAAAGAAATATTCTTATCCAAAAAAATTTAGATTAATTTATGCGTTGTGTTTTTTTGACTTTATCAGATCCTTATGAAACGTTGATCAGCATGCACCTAGAGTAATTTCGACACATACTCCATAAATCATCACCATGCTTTGTCATTTATAAAACAAAAAACATTTATTTATACAACACAGATCACACATAATACACTAAATATATACATGCACATAAATAAATTACAAAGATACAAAATAATCAAATCAAAATCTATTCATTTATTTTATAGCTGTTGGCATTACTGTATAATTACATTTTATGCTTTGTAACCCAATATTTTCAACATTGAAAATTGCTTTCAAAAATTTATGAGTTATCATCACCATAATGAATTAATTTGCGGGACAATTGGCGTGCAAGTGTTTCACTCTTATTTAATTATTTTATCATACTCTATAGTTGTGGGCAAAGGAAGGGGGAATAAGTCGGTAAAAAGCATACCTTCTCTAAAGTTGTTGACACCATAGGCAAATGCATATCCAGACACATAAGTAGAAGTCCGGCACACTTTTATTGCTCATATTGGCGAAGATTATCACTCGAGCACGTTTGGTAGACTGACTGCCTGACTGACTGACTGACTCGTAATTTTTTTAACAAGTTTCAGAAGCAAAAAGTGTATAATAATTATTCTGTAGTCGAGTTATCCTTCGACCATTCACAGTTTTCTTTTTAACATATTTTTTTCCCCTTCCAGTCTCATTGGCTGTCCTTAAATTGACTATTAACTTGAACGCCCCCTAATTTTAATTTTCTAGGGGCTTCTACAGGCCTAGTCGTCAGAATGTCTATGTTGTTGATAACTATTACCACACACGCAGATGAGATTTCCCCTTTTGCCCTGTCGTAAATACACAATAATGAAAATGTCTCTGTTTTGTCATTTATTTATGGGCGTCCGTCACAGTCTTATTGCCGCTATAAATTTCTTGTCTGAGTTGTAAATCCACTGTCCTCTGTTCCTTTCTTTTTTTATAATTTATTTCCAATAGTTAGTTTTCTTTACAGAATTGTCTGGTTTGAGTGATGTGGGTTTTACACCCATCATCTATCCCCTGGGTCTAAAAAAAAATGAGGTCTGTAGACATCATTTTTGTGCACACCACACTGCCGCAACTGTTGTATCCATATTCATTGGAATTTTGATTCAGTTCTGGTGAACACTTCCAAGGTCCGATTATCTTCTCTTCTGTGTATTATTTCCCCATGCCCAAATTTTGATACAATAATTAAATTAATCCATTAAAATGCCAAATCATGCAATCAAAGCCAAGTATAAATTTGGAATAATTTTTTCTACACTAAGGAAGAAAAAAAATATATAACATGTAAAAGCTCCGAAAAAACTAAACCTGAATTTGAGATGTATTGGCACATTTTTTTGTTTATTTTAAATGTATAATATTTTAAACACATAAAGTAAAATATGTATTAACCCAAAAACAAAACAAAATACAAACAACACAAATTCCTAGCAACACCAATGTTATTAGCATAACATATCTGGATTAGTATCAAAATAGTAAAATATATATACAATGTTGAGAAACCTTTTTTTATGTACATCATATGAAATATCTAAAAAAACAAATATACCATGTTTTGTATAGTCTACATTTCACAAGATTAGTAACATAAATCATAGCTGAATGTTACAAATTTGAATTATGTTAAGTGTTGATAAAATGGGTAATGTTGTATACACATTCCTCATCATTCTCGTGGAGGAGGTATAGAGGACATCGCTGCAGACACATGTGCTCAAAGCATACCTTATTGCTCTTCACACGAGAAGCGAACGTTTTCTTAAATGAGAAAAAGAGGAAAAAAAAACGAGCTAGCGCGAAAAAGAGCGCATCCTATCAGTAGCGCGCATTTTGATTGACGGGTGCTAATGACGTGCTTAGTAGCCTAACACCCTGAAACGGTAATGGATGGCTCTTCCTAGAATCAATCCCGATAACTCACCCCTCTACAGAGGCAAAACTTGTTTGTAATTGAGATAACGAATGTTATGGTCCTTGCAAGCCACCCAGGTATGTCTCGTTTTTTGTCTTAAAAATTATATTTCTTTTGCATGAAACTTATGTTAAACTATTAGAAACTAACCCGTATTAACCTATAACCTGGTACGCATGCCTTCCTTGTAAATTTTCACCCCTTTATTCTATAAAATTGACATATATTCGCTATAAAACCATGTACTGTGTACTGTTTATTTTGTATTTTCAGGGAAAATGGCTTCTTATAGACTGGCTGAAGACGCTTGCTGTCGAAAATCTCGGATTTCCCGCAGAATATATTGGAGTCTCAGAGAAGTATCCTAATAAAATTGCCTTTCCGGAAATAATACCGCGATTATGCAATCGTTTAACAATGTTCCTAAAATTATATTATGATTCTGAACATTGCCTGAAAGATTTTAATATACAATGCTAAAAATTATAATATCACAACTTGAAAAAAAATTTTTTGAAAATCAATGTGCCTTTTCATTTCCCTGGCTGATAAATGCAATTAAACTTGAAAAACTAAAGTCAAATTTTGCCACCAGAGAAAAAAATTAGCGAAAAAAAAATTCTTTTTCATTACTGGGTGTGATATTGTTGATAAAAACTTTCTGCAAGTAAATCTTTACCGTGCATATCTACCTAAAAAAAAATATAACGAAAGAAAAATCTGATATGTTTCCTAAATGCTTAATTTGAGGGGGGGGGGGGGGGTTATCTAGCAAAACGTGAATAAAAAGGGAGTGAAATCCCTAAAATATTTTTTGTTTATAAATCTTATGCTACCTTAGAAGAGTCTAAAAGAATATTTCTAAGTGTAAATGCTTTTAATAAATGCTGGTAAATGCTATAAAGTGTGAAATGAAGTAATATTAATAGAGTGTATCTATATACCATCCATTTATTTACCTTTTCTTGTTGTAGTTTGATTATTTAAAATTTTCAAAGACACTATAGTATGGAAGGAAAAAAAAATACATTTTGAAAACAAAATTACTTAATCATTTGAAATATGTATTGACTTCTATATCTGATTTTATTACTAAAATGATTCAGCATGTCATACTGATTAAAATAATTTATCTTTTTTATTTATTTATTTTTTTTTTTTTTATTTTTTTTTTTTTTTTTTACCAAAATTTACTATGTTGTTTAGAATTAAATTGAATTTTTTTTTTTTTTTTTTTTTTTTTTTTTTTTTTTTTTTTAATACTTAAATATTTGTATTTATATATATATTAATTTGTACGGATTTTTGACAATCGAGTATATACATTTTAGTGAATAACCTGGCCAGGTTTGATAAATACTCTCTGCCCGCAGAAAGATTTCCTTATATTCATAAATATATGTACTCACACTGCCGTATGATATCCATACATGAACCTTTATATAGTTTTATTATTATTGTATTTTAATGCCTTATATAAATATTATTATGAAGTGTGTAAATGTGCGAAATGGATACCACTTACAATTATTATTATTTTTTTTTTAATTTTATTTTTTTATGTGCAATTGTACACTTTTTATAAAATATTGTTATGCTTCCATACGCCTATGTCGGTAAAAATATATATATATATAGTGTCGTTTAATCTTCACATTTAAAAAAAAACTTCCTAATTTATTTGCTTTTATAAGATTCCTGATAAGACTCTAAAATAATTTTGCATCTGTTACTTATCCAATGTAACTAAGTATTGCCTTGTGATGAAGTCTAATTGTTATAACTTTCTTTTGTATACTATCCCATAAGACCTTCTTTTGAAACTACGCTGTGTGAGTAATGTCATCATACTTATATCTAACGTGCAGCAAAAGAATTTGTAATACCTTTTATTTTCAGGCAAGGGTAAAAGAAAAAAAAATTCCTGTCAAATGTCCTCCAAAAAAAAATATAACCTTTACATATTTATTTAATTATTTATTTATTTATTTATTTTTTATTTTTTATACATATATATATTTTTTTTTTTTATATATATATCTTACTCTGCCGATTAAATATTATTGGGAATGCTTATATCACACGCGTTTTCGTAAAATCCTAACCTTAACATTTTATCTTTTTAGCAAACCATCTTAAAATTGCCATGCGACTAAATCTGATATTCAATTTTATAGCTTTCTGTCGTGCCCTGCCTAGAGAAATATTTCCGAATCGAGAGCAACTCTTCTCCCTTCTTGATCTGGGGTGAGATAACTGTGTTTACTCCCCGCGACCTGTCATCCGCTCCATCCATCTCGTCAAGCGGAAAGTCTTCTTGTTGGTGAGAAAACCTTATTTTTTTTTCCTTTGAGTTTTTTTATTTATTTATTTTGTTTTTTTTTTAATCCTATGTGCTGAGTTTCCACGTTATTTTGTTGTGTCAATAACTTGCCTTGCCATTGTTATCTGTTATTTTATTCTTGCGTACTTCGCCGAACTTCTTATCAAATTTCTATATAAAAATCTGTATTTTTTTTTTTTTTTTTTTTTTTGTCCTCATACACATATTTTTAATCTCAATTTTGCATATGCGTTGTTTGTAAGAGTTATTTCTCTTCAAGTTGTTTCCACTTTATTTAGATATGCAGAATAAATAATTAAAGTTTTTTTTTTTTTTGTATCATTGATTATGCACTAGGCGAATTTATTTTGAGCAATTGCTTTTGTCCTAGTCATCCAATGTATAATTATCATTATTGTTTATTTATTTATTTTTTATTTTTTTTTTATTTATTTATTTATTTTTTTTTTTTTATATATGCAACATGAAGTTCTGTGAAGTACCTATGTAATATTTAGTGTATGTAATAATTTTTTCGAGTGTGCCTGCACATTTCCCCAATTGTAACTCAGAGGGAAATAGTACACTCATCTTGCTATCCCTTTCTTTTTTTTTTTCTCTATGTTGCTTGATTTTAAAAGGCAAGTTATTATATGATGTCTTAAAAACGCATTGTTATCAAAAAGAGAAAAAAAATTATCGACATAAAATTTGTCTCTTAAATACATGATACAAATCACTATATATTACGAATACACTAGATAATTTTAAATAATAATTAGGGCTTATGTTTCTTTTTTTTTTTTTTTCAAATTTTTGTTATGTTTCCCCCTCTGAATCCTCCTCTGCCGTACTGTTTTTCCCGTCTATGTGAGGAGTTGCTGCCTTAGGCGCGAATAATAAATCGATGTTCCTTTTTATAGGCCGAGCATAATTACCTGTTAGGTCTTTTAGTAAATAATTATTGTTGCGTAATTTTTTTATTACTTCAAAAGGACCGTCAAACTTGTTCGCTAGAGCGCCCGGATTTATACATTTTAAGTATACTACTTGTCCCAAATTCAGAGTAGGTGTATGTAGCAAGTCCTCTTCTTTAGCATACTCATCCTGCATGCGTGACTGATTGGCCAGTGCTTGTAGTTTCACTTCTTTAATGTGTGCCATTCTCTGTGCCACATAAGTTTTAGTTGAGACCTCTTCTGTGGGAATATGCGATGTAAACGGAGTTCTCAATTTTCTCGCAAAGAAAATGAGTGCGGGAGCGAATCCTAAAGCCCTGTGAATTGTGTTATTATAATGAAGTTTAAAAAAATCTAGCCGAATGTCCCATTCCGTTGTGCGTTTTGACATTGCGATTAGGGAGCTCTTCAGAATTCGGTTTACCGTTTCAGCAATTGCATTCGCCTTGGCTCTGTATACACTCGTAAAGTGTAATTCTATATTTAATGCCTTTGTATATTCTCTGAATAAATCACTTCTAAAATATTTTGCATTGTCCAGATATATGCTGTTGCAAATTCCAAAAGTACTGAAGTACTTATTCAGCACATTGAGAATTGTTTGCGTTTCTACATTTCTTAATGCAACCGCTTCTAAAAATCTGGAAGTTGCGTCAGTGATAGTCAGAATAAATTTATTTTTTCGCACAGAAAATGTTAGAGGCCCACATACGTCAATATGTAATATACTTCCTACTTCATGGTCTTTAACCACCCTTTGCACTGGTACTTTTATCGTTTTGTGATGCTTAGCTGTTTGACACGCTGTACAGTTCGCGCAAAACGTTTTGATATCTCTGTACATTCCATGCCAAAATATTCTATCCTTAATGGTGTCATAAGTTTTCTGGAATCCAAAATGGGGGGAATGCGCGTCTTCCATAATGGCTATTTTCAAAGAGTCAGGGGCAATGAGTAGTTCCTTTTTTTCTGTACCTGGTCTCAGAATTAATATTTTATCATCATTTAACATATATCTTTTTGTTGTTCGATTGTTTTGTCCCTTTTCTATTTTGTCAATTATTTTTCTTAACTTTTCGTCTGCATATTGTTCTGATTTAATATTGTCATTAGACAAAGCCTCGTTGACTTTAAATAGAGTATTGTGTAATTGTAAGTCCGTTTCTAAATTGCAAATATGTCGAGATACGAAATCCGCTGGATTAACCTTGCCTTCAATGTGCTCGACAACATAATTATATTCCGCCAAATCTGTCATCCATCTTTTGACTATGTCAGATTGCGCTTCTAAATTCATTTGCTGTGTAATGGGTTTCGAATCCGTCAGAATCGTGAATTGCCTACCCCATAAAATATGTTTAAAATGATTGACTGATTCATGAATCGCCAATAATTCAAATTTTATACTAGGGTAGCTTTTTTCTGCCCCTCTTAATTTTCTCCCAAAAAACTCGATAGGCAATAAAATGCCATTAGACTCCTGCGCCAGAATTGAGGATATGGCTAGCTTCGAGGCGTCACATATCAAAAATAATTCCTTGTTAAAATCTGGGGGTCTAAGTGTAGGATTTTGTATTATTGCTTCTTGTATGTTTTTCAACGCCTGTTCATGCTCCTCACCCCATTTAAATTTTACTTTTTCTTTTGTAAGTTCTACTAAGGGATGTACAATATCTGAATAATTTCTAATTAAAGATCTAAAGTAATTTGCTAGACCCAGAAGTGATCTTACTCCCTTTTTTGTTTTTGGACGTACTAGGTTTTTAATTTTGTCTATGTTTTTTTTGCTGGGGAATATCCCCATCGGTTGAGTTGGAAGCCCAGAAAATCTATTTCTTCTTTGCATATTTGCATTTTTGAAGGCTCTATGGTCAGATTGTGGTCAATGAGAGCCTGTAGAACTTGCTCTAGAATTTGTAGCATTTCTTGGATTGTATTGGTACCAATTACCACATCATCCATGAAGTATGCCACTTGGGACTTGTTGAAGTGTCCGAGCACTTTATCAATTAGTTCTGCGAAATAAGCGCTGCTGTTCTTTGTCCCAAAAGCGAGCCTTAAAGGGTTAAATTTTCCTTCCTCAGTAATAAATGCTAGTTTTTGCCTATCCTGTGGCCTTAAATTTATCTGAAAAAAAGCACTATGGAGATCTAACACCGTGTAGTACCTTTTTCCGCTGATCGAGTAAAGAATTTCTTTAATATCCGGTATGGGAAAGCTGTATGTGTGTAGAATTTGATTTAATAACCGATAATCTATAGCCATTCTATATTTGGTTTCATTTTTCTTTTCTTTATTACTTTGTTTCTTTTTAACAAAAATTACTGGAAACGCATAATTTGAGTCTGATTTTTCAATAATCTTTGCTCTTAGTAAATTCCGTATCTCTGTTTTCGCATATTGTCTGACTGTTTGAGGTAGTTTATAAGGTTTGGTTTGTATCGGGTAGTCATGACTTAAATTAAATTTTGGTATAACTAAAGATGTTTGACCTAAAGTATCATATGACTTTGAAAATGCATGCGCTTTTCTCATGAGTATGTTTTTTAATTTTTCTCTTAGGTCTTCGGGTAAATGTGTTAAATCAAAGTCTGTCTCTCTTAACTCTGCTTCTCTTAATTTTCTGACCTCTTCGATATTTAAGCTATTTAATTCGTAAATTGTTCCTTGTTCAATGTCCTCGGATTTTGTATCCTGTTTAAAATCTATATCTTTTGTTATTTTGCCTACATTTATCCCTTTATTCAACTTTATTCTTTTGTCAGTGTTATTTGCTATTATGACATGAATTTTACTATTTTGTTGCACTTCATGCAATGAAGTTTGAAATGTGAATTTCGAGTCGTTTCTCAAGGGTTCTAATAATATTACCTCTTGTTCTGCTATGTCATCATGACACTGTAAATTAACTATTTTTTTTGAATTTGCATTTATAAAAATTGTTGCTATGGTCTTAGCATACATATTTTTTTGCTTAGTGATGGGCTGTGTCTTTTTCTTGTTATCATTATTCTTTTCTTTTACATAAGACCCTGATGGATTGTTTTCTTGCCTATCCTTGTCTTCTGTTTCTGAAGTTAGATTATTAACTTGTATCCCTTTTTCCTTTTCTGGAATATTCAGTTTAATTTTTATATTTTTGAAAATAAGTGTTTTTTCTTTAAAATTCAAAATCATATTATTATCCCTTAAATAATCGTATCCCAAAAGCATTTGGTATTCTCGACCGAAATCTTTATTTGTGATGTAAAATGTACCTGTTGTAAAACTGCCCTTTAATCTGAAAACCAGTCTAATACACTGTTTAAAATAAATTTTTGAATTCGTTAAAGTTTGTATTTGTATTTGATTTCCTAGATATTTAAATTTTACATTTTTTTCCTTTAATTTATCAAAAATAGTGGGCGAAAGCAATGAGACCGCCGCCCCACTATCACATAACGCTTTAAATTTGATGTTATTTATCTCTAGGTCTATGATGGGTAACTGATTTTCTCCTTCATTACTAACACTGGCAATAAATCTGTTTATTTTGCGACACCCTTTAAACTGAGACTCACCTGTGTCGCTAAAATACTGTTGTTTATTTTCAGCGAGCCTCTGATTTAGTTTTCCGACCTTTGTTTTTCGTATCGTTTTTTGTTATTGAATGAACCTCTTTTGGAATGGCCTCTGTGTTTATTTTCCCTTTTGCTATTTTGTTCATTGTAATTATCCTCTTGCTCGTCTGTCTGGGATTTATTAAAATTGTTTTGATAGCCACCTCTTCCACGACCTCTTGAAGGCTGTGCGAACCCCTGTGCTCCTGTATTATGGTAATATTCCTGTGGATACATATAATTGTATATGGGGGGAGGGGGGGTAGGAAAGTGAGGTGCTATATAGCCATAGTTCCAATTGCCAAAATTATTGTTACCATTATGTCCCTGATACCCCATATTTTGGAATCCTTGTTGCTGTTTATAGTTATTTCTGTAACCTCTTGTGCGTGAGACCTGCGACCCTCTATTAATTTGAAATCTGTTAGTATTCGTAGCCGCATTATCATTACTATATTTTTGTCTGAACCAACAATCTTTTGTT
The DNA here is from genome assembly GCA_964019185.1 of Maratus speculifer. NCBI lineage: Eukaryota > Metazoa > Arthropoda > Arachnida > Araneae > Salticidae > Maratus > Maratus speculifer. Next base: position 146,241,354 of record OZ025294.1, read on the forward strand.
TCATGGTTTTCTTTCCCGCATACCTCACAGCATGTTTTTTCTCTCTCCGATCTATTATTTAATTTCAATTTAAGGTTGTTTATTTCGGTGACGAGTGTCTGAATTTGCTCTGCACTGTCTGCACTTAATTTATTTAATTTTCCCAATATTTCATTCTCTTTATTAACGGTAATGCTATTTATTTCGGGAATATTTGCTTGATTGTAAGCCTCTTCCAATCTTAGTGCGGACTTGCATGCTGCCTCAAAATTTTCGGGTGCATTTTTTCTCACTTCTAAACTAATATCTGCGCGAATTGCATCCAGGAATCTAGCCAATTTCATTTGGTCTAAAAATTTTGCGTTGCTGTTATCCTCTAATTTTTGACCACTTTTTTTTATATATAAATTTGCCGTAGCATTAAATTCATTTATAAAATTAGCTAATGTTTGATCGGGTTTCTGCTTTAGACTGAAAAATAAATTCTGAGCACCCCCGAAATTACATTTAACGGAAAATAATTCCCTTAACTTCTCCTTGAATTTTCCTATGTCTGCTTCTAAAAATAATGATTCATCCTGCATGAGAGTTTCCCTTGCCGATCCTATGATCTTGGCTTTCAAAATTATTAATTTGTGTTCATCGCTATATTTCGTTTTGTCAATTAAATTATCAAATTGTAGTAGGAAATAATTGATATTAGTTTCTTTTTTACCATCAAACGGATAAATTAATCCTACTAAATGCTCTGCGTTAGGAGTTGCCATATTTCCTATCCCAGAAATTTTTGATCCCGAATTCTTTGTTTTTTTTCTTTGTTTATCGTTTTTGTTCTCTCCCGAAATTACTTCGTTTTTATTTAATAATATTTTTAATTGCCTTCTTGTTTTAACGCCACCTAAACGCGTGTTATTTCTGAGAGATTTCCTCGTACCTCCTTTAGTCATAAAATCAATTATCCTCAATTTTTTTAAATAATAAAACTACAATGATTTACTTAAAAAAATAACCAACGTGATATAAATATATCCACATATCTTATTATTATTATTTTTTTAATTTGTACAGTTTTATCCACATGTGCTAAACCTAAAATATCAAAATATTTGATGAATTTTAGAATAAAATCCTTTCTATCATAAGACACATAAATACATAAAATTAAATAACAACCTTTCTTTTTGTTTTGCAATAGTGTAAACATACATATATATACACTTTTTTTTTGAAAAATGTGCCAATTATCTCAAACAAAAATACACTTGCATGCCAATGTCTCGGTTTAGTACCATATTCATAAAATTTATTATGTGAAAGAAAAAAAAAACAATTTTTATTTACTTTATTATTTTACGTATATATATACCAATTTTAACAACAACTCCTATTTTCTTGTAATAAAAAGAGAATCTCCAATCTAATTATCTCCTTTAACATGTATATTTGTCATAATCATTCATTCATTTCATTATCATTTTTTTTTTTTTTTTCACAAAAGGGATTCAAGTAATCACAGAATTAATTAAATATTTACTTCTAATATGGCAGTAATAATATTTAAATTGAAACTAATTAATTTCTTGAAAAATAATTTGGTTCTTTAAAGTACTCAAATTAAAAGAAATTACAATACTACCGTATTATTAAAGTACTAAAATCAACCAAGTTCGTTCTTTTAATCATTTAAATTAAATACATAAAAATAAATAATTAAGGAACTGGTATCACGGCAACCAATTTTTTGGGGGTTGAGATGATGGAGAGATTTTTACATACCTAAAAATATTTTGTAATAATCATATTGCTTCCTTAGTACCTTTGATTTCCCTCCGATATTTCTCTCCCCAAAATTGTGCATCAATTTGATCAACCAATTTATTTATTTTACAATAATTATAATTAAATCTGTTAGTGATCGTATTATGTTTCTAGGATCTGATTAGGGAAAAGAATATTTTCTGCAGCCTAAGGAATACTAATAACAATTCTAATAAAAATGATAACATTCCTTACAAAATACTTCCAATTAAAATTTCTTACAAAAGAAATATTCTTATCCAAAAAAATTTAGATTAATTTATGCGTTGTGTTTTTTTGACTTTATCAGATCCTTATGAAACGTTGATCAGCATGCACCTAGAGTAATTTCGACACATACTCCATAAATCATCACCATGCTTTGTCATTTATAAAACAAAAAACATTTATTTATACAACACAGATCACACATAATACACTAAATATATACATGCACATAAATAAATTACAAAGATACAAAATAATCAAATCAAAATCTATTCATTTATTTTATAGCTGTTGGCATTACTGTATAATTACATTTTATGCTTTGTAACCCAATATTTTCAACATTGAAAATTGCTTTCAAAAATTTATGAGTTATCATCACCATAATGAATTAATTTGCGGGACAATTGGCGTGCAAGTGTTTCACTCTTATTTAATTATTTTATCATACTCTATAGTTGTGGGCAAAGGAAGGGGGAATAAGTCGGTAAAAAGCATACCTTCTCTAAAGTTGTTGACACCATAGGCAAATGCATATCCAGACACATAAGTAGAAGTCCGGCACACTTTTATTGCTCATATTGGCGAAGATTATCACTCGAGCACGTTTGGTAGACTGACTGCCTGACTGACTGACTGACTCGTAATTTTTTTAACAAGTTTCAGAAGCAAAAAGTGTATAATAATTATTCTGTAGTCGAGTTATCCTTCGACCATTCACAGTTTTCTTTTTAACATATTTTTTTCCCCTTCCAGTCTCATTGGCTGTCCTTAAATTGACTATTAACTTGAACGCCCCCTAATTTTAATTTTCTAGGGGCTTCTACAGGCCTAGTCGTCAGAATGTCTATGTTGTTGATAACTATTACCACACACGCAGATGAGATTTCCCCTTTTGCCCTGTCGTAAATACACAATAATGAAAATGTCTCTGTTTTGTCATTTATTTATGGGCGTCCGTCACAGTCTTATTGCCGCTATAAATTTCTTGTCTGAGTTGTAAATCCACTGTCCTCTGTTCCTTTCTTTTTTTATAATTTATTTCCAATAGTTAGTTTTCTTTACAGAATTGTCTGGTTTGAGTGATGTGGGTTTTACACCCATCACCTTCGAAGATTACCGCCATGTGAGAAAAAAATAGTTGAAGACCAAATTTAGGAATGGCTAGCTCAGGGAAAAAGTTCTAATTTTTCGTCGACGGTTGTGTCGGATCTTCTACATATATAAACAAAAATAAAGTTCATCAGATTTGTTTTCATAGCTATTTATATACATATTGGCAATATATTTTAATTTCTGAAGACAAAATTACGCCCAATTAAAAAAAAAAAGAACAAGTCAAGGCCTTTATAGTGGAAAAATACCTAAATAAATAATTAATTGTAAAAATAATAAAATAAACCAAAATATTTCATTTCAATATCATAATAGTATTTCTAATTTACGTTTAAATAAATATATCAAAAGTTTACAGTACTTCTGTTGCCGAAGAAATTTTAGCTGTTGCTGACTAATTATGATATGCTATTTTCAAAAATATAATTAGGATATTTTAATCAGCTCTAGTTTCTGAGTTTCAGCTATGTAGGTATTAAACAGGAAAAAAAACATGTATTTACTAAGAAAAACTCTACTAAAAAAAATAATTAATCACCGAGTTCTAAAAAACTTCGTTTTAAAGCTCTTCTAAGATGTATAGACTTTGGAAAATGATATATCAGAGACCAACAATAGTCAGACATCATATTCGTATCCAAGAAACCCTAATGTATACGCTCTCCCTGCTCTTCGCTCATATCTCCTAAATTTTTCAGAAACATGTTCAGGTGACTAAGGAGGAAGTGAATTTTATGCTCATATTGCATCCCATTTTTTTTTATTGTAGCAGAAGGTCTTCTGTAAGTTCAATATAATTTTCAAATTTAACGCCATAATTCTGTATCATTTTAACGATAAAAACTCATTTTAGTATCGGAGGAAAGCAAATTTTTTTCTTTTAGTTTTGATGCTAACAATTCTGAAGTTTGTTTAGAAAGATCTGAATCTCTTACAAGATCACCTAACTCATTTTAGAAAAAGCCCCACCAGTGGCCGCGAGGTTCTGACCTCCACACTGGTAGACGGTAGGTGCTGGGTTCGAACCCAATCGTGACCGTCAGCCTAACCGTTCGAAGTTTTCCGTGGTTTTCTTCGAACCTTGCGTAAATACGGGTTAGGTTCCCTTAGAAAGACCCCCACGGAGGGCAACCCACCCCATAGGGCCTATATCCCATAGCGTAGATAATCGGCCGACAAAAATACACCTACACCTACATTTTAGGAAAAGCATTTTGGGTCATTTGACAAACCTTCAAAATCAGCATCATTTTGTGATGAGCTTCGACCTTCAATGTCTTGTTCTAATGGTTCAGGTATATTTTTAAGCTATCAAAAGTCAGGTGAAAGCTGCGCTGGACGTTGAACACAACTATAACTTGGGTACTGCCATTTAGCTCGATTTTTAGTGTTTAAACCATTTGCGTTCACGCTACAAAAATAACAGTCTTCGAGAAGATTTCGTGGTTCTCGCCAAATAATCGGTGTTCCAAATTTAAACGCACTTCTTTTACCACTTTTCCATAATCTTAAATATTCCACACATGATTTACAAACACAATTGAGAGCCCAAGACTTCTTATTTTTATCCAAGAGCATCCCAAAATACTCAAAATAGGTATTTTTCACCAACTCTGATATAACTTTTCTACAATTGTTAAACACATATTCTCCGCATATATCTTATACTATAATGCGAGCAAAAATTGTGTGTGTGTGTGTGTGTGGGTAAATTTTATCTCAAAAACGGCTCTAACGATTTTCGCAAAAATTTGGATTTTACCATTTTCGGGCACGAGAAGACCATTGGGCTAGGTCCCATGTTCGGGAAAATTCGATTACTGGGTCATTTTGGGTCACAATGGGTCAGGATCAAGCTATTTATATCTAGAGAACGGCTGGATGGATTTTAAGGCAATTTTGTATCCAATCGTTTTTTGGCACGAGAAAACTATTGGGCTGGGTCACATGTTCGAAAAATTTCGATTAGTGGGTATTTTTGTCGTCATTATGGGTCAAGCCATTTTTATCTAAAAAACGGCTCTAACGATTTTGACCAAGTTTTATATTGTATCGTTTTGGATTACAAGAAGACCATTGGGTTAGGTAACATGTTCGAGAAAATTCGGTAAGTGGGTCATTCTTGGGGTCATTGTGGGTCATGCTATTTTTATCTAGCGATTTTCTCACGCAATTTTGACTAAAAATTGCATTCTATGGTTTTCGGGCACGAGAAAAACATTGGACTAAGTTACATGTTCGAGAAAAAATTTCAATGGGTCATATTGGGTCATTAAGAGTCTGGGTCAAGCTATTTATATTTAAAGAACGGCGTGATGGATTATAACGAAATTTTGTATGTAACAGTTTTTTGACATGAGAAAACTAATGGGCTAAATCACATGTTTGAGAGATTTCGACTATGAGGGTCATTTGTGGGTCATAATGGGTCATGGTCAACCTATATCTAAAGAACAAGTGGATCGATTTTAACGAAATTTTGTATGCAACATTTTTTTGGCACGATAAAATCATTGGACTAGGTTACATGTTCGAAAAATTTCGATTAATGGGTCATTTTGGGTCATTAAGAGTCCGGGTCAAGCTATTTATATTTAAAGAATGGCGTGATGGATTATAACGAAATTTTGTATGTGACAGTTTTTTGACATGAGAAAACTATTGGGCTAAATCACATGTTTGAGAGATTTCGACTATGAGGGTCATTTGTGGGTCATGATGGGTCATAATGGGTCATGGTCAACCTATATCTAAAGAACAGGTGGATCGATTTTAACGAAATTTTGTATACAAAATTTTTTTGGCACGATAAAATCATTGGACTAGGTTACATGTTCGAAAAATTTCGATTAATGGGTCATTTTGGGTCATTAAGAGTCTGGGTCAAGCTATTTATATTTAAAGAACGGCGTGATGGATTATAACGAAATTTTGTTTGTGACAGTTTTTTGACATGAAAAAACTAATGGGCTAAATCACATGTTTGAGAGATTTCGACTATGAGGGTCATTTGTGGGTCATGATGGGTCATAATGGGTCATGGTCAAACTATATCTAAAGAACAGGTGGATCGATTTTAATGAAATGTTGTATGCAACATTTTTTTGGCACGATAAAATCATTGGACTAGGTTACATGTTCGAAAAATTTCGATTAATGGGTCATTTTGGATCATAAAGGGTCTGGGTCAATCTATGTATAATTAAAGAACGGCAGGATCAATTTTAACGAAATTCTGTATGTAACAATTTTTAGAAACGAAAAAACTAATGGACTAAGTCACATATTCGAGAGCTTTCGATTATAAGGGTCATTTGTGGGTCTTAATGGGTCAAGGTCAAGCTATATCTAAAGAATGGGTTTGTCGATTTTAACGAAATTTTGTATACAACATATTTTTGGCATGAGAAAATCATTGGGGTAGGTCACATGTTCGAGAAATTTCGATTGGTGGGCCACTTTTGGGTCATTCTAATTTTATCTTGACAACGTTTCGCGCAATTTTGATTAAATTTTGTATTTTATCGTTTTCGGTCACAAGAAAATCATTGGGTTAGGACAGATTTTTGTGAAAATTCGATCAATGGGTCATTTTGGATTATAAGGGGTCAGGGTCAAACCAACTATATCTAAAAAACAGCTCAATCGATTTTATCTAAATTTTGTATCTAATGTTTTTCGGCATGCTAAAACTAAAGAGCTAGGCCACACCTTTAAGAGATTTCGATTATAAGGGTCATTTGTTGGTCATGATGGGTCATGCTAATTTTATATAGAAAATGGTACTCACCATTTTGACTATACTTTGTATTATATCGTTTTTGAGCAAGAGAAAAACCATTTGGCTTGGACACATGCTCGCGAAAATTCTATTAGTGGGTCATTTTGGGTCTTAATGAGCTAGGGTCATTCTAATTATATACAATAACGACTCAATCAATTTTACCTAAATTTTGAAACAAAACGTTTTTTGTCACGAGAAGACTATTGGGCTGAGTCGCATGTTAAACAAAATTATATTAGTGGGTCATTTCGCTTCATTGCTGAATGCTGCCAAGCTAATTTTACCTAAAAAATGGCTTGAACGATTTTGATTCAATTTTATATTCTACTGTTTTTGATTACCTGAAGACGATTGAGCTATGTCACATGCTTGATCAAATTTGATTAGTGGCTCATTTTGGGTAATACGGGTCAGGGTCACGAGAATATGGCAAAAGCCAATAACTTGGTGATATTTGACAAAATATTGGCGACATATGGCCAAAAAATCGACTATAAAAAATACGAAAACCAAAACACGTATTTGGAGCCAAATGAAAGAATGCCTCCAAATTTGGCTATATCTAGCAAAATATATTGTCTTTCAGAATGTAAAGAATTTTTTTATATATTCTTAAGAGGATTCGAAATGCATGGTTAAACCAATCAGAGTCGAGCTAAAAAGTGATTTAGATCGATGTCCTTTCGTTGTAAAATTTAAAATAAAATAAAATTTATAAATATGCGCATAAAAACATAGTTTTCTTATTGATTGTTTTTCTAAATAATACTATTATAAACATGTTTTACAGTAATAATACAGAGTTAATGATACAGTAAAAATACTATATCGAGTTGAACACAAAGTTAATTTTGACCGAGCTAAGCTCGGTCTCCCCTGCTAGTAGCAAAAATGATGTGGATTGTTTAAACAACGTCTCCTTGAACTATTCATGACGTAAAAACTTGAGAAATTAATCTTGACACAGTAAAGTAGGCCTGTTATCGATTAATATATATGCTTAAAAGATAAAAATCAAAAACAATTTAACTCGAGCTGCTCAAAAAATTTTTCGGTTTGATTTGACAAAAACAAGTCATGATTGAACATTATCAACCACAGAATTCGCAGCAACAGACAAAAAGTTTTATTTTGTAAACTAGTGTATATTCTGTAATAGCTTCAAGGGAAATTAGGTTGACAACTTACTAACTTACTACCGCATTCCGTAAAGTAAATAAACACAAAAGATTTATTCAACGTGAACGGTAAGTGGTATTAAACCAAGCAGATCTCCATTCGCAAAGCAAGTACACCAACAATTTATGGACAACAATCTTATGATAACATAGTAAGTCAATTGGCGGCTCTAAATGTACGGCTAGCATTCACAAGGGTTTTATTTTAACATTTCTAGGTTAGTTCTTGATTTCTCTATCAGGCTCTTCTGATTTGACTAAAAATTGGCATGAATAACAATAACATGATACATTGCTTAGCATGCATTTAAAGGAAAACAAACTGGTTGGAAAGAGCGGCAAGTAAATAAATAAATAAAAATAAAAATAAAAATAAAAAAGCGAACCAAACTTTTTTCATTTTTTTTTTTTATAAATGTGATGTATTTTGAATGAATCAATTGTTAACAAAAGACAAATTTTTTCTTGATTATCGTGTTCTGAAAATTGATTTAAAAGAGTAACTTTGACACTAGAGACAGAAAACTTTGACATTTTGATATATTAAAAAATATAAAAGTTTTTATAGAATAACTATTGGGCACTAAGTTAATTTAGAACTATCAAGGTATCCTTAAATCAAAAAGGGCAACTTTGTGATAAAATTTTTAATTTATTTTTTTTTCCAAAATGCATGAAACTAGCAGATTCTGTTATTCAGAAGCTATCTAATCGTACTCATTTTTCCTTCTTATTTCTTTCTTTCTTTCTTTTTCTTTTTTTTTTTTTTTTTCAAATAAAATAAATCTTTCGGAACAGGCCGCCAAAGTTGGCGTTTTGAACCGCATTTATCGACTAAAGCAGAAAAACCAGTCTTACAAAGATAGAAAAACACGTGATCACGTGATCAAAATTGCTTATGACTCTATAGGTAATTTAATTATCATAAAATGGAAAACAAAGTTCGATTCGAAATCCCTTCCATACTCAGGCCGTCCAATCTTATACCTTTCTATTAAAAAAATGAATTTGTAGCCGTGTCAGAACATTTTGCGCTTGTTGAGCTGAGCAGTTGCGAACAGCCTTAAAGAAAAATTGGTAATGGTGTTGTCCGGTTTCTTAGTATGAAAGAGGGAGGAAATAAAAAGAAAAAGAAAGAAAAACTGGGCAATTTATATGTTTTCGACTTAAATGTGTCTGAAACTAGCGATTTTGGTTTACTACGGATCATTTGTTACATCTTATGGTTTTTAAATTAGGAGGCATATTTCCTCTAAAAGTGAGAACCTCGAGGGAATACAGACAGCAGAAAAATCAGATTGATTCCCAATAAATTTCAGATTGATTTGGGTGGTACATGTGACATCATCCGTGTTATAGAGAAGAAAAGTGAGTTAGATAGTTTATCTAACTTACTTTACTAGAAAGTAAGTTTATCTGTTGTCATTTTTCATTTTACTCTCTCTCAATAAAAGATAAAAAAAAAATAATAAAAGGTTTTTGAGAAGAGATTGCTTTTAATATCTTTCAGTACTTATAACATAATACTTATACAATAGCATAAAATGATGTCAAAATTCAAGCATATTTCTGGGCGTTAGTATGCGAACAAACAGACGGGCAAGTTTACCAAAATCATAAATTATGTCCAAATATACAGGGTGATTCAGCTCGTCGGTGACAAACTTTAAGGATCGATAGAGCACACCTAGACGAACATTTTTGAATAGGGAATGTAGGGTCCCTGACGCGATGGTAAGGCGCTAGGCGCTTTCGAAAATTTGGGTGCCGAAATTCGAAACGTCATAAAAACTAGGGAAATGGTTAGATTTTCTTGCTTGTTGCGTCGAAATGATTCTGTTTGTTTAGACTTTCTTCAGTACCAATTTGATAAGCGTATCTCTTAAAACATGGATAGGGGGCGCTGCAGACTTTGGAGAGCTAGACAACAACTTTAAGCCCGTTATTTTGATAATTTAACACATGCTCGCCAAAGTTTATACTCTAACTTAAAGTTTGAACCCAAAAGTAGAGCCCTGCAAAAAGCGTAAGAGCCGGAATAAAATGTCAAAGTACAGGGTGGTCGAAACTCGAAGGCTCCTAAGATATAAACAAACAGATTTCTTGACTTATGGCATGCATTTTCATGATTCTGTTTGCTGGGGCTCTCTGAAACTCAGTTGAACGGTACAAAAAGAAACATCGATAGGGGGCGCTTTGGGCAAAAAACATAATTCGTTGACATTTCGGACGCTAACTGGAAGCGGGGCGCTACGATCAGTTAGAAACAAAACAAGAGAGTAATTTACTTATCATAAGAAGCTATTAAAACTGCAGTTTGTTTGTTTTTTTTAACAAACATAGCTGGTTTCAATCATGCACAATGCGCGCAGTAAAATTTACATAAGGTGCTTTTTGCTGATTTATGCAAAAGATATCGTACCATATCGATATGCAAAAGATACGTAATGCGTAGACGACAACGCGAGATGACGTAGTTGTATGCGCAGACACGTCTTTTGAACGTGCGGTACCTACTTAAGCTTCGGGTTACTTGTCTGCAGATCGGTAGTAGGATGGAACGGTACACAAACTCTGAATTGGCTGACATGCATTTGGCGTATGGCGCTGCTGGTTGTAATGGACGAGCCGCTCAGCGGTTGTAGGCCGAGCGTTACCCCAACAGGCAAATCCCCTGCCATGCCTTCTTCGCTCGAGTACACCAGAGGTTGTCCACAACGGGATCTTTCGACGGAGGCAGGCCTGAACGGGAGCGATCAGTGAGCACCCCCGACAACGAAGAGGCTGTGCTTAACCTGGTTGAGGACAACCCAGGTCTTAGCACGAGAGATATCGCCAGACATGTTGGCATTTCGCAAGCAACTGCGTGGCGCATCTTACGTTCCCGGAATCTGCACCCCTACCACATTCAGCGGGTGCAGTTGCTCAGAGAGCAGGATTTTGGCCCTCGAGTGGAATTCTCAAGATGGTACTTGGCGATGAGATCCAGGGATCCCCGTTTTGTAAACAGCATTTTGTTTACGGACGAGTCCACCTTCAGCCGGGAGGGAATGTGGAACCACAACAGTCATGTGTGGTGTGATGAAAATCCACATGAAACCAGAAGCCGAACAGCCCAGGAGCGTTTCTCAGTAAATGTGTGGGCCGGCATTCTGGGGGATTGCCTCATTGGCCCTTATTTGTTACCTGAACGGCTGACAGGTGGAAATTACCTGATTTTCCTGGATCAAGTGCTGCCGCAGCTTCTGGAGGAGGCGCACGTACCCGAAGGTTCGCGTCGCCAGATGTGGTTCCAGCACGATGGAGCTCCGGCCCATTACACGAACGACGTGCGCCTCCATCTAAACGCAAGGTATGGCCAGCGGTGGATCGGGCGTGGGGGTCCAGTTCACTGGCCTGCCCGATCACCAGACCTCACCTGCTTGGATTTCTTCCTTTGGGGTTACCTGAAGGCCGAGGTATACCATACACCTGTCAGCAGTGCTGAAGAACTTGTGGCGCGCATTGTGGCAGCTGCAGGGCAGATCAGAGATACTCCTGGCATTGTTGGAAACACACACTCCTCAATGCGACGGAGGTGCGAAGCCTGCATCATGGCCCAAGGTCGAAATTTCGAGCATCTTCTGTAGTGTTATTTTTTGTAAATAAATTTCCAGTATCATTGATGTTTTTGGTCTAAATTTATTCAGAAGTGTTGAGCAGAGGTAGAAAATGTGTTTTCATTATTACTAACTGATCGTAGCGCCCCGTTTCCAGTTAGCGTCCGAAATGTCAACGAATTATGTTTTTTGCCCAAAGCGCCCCCTATCGATGTTTCTTTTTGTACCGTTCAACTGAGTTTCAGAGAGCCCCAGCAAACAGAATCATGAAAATGCATGCCATAAGTCAAGAAATCTGTTTGTTTATCTCTTAGGAGCCTTCGAGTTTCGACCACCCTGTACTTTGACATTTTATTCCGGCTCTTACGCTTTTTGCAGGGCTCTACTTTTGGGTTCAAACTTTAAGTTAGAGTATAAACTTTGGCGAGCATGTGTTAAATTATCAAAATAACGGGCTTAAAGTTGTTGTCTAGCTCTCCAAAGTCTGCAGCGCCCCCTATCCATGTTTTAAGAGATACGCTTATCAAATTGGTACTGAAGAAAGTCTAAACAAACAGAATCATTTCGACGCAACAAGCAAGAAAATCTAACCATTTCCCTAGTTTTTATGACGTTTCGAATTTCGGCACCCAAATTTTCGAAAGCGCCTAGCGCCTTACCATCGCGTCAGGGACCCTACATTCCCTATTCAAAAATGTTCGTCTAGGTGTGCTCTATCGATCCTTAAAGTTTGTCACCGACGAGCTGAATCACCCTGTATAGAGAAGTCTTAACAAGCGAGTATTATTTTGTACATAATTTTACGTATTTTTGATAAATATTATAGCGATTTCATTAATAAATATGGCATTCATATATATTTTTTAAAGTATCTTAAAAACAGTACTGAATTCAGGAGATGGACAGGGAGGACATCCCTCCCGACCCCTCCCCCCATTCGGGAGCAATGAGGTGTACCCTCAGATGATTTGAAATTCCGTGTTTTCAATTATCAAAAATTTCCCTTTCCTTTCCGGATCTTTATAATGTCTCCCCGGGAGCCAAAGACTGATTGTGACCAGAAACTCGGTTCAAACAGGAATTGGTGACAGAATTTTCTGAAAGATCATTTCTTTTACTAAAACATGTAAAACGCTATTCGATTTCATTGATTTCAAACAATAATGCTTTTCAATTTTACGCGCTTACTAATTAAAACTAATTCAACATAAATATTGTAACAGAAATTATCCAACTTAAATCTGAGAGCAGTTTTCAGTCGAGATGTCTTCTGGTACCCTTGGGATGTCGAGTTACCAAGATTTTTCTGCATTTAATTGACATAAATATTTTTTATTTGCTGAAAAAAGTTTCTTTTATCTTTAGTTTTATTTATCATATTTGAAAACAGACAAAATATCTACTTAAGCATTTTTTTCATTTAATCATATGCCTTTAAAAACAATCAGAACATTTAATGAATTCCTTTTTTATAAAACAATGTACTCAATCTCAGAAAATGCTAATTACGGAAATTTTAAAATGAAATACCACTCTAAAAAAATTACTCATGATGACATCTGATGAAAACGTTAAAAAAACAGAAAGGATACAATTAAATATTTTGTAGCAATTAGTGCAATTAAAATAATTTTTTATACCAGGAAAGCAATCGTAACTGACGGTTCGATTTTTTTTTTTTTCAACAAGATAACTTCATCCACAAAAAATGATCAATAGCTATGTTAAAAAGAGAAAAATCATTAAAAAACAATCTTTTATTGATAAAAAATTAAAATGGGACCCATTAAGTTTTTAATGCACTTTGCTTAGCAAAAGGAGGAAAAAAATGATTAAAAACAATGAAAAGGGAAAAAATCATTAAAATGCAATTTTTCTTTGATGAAATGATAAAGAGGCTCCCATTTACTTTTCATTAAAAAAAGTACTTCACCCTATTGTTTTATTTAATTTAATTTTATTTTTGTCAAATAGGTTTCATTTTATATTTCTACATTTTTTTGTTTACTTCTATTTTTATTTATCTTATCGATTTTATTTCATTCCTTTCCATTAAGAGTCCTTATGCATGTCAGTAATTATAATAATAAAATTCAAAATACAGTAATCCCTTAACATTCATGGATTTAACGCTTACAAATTTTGATTATACACGAAATAAAACTAGTCGTTGGAGGCCATCATAATACATACCCATCATGGATATGCATATTATAAAATATGTAAATAAAACACGCATAAACTATTTATAAAATGCATTGCAATTCTAAAATAAAATTCAAAGGTATATTTAGATATTTTTAATACATAGTAATGCTCTATTATGAAATTGTGGGTGCTACTTGATTATCCCCTCGACCCATTTTGACAAATTATATAAATCGCCAAACTTTTCATAAATTACATAAAATGGCATAATTTTTATTTTAAATAACAAAAGAATAAATAAATTAGTAAAAAATTAATAAAAATACAAATTAAACGACAAATTAAAAATCAGTTATGATATACAAACACATTGTGATACTTATGATAAGCCATTATTGGCAGTTAATTTTATAGTTAGTAGTATTAGCAGCAATTTTTTGGTCAGCGTAATAATAAAGCAGTAAAAGAAACATCTATATAACTCCATAAATGATAAACTTGTTAACTAACAATTTACCGACTTGGATGAAGTGTCTCATTTTCAATTGCAATAAATATTTGAATTGAAATTTTAATGAAATACAGAGTCATAAAAAATCGAAGAGTGTGGAAAATGGGATTATAAATATCTCATCAATTAATTATCCGATCGATTTTCTTCTTTATGCACAATATATATATTTTTAGGTACCTTTCATTACAAAAAGTAAAAAGCTACCTATTGCAGCCGTCCGGAGGAAAGCACTTCCAAAAAATTTTGGTATATTTTCACCGATCATGACCCCCAGACCCCAAAACCACCCTCCGTTCAAATGTTGACATTATATATATATATATATATATATATATATCTGTTTTTTGTCATGCGATAACTAGCGTATTTATGAACCGATTTGAATGAAACTTGGTATGTACATAGTACATACAAATATCTCGACCGAGTTCGTTGGCCAGCATCATCCGACATCTTGTTTCAAAATGGCGGCCATTTAAAAAAATTTAAAAAATTTAAAATTTAAAATTAAATGCAAAAAAATTAAAAGTTGAAAAATATTTTTATATTATGTGTTAGATCTTAAAACACCAATTCCAGAACATTTTTTATTTTGTCTATATCTTAAAAAATGACTGAGTTATAGCACTTTGAATTTTTCTTATGGCTGACATTTTGAAACGATCTGATTTTTGTCATGCTATAACTAACGTATTTATGAACCGATTTAAATGAAACTTAGTATGTACATAGTACATACAAATATCTCGACCGATTTCGTGGGCTAGCACCATCCGCCATCTTGTTTCAAACTGGCAGCCATTTAAAAAATTTTAAAAGTTAAAAATTTAAAAATTAATGCGAAAAAATTAAAAGTTGAAAAATATTTTTATTTTATGTGTTAGATCCTAAAACACCGATTCTAGAACACTTTTTACTTTGCCTATATCTTAAAAAATGATTGAGTTATAGCACTTTGAATTTTTCTTATTGCTGACATTTTGAAACGATCTCATTTTGTTTTGAAAGGATCTGATTTTACTTAATCGTGTCCCACTACTTTGAGCTTCGTATATTTGATTTATATAACTGAATTTAAAATAAATAAATAAGTATATGAAAGCTACCTCTTCCTCCCGGCATTGCCGGAAGGACTTTTATTGTCTTTTACAGCAACTATTTAGAATAATAAAAAAAAAACCCTCGAAAATAAAAGCTCGAAAATTTTACATACCCTTCATCAGATCAAATATTTCGAGAGTCCGAAAAAGACAGTTCCGGATAATCAAGGTCACTAATATTCAGTAGTTTTCTTTCCACTATTACTTAATTAGTAAACACCAAATTTTAAATTTTTATTTCATTTTGTTCGGGAAATAGAGCGTTTACAGACAGACGGACATACAGATGAACAAACAGGCAGACAGATGGACGACAATTTTTTTTCTAAAAACATTTTTTTCGGAACCTGCAGTGTCGGAAACGTGCAAACCTATCAAAAAATTCTTAAATTTTCAAAACGATTGCAAGCTTTACCCTATGGAACGCATGATAGGTAAGTAAAATGAAGAACATTTAAACATTCGCGAATGCTTAACTTGGTTATTCGTGAATTAGTTTTCAGAAAAAATATTTTTTTACAAAATATACTTAATATATTTTATCAATCTTAAAAAGCTATTTGATGCTAACAGCTTGTTGCGTTGTATTGTCTAGCCCAGTGTTTCTCTACCTTTTTTTGAGTCATGATACCCCCCCCCCCCTACCTTTTGTGTTATATAAATATTTCTCTATCATGTAAAAAAGTAACACTTCTATTTTCCCGAAGAATCTAAAAATAGCATTAACTCTGATAAGTGATGTCACATTCTTTAAATTTCATTTTTCAAAATCATATTTTTTTATTTATCATAACTATATGTACGCAATGAGGCCACAGATCTTCGCATTTACAACCAAAAATTTTTTATTTTATTTTATTTTATTTTTTTCGGCAATTCAAATTTAAAAGCGATAAAGTTTAATTTTTTTTCTTCATAAAATTTTTTGAAATCTCTCTCACCAATTGTATTACATTTAATTTGATACATTTAAGTCGTTTTAATACTTCATTAAGTTCAAGTGATACTTTTTATTAGGGACTGTGCAAATACAACGTTATCATTTTAGAGGGAAAGGAGGATCTGGCACATGATATTGTAAGATATTTCCGGTGGGAGGGGGAGGGGATATCTTTTGATAACGATATCATTTCTGATCCAATCAAAATTTTCTATTTTTATTTTTAACAAAGTCTTTGGTTTAAAATAGTATGTTAACTTTTTTTAGTCGGTTATTTACTTCTATGAAAATACAAAGTTATTATTAAAATCACTAAATTGTTATAAAATTATTCAATTCTAAGATTCGAATACTCCAATGTTTGACATTCCTACTCTTCTTCATGCGTGTATGCATATATATACACGATTCAAAAAATTATATGTGAAGTGTATTTAAAATGAAGCTTACGTTTACTAATAAATAAAAGAGAGAGAATGCTGTCCACTTGTTTTGTCGATAATAATTTCCACTCCCTACCACATTTCTGTTCGATGCAAGTGAAACAAGATTTTATTACTGTTGAGAGCATTATGTTACAAAAAACAATAATAAAATATCTTTAGATACCAACAATTTCTCTTAAGTGTTATTTGATAGAAAGCAATATTTTATCGACTTCTCTTCATTTAAATCAATAAAATATGCAAGAAATAAATGTAACCAGTTTTGTATATCATTTCAAACACAAAAAATAAATTCTAAAAATCAAAACATTTTTACACTTTGATAACGATATCATAACTTGGAGGGGGGAGTCCAGGTGTGATATCAAAAGAGAAGGAAAAAGTCCAAAATTACAAAAAAAGAAAAAAAAAAGAAAAAAAGAAAAAAAAGATAACTTTTTTACAGCCTTTTACCGATAATGTATGAATAACATAATTCAAATTAAAATTTTCGGTATCGCGCTTTTATCCATATTAAGTAAATGTTTTTTTCCCCTAATAACATACTTCTTTAATTGCGGACTTTGTTTCTTTATACCCATTATTATTCTTTGGCTATCAGGGCTACAGCATTTTCTCCAATTATGTGTCAAAGTATCAAAAAAGAAATTCATATGATTATTCGGTGTCAGTGTATTTTTACATTTTAATGAAAACGCTTTAGAATTTATTTTTTATTAAGCTATCTTTAATTTTTTCATCAATTTTCAGAATACGACATTACTTTGAATAATAATTTTAAAAAATATGCAGAAAATTTGCTAAGAAAGCTGAAACTGCCCCATGAAAAATCCTATAGTTTTTACTGAGTAGTACGACTCACTTTGGAAACCACTGGTATATTTCTACGAATTTAGCCCTTGTATTCAGAAAAAAGTGCAGATTAATAATTCTAAAAAACGCAACACACAAAAAAAAATGTAAAAAAAAAAAAAAAAAAAAAAAAAAAAGTTTTTAAAAATTACAAATACAAATAATAACAACTTCTACTAATTTGCTATAAAAAAAAAAAATAAAAAAAAAATCTCGATGTCGATTTGAAATTTTTGGACAAATATATTTTTTTCCTCGTCCTATTCAATTTTTAAAAAATTATCTGTACTTAAAAAGAAAAAAAAAAAGCAAAATACAAAAATACAAAAATCTGACGGCGACAGTACAAACGTTAAATAATAATAATAATAATAATAATAAAAGTTATCATAAAATAGAACTAGACAAAGGGTTGAGCAATCATTATTATAAAATATACATTTTATAATAATTTTTCAATTGATTTTTACGACTGTCATTACATCAATTTTCTTTTCTTTAATATTAGTGATAAATGAAAAATTTATATTATTATATTCAGTATAAGACTTTTTATAAAAGATTGCATAATTTAAAATTAAAATTGCATGTTTTTTTTTTTTTTTTTTTTTTTTTTTTTTTTTTTTTTTTTAAATGCAGTATACAGAGATAGTTTATACCCGATGAAAGATTTCTTTTAAACTCATTACTTTTTCTTTCTTTCTTTATTTTTATAAACAGAATTTGATGGGAATGTATAAGTGCGAATAACTTTTACTCTGTTTTATAACTCCTATAACATAGATCTAGATTCATAATGTCACACTGTCAAAATGAGTGAATCGAAAGTAAATTGCGTTTCTCTGTAAATGACCTTTGGTATTTCAGATGTCAGAATTCATTCAAAGAACCCAGTCGATGACGGGGATTTAAAATGTTGTTCGATTCAACAACTTTTCTAATGTGAAAAACATGTTTCAGCCGTCTTTAGGATTGAAAGTTCTTGTTTCTTTACTATTAAATCTCTTTTCTTAATATTATGCTTCGATAAATTCCGTTCAGGATCAGGATTTGATCGACAGCCTAAGCAAAAGTTGGCAGTCGAAAATCACGAAGAAAAAATTTTTTTTTCAGAAAATTTATTTACTAAAGTTTAATTTAATGCATTTAAAATTGTTCTCGAATGCAAAGAGTTTGACGCATTTTTCAATTCTTTTTTGTTTGGAAACACATGAAACTGGCAGTTGTTGTTTATCAGAAAAACTTATGTAAACGAAATATGTTTTTCATTTTTTGATAATTATAAAAGATCTTTCAGAAAATACTGTCAAAGTTTGAACCTAATTTCAGAATATGGAAATGACAAACAGGAGAAAAACCCGTTGTTACGTGACAAAAACCACTTATAAGGTGATAAGTAATTTATTTATCAAACATTGCAAAACATAGATCGATTCCTAATCCCTTTCACTGTTCGGTCTGCCTATGTTATACATTTACATTATTGAGTCAGAAAATGTCTCAAAAACTTTCGTGTTATTGAGCAAGAAATTTCATAACCGGTTTAAATATTTAACAAAGGTATTCAAATTTATTCTATCTTATATTATTCTATCTTCTTATTAAATTTGAGTTATTATTACCTTCGAATCAGTAAAATTTTCCAGCTTTGACTATTTTTTTCGGATATTGTTGTAAAGTTTATGTTCGATATCTTTTTTATATATTGATTACAAGATCAGGGTTTCCTCCTATAGGGATATCAAATCTTTATCATACAGCACAATAGTGCTGTATAGTAGAGCTCAGCTGCATCTCTAATGTTAAAGTCCAAAGTTTGCCTCTTAATAACTTTGAACAAAATCATCCGATCGCAACGAAATTGAAAAGTGCCGTACTCTAGATCTCAAAGTTTACAAAAAATCATCCGGATCCACCGATTAGTTATGAAGATCCAGAACTTCTGTTTTGTCATTTTTTTCACGTGAAACAAGAAAAAAGGACAAATAACTCAATTATAACCCGAACCATTAAACATTCAGCGACGTGTAATAGCTTGTTCGAAACTTTTAATTTAAGTATGTGCCTTTCGAAAGTCCTGTCAAAAAGTATCCAATATTAAGGAAATGGCATCCATTTAAAATTTACTTAACGCTATACCTTCCATAATTTAACATTATAGAAATCTCTCCTTTTTAATTGCTAATTCAATTATTTCTTTCGAGTTGCCACCAAGTAAAAAAAAAAGTTCGATAATTTAAAAAAGAAATGATAACACGTGTTCTTTTTTTATCGAGTAATAAAAATTCTGATTCTGCTGATAGATTTTTGAATGTTCGAAATTGACGTCATTTGAAATAGAAAACACACATTTTTCATAAACATATATGTAAACTGTAACTAAATATGTATTAAAACAACATCGCACATTTATTTGAGTGTTTTCGACGTCAAAACAGTTACTACAATACAGATATTTCAATTAAAAAGGGATAATTTAGAAAAAAAAAATTCTATATTTATAAAAATAACGATTTGAAAATGAAGTTATAAAAATCTGTGTAGATACCTATGGTCATAAGAAAATCTGTAGATACCGAGAAACTGCAGTGGGGCTACCATCTGAAAAGGGCGGTTCTTTCGCCAAATGCCGCCAAGTTTTTCGCCAACTTGGAGTTATATCGCCAAATCTGGTGTCCAAAATTACTCACCAAAATTGAAGCCAACTTTGCGTTATTTCCGGAATTTCGCTAAATTAATATGTCTACTAATAATTTTAAACGAATACTAATAATTGATTAGGTTTGTTAGTTGAAGGTGATTAATAAAGTTCCTGAAAAGATATGAAAAAACTGTGAAATCATACAAAAAACTGGTGGAACCAGAGAGAAAAGTAGACCTCGATTTCGAAAAATGTTACAGCAAAAATTAGGAAATAATTTCAATCTAAAAATGTGCGTAGAAAAGAGATTGAATCAGATGATCCGTAAAGCTCATGAAATAACCCAAATTTTTGTTAGGTGAAAATGACGACTGAACTTTACTGGTGCCTTATATTCAGAATTGTATACTATTATCCACTCAGAATTTAGGTAGAAAACAGTCAAAGGAAATAGTCATAGGAAAGTAGTCAATAGAATACATTGTTGTGTTGTCTCAAAGCTCCACAACGCTAAAGGAATATAAACCATCAAGTAATAATTAAAGTATAACATAAATACAATCAGGTTGTTGAGGAATTGATGTAGATAAATATGTGCGAACTCAAATATTCATTATATGGTTGAATCGTATATGTTCAAAGTTTTAAGTTTACTTGGAGCTTTGATCTTCCACTTGTGAAAACCGCTGGAATGGAATTGTGTCCACACTTTGTAAAGGAACCATTCTCATACTTCATTACATAAGCTTGTAACATATAGTTATAAACCAAATTTTTTAAATTGGTTATACATGATTAAAATACGGAGTGAGTTAAAAATGTTTCTTTTCCCTCATTGATTTTAAGGCACCAGTAAAGCTCAGTCGTCATTTTCAGCTAACAAAAATGTGGGTTATTTCATGAACTT
Organism: Maratus speculifer; assembly: GCA_964019185.1. NCBI lineage: Eukaryota > Metazoa > Arthropoda > Arachnida > Araneae > Salticidae > Maratus > Maratus speculifer. The sequence continues at coordinate 146,262,583 of OZ025294.1, forward strand.
TACGGATCATCTGATTCCATTTCTTTTCTATGCACATTTTTAGATTGAAAATATTTCTCAATTTTTACTGTAACATTTTTTTAATTCGAGCTCTACTTTTCTCTCTGATTCCACCAGTTTTTTGTATGATACTAAATAAATCATTCATGCATGATACATGAAATTTTTGTTGTCATTCTTTACACATGTTCACTTTCTACGACTCTACTCTAGCCCCGTGACCATGCTGACAAACTAATTTTAATCCAATGGCAACGTTCATTTAAAATTCCTCATTTTCATTTTAATGTACTTTTGCTTATAATATCTGAGGTAGATCTTTGACCGAATACTTTTCTTTTATTTTATATAACATTTCACATGTTATTTTTTTAAAAGATATGCAGTCAACAGTGTGAAAAAGTGTCCGAACAAAGATTTGAACCCGAGTCATCGGTATAACGACGTTCTACGCGGGTTTGAGTCCCGGTTCAGATGCTTTTTTACTCTATTATTGTACGCCTTTTAAGAGCCTACACTACTGAATGAAAAAGACCCGGATGATAATGTTACGTCTACGGGGGGGAGGGTATTCTTTTTCAAATATCTCGCTCAAATTTTAATATTTTTTCATGATTTTTTTGCATAGGATAGCTGAGGACGACCTACAATCGGGCTAGGTTTTACTTTTTCAACTTTGGCTTTAGATATTTTTTAAAAAATTACTTTAACTTTCGAAACCGGTTTGATCCGGTTCTGAAATTGAAACTATTATGATATTAAAAATATATAACCAAAATCGAAAAAATAAAAACTAGCTCGGTTGTGGATCTTCTTCAGCTATCCTATGCAAAAAAATCATGTAAAAATATTTGAATTTGAGCGAGATGTTTGTAAAGAACGCCCCCATAGACTTAACATTATCATCCGAGTGTTTTTCACTCAGTAGTGTGGGACTTAATTGTCAGTAATAGAGTAAAAAAGCATCTGAACCGGGACTTAATTATACAATAATAGAATAAAAAAGCATCCGAACCGGGACTCAAACCCGGGTAGAACGTCGTTATACCGATGACTCGGGTTCAAATCTCTGTTCGTACACTTTTTCACACTGTTGACTGCATATCTTTAAAAAAAATAACATGTGAAATATTATATAAAATAAAAGAAAAGTATTCGGTCAAAGATCGACCTCAGATATTATAATCAAAAGTATATTAAAATGAAAATGAGGAATTTTAAAAGAACTCTGCCATTGGATTAAAAGTCCAATTCATATGTTAATTGCACTTAAGCAATTAAAATATGAAATATCACTGAATGCATGCGGGAGAAATTTTCTTCAGAAACATTTCCAATAATAATGTAGATTTATTTTATTTTGGTTGGAGAATTTTTTTATGAGGCCATTTTTCCTTTCGGAAACGATTACGAAGTGAAAGTATCCTCGTAAATGAAGAACCACAGCCAAAATCATACTAGTTGGTAAGTATGATTGCAAATCGCATAAAGGGTTTCGTTCGACATTTTTTTCAAAGCGACTTATCGTTTAATTACTAAATCCAAATTGTTAATTTATGTTAATTAAATTCTTACATAGAGGGAGTTCCAATAAATTTAAATTAAAAATAATTTTGAAGGGATGTCATTTATTTTAATCAAATTAAAAATTTTCAAACTAGTTAAATAAAATTTCAACTTTCAAATTTTTTGAAAATCCGAAATTTAAGAAAAATATAAGTAATAGTTGAAAATTCTAAAAAAACAAAACAAATAAGTTTTTTAATGAAATTTAAAATGCTGAATCATTAATAAATTGCCATAGGAATTTGAATTCCAAAAAGTATATTACGAATGTCAGTGATAAAATAAAAAATAATATAAGGTATTAAACTGCCAAAAAATACGAAATTTCTTTTAATTAAATCTATTTTTGTATGAAATTTTCTCAGGATATCTTATGCATAACACAAATATACAACAATAACAACAAAAACAAACAGAATTGAATTGTGATGTTTAATGCGAATAAAATTTGCTCTGTTTTATAACGTCCATAACATGAATCTAGATTCATAATGTCACATTGTCACAATGAGTGAATCGAAAGTAAATTGCATTTCTCTATAAATGACCTTTGGTATTTTAGACGTCAGAATTCATCCACAGAGCACAGTCGATGACGGAGATTTAAAATGTTGTTCGATTCAACAACTTTTCTAATGTGAAAAATAAGTCTCAGCCGTCTCTAGGATTGAAGGTTCTTGCTTCTTTAGTATTAAATCTCTTTTCTTAATACTGTGCTTCGATAAATTTCGTTCAGGATCAGGATTTTATAGACAACCTAAAAAGAAGTTGGCAGTTCTAAATTAAGAAGAAATGCTTCTTTTACAGAAAATTATTTACTTATTTTTAGATCAATATGCTTAAATTAGCAAAAAACTTTATTTTTTTTTTTATTATTATTGAGAAATTCTCAAATCTCCTGCTCAACTAAGTGAAAGTTTTTGACACATTTTCAATTAATTTCAAAAGTCGCGAGTTGGCAGATCTGACTATTGAAGCGATTTGGAATCGACAATTAGATTTTTTTTATAAATAAATAAATTATTGAGTTGTGAGTTATTATGGTTATGTGACGACTGGTTTTTCTTGCCTCGTAAAAATATTTAACTAAATATTTTTCTGAAAACCAGTTGCCAAGTGGTGAAAGAATCTTTGTAAATGAAAACGGCAGCCAAAATCGAAAAAAAAGTATTTGTTCAGAAATCAACCTCAAGATATCTTATGCAAAACACAAACAAACAACAAAAACAAGCAGAATCAAATCGTGATGTGTAGTGTGAAAAACTTTTGCTGTGTTTTATAACGCCTAAAACATAAATCTAGGTTCATAATGTCACACTGCCAAAATGGATATATCGAAAGTAAATTGCATTTCTCTGTAAATGACCTTTGGTATTCCAGACGTCAGAATTCATCCAAAGAACTAAGTCGATGACGGGGATTTAAAATGTTGTTCGATTCAACAACTTTTCTAATGTGAAAAACATGTCTCAGCCTTCTTTAGAACTGAAAGTTCTTTTTTCTTTACTATTAAATCTCTTTTCTTAATATTATGCTTCAATAAATCCGTTCAGGATCAGGATTTGATAGACAACCTAAGAAGAAATTGGCAGCTGTAAATTACGAAGAAATACCTCTTTTCCTGAAAATTATTTACTGGCTTTTAATTTAATATGTTTAAATAAACAAAATAAGTTGGAAATTACACGTGAAGGGTAGCAAGTGAGGTGCGTTCATGCTATAAGGAAGTTTTAAAAATATTCAGATCTTGGTGTAATATTATACAGTACTTCGGATAGAGTATCCGAAATCTTTCGTGTATCCTTGTAAATACTATCTGCTTTCTATTATACAGGAAGTAACTTGTAGTAAACCTCAGTAACCTATATCGATTTCATAAAATCTATAATAATAAAGAGCCAAGTATGTGTGTCAGCGCTATTCTGAAGAGACCGCTGCATGCAGAGTTACAAAATTTGGAGGGAAGGTACTTCTATACATGTAGTTTTGCACCTCGAAGCCCGATTTTTGATTTTTTATTAGAATTTTTTAATTTAATTTTTTAGGCGATTTTTAGCGCTCTTTTTATGTTTCGAGGCGATTTTTCTATTTTAGTGAAAGGAATACTGTTTCATTCTTTTCACTCAATGTAGTAATTTTTTTCTCTGTTCAATAAAGTTTATTCAGAATTCGTGCGGCGTTTTTTGGAACTTTTAACGAATTTTTATAGCGATTTTACGGCACTTACGAGATTCAAAAATTTTTTGAAAGTATCCCAAAGTCTCTCGTGATGTATCTGACATTGAGATTTTCAAAATTTTAATTATTATTTCAGTAGTTCCTCTCCCGTTTCCCCTTGCAGTCTTTTTGAAATTTGTTATCGCTAAATATTATTTGTTCATTTTTTAAGCCAATTTTTCACACTGTCAGTGGCCGTGATTTCAGACAACGTAATTTTACATATTTCGAGTTAGAGATAAAATCACAAATTTCATGTTATTTTAATATTATTATCTCGGAACCGTGCAACGCCGTTCGGGTCAGCTAGTATGAAATAATTTAATATTATCAAAACGCGCTCCAAACAATGCTTCCCCCCTGTACCATTATGTAATGGAAAAATTTTGTGCAGCCCTGTAAATTAATAACAAATATTCTTTGCACCTTATATTGTACAGAATAAATATTTAAATATATAATTACGAACGCACCTAAAGAAGGTAATACACTTCATTCTATCTTATTATTAGCAAATTCTCGAATATCCTGTTCAACTAAGCGAAACTTTTTGATACAATTTATGATTCATTTTTAATTAATTTGGAAAGTCACAAATTGGCAGATCTGTCTACTGAAGCAATTAATTATTGAGTTGTAAACTATTATGTTTATATGACGACTGCTTTTTTTTTTACCCTTTCTCGCTGTATCGAATCCGGCAATTTGGTTCAAAACGACCAATTTGACAGTATTTTCAAAAAGATCTTCTGTTTTTACGAAAAAAGAAAAGCGCCTTTCGATTGCATAATTATTAAATACGATCACCTACCCACTCCATGCATTTTCAAACAAAAAAGAAATAAAAAATGTCTTAGAAACTAGTTCCTTTGGATTAGCTATGAACATAGAACAGCAATGATGAATTCAAGGGTTGGCTCAGGGGGAGGGAGGGAAACATTGCAGTTCCCCCCCCCCCCCGGAATTCTATAATGTCCCTCTGGAGCCACAGAAGTTCTTTCCGGAGTACCTTTAACAAAATTTATTAAAGCATAATAGAAAGAAACAAGAATTTTCTATCGTAAATATGGCTGAGACATATTTTACACATTAGAAAGTTATTCAATGTATCAGTTATATCCGTCATCACCTGATATTTTCCTCTTTGATTTTTTTCGAATATTGTTGTTAAATCTGTGTTCGTTATTTTTTTAAAATGCGGATAATTTTAACTTTGAGATAAAGATTTTCTTTTATAGGAATAATAGTATCTTCAAATTAATAACTCATTCATGATGCATGCATTTCTATAGAGGTTCTCAGTAAAATAATGTTCCATTTATAAACTTTAATAGTGTATCTAATGTAAGCGTTGTAGAATGTTGGTTCAAGGTCAAAAATAAAGAATAACTCAAGCAGTTTTAATTTACTCTGTTTTGTAAGCACAAAACGTTTTGAATTATTTACACATTCTTTTTTTTTTTTTTTTTTTTTTTTATCAGAAAGATATAAAATTGGAGGAATTGACTATGAAAGCGGTTTCGAATCCAATTTTGTTTTCCATTTTATGATCATTAAATAACCTATCGAGTTATAAGCGATCTCGATCACGTGATGGCCGGTTTTTGTAACTTTGTAAGACTGATTTTTCTGTTTCCGTTGAGAAATGCGGTTCAAAACTCCAACTTTGATAATTTGTTCTGAAAAATATATTTCGTTTGAAAAAAAAAAAATCAAATATTCCTAATTTACTCAGGAAATATAAAACAATATTTTCTTTGCTTAATTTTAGACCTTTTTTTTTTTGTTCAGTACCGCAAAATTCCTTATTAAAATATTTTTATTATGAGTTAAGATTCTTTGAATGAAGGCTGTTTTGAATTGCTCAGCTCAACAAGCACAAAAAGTTTTGATACATTTGCAAATTAATTTTATTACGGAAAGATATAAATTGGAAGGCCTGACTATGGAAGCGAATTCGAATCGAACTTTAAGAACACCCTTAAATGCATGCACGAATACAGCTTTGATACTGACTCCCTTCCAATGCGACTCATGAGCGTAAAGTATATTGTGTTCTTTAATTTACAAATAGTGAATCTGTAATTTCAGTTCAACGTGCGTTTCTTTTCAAATTAAATTGTGATCCATCATGCGGCAAAAATATCCGCCGATAATATAGGCAGTTCGAAACGACCGGATATGTTAGTAAAAAGAGAAGTACGGGAGAATTAGACACCTTGTTTCAAATTGTTAAACGGCGAAATTTTCTTACATTGTTTGGAATGTGTCGGAAAGTGTTTCTTAAGGGTGTTCTTAACTGCTGCGCTCAACAAGCGCAAAACGTTTTGACACATTTACAAATTCATTTTTTAACAGAAAGATATAAAAATGGAATGCCTGACAATGGAAGCGATTTCGAATCGAACCCATTTTTCCATTTTATGGTAATTAAGTTACCTATCCAGTTATAAGCTATATTTCGATGACGTGATCACCCGTTTTTCTCCTGCTTTTCGACCGGTTTTTCTACTTTCGTCGGAAAATGTGCTCAAAAGTGTAAAATTTGAAGGCTTGTTATAAAAATTCTATTGTGTTTTAGAAAAAACAGAAAATTGAGTGCAATTAGACAGTTTCTGAATAATAACGCATGTTATTTTCATGCATTTCCTAACAAAAATAAATTAAAGCATGTGTCACAAAGTTGCCTTTTTTGATTTAAGAACACCCTTAAGACTGTTCTCAACTGCTCTGCTCAACAATTGCAAAAAGTTTTGATACATTTACAAATTCATTTTTTAACGGAAAGATACGCAATTGGAAGGCCTGATTTTTGAAGTAATTTCGAATCGAATTTTGTGTTTCACTTTATGATAATAAAAATTACCTATTGAGTTATAAGCGTTTTCAGTCACGTGATCATGCGTTTTTATTTCTTTGTAAGACTGATTTTTCTGCTTTCGTCGTTAAATGCGGTTCAAAATGCTCACTTTAATAGACTGTTCCAAAAGATCTATTGTGTTTGAAAAGAAAAAAAAAAAAAAAAAAAAAGAAAAAAGAAAAAAAAGAAAAAGAAAAATGATAGATTTTTCGTTGCGCATGAGTGAAAATATCAAAATTTTATTTGCATATTATGTGACTTAAATGTATAGAGCAACTTTTGTGAAAGTCTCAAAATCATAGCTTGAAAATTCTGAAAGTAATCGTCTATAGAATAAACTCAAAAACCGTTATTCCCAAAATGAAGCAAAAATATGAGGGGTTCCATCCAAATGTATATACTCCATCCAACCTGCTATACTATTTATTCTTATATTGAAACTGCCAATGGATAAACGGATACAGACCCTCAACTTTTTGCTTCATTTCGGGAATAACGGTTTTTGTTGTTAAAATTGACGTTTTGAATCGAATTTTCCGAATCTGGAAACGAAAGAAAAATCATACTGAGAAAATAATTATTTATAAATGAAATTCTAATTAATTGAGCGAAAAATGAGATCACACGGCCTCTTATGCATATCTTCAAAAAAATCACCTCAGTACGTTTCATGTTTTTACTTTTAAAAATAAGTCAGAAAATGTCTCATAAAATTTCGAGCTGTTGAGGGTGGAAAAATATTTTTTCGGATGCATCCTTAAATTTCTAACCATTTAATTTGGTACTTTTTTACAGTTATATGCGGTCAGATGGACAGACAGGCAGAAGGACGGCCCACACGACGATTGTAGGTGCTACGCACCTATGTAAAAACGATCGCCCCTAATTTTTTTTTTTTTTTTTTTTTTTTTTTTTTTTTTTTAAAGCGAATTTTATAAAGTAACCGTAACTTTTAAATAAGCTGTATAGATATGCAGCGCGGTGTTATAAAGAGCTGCTAGTAAATAAATTAATACAGGGTAATTATTGGTAAAACTAAAATAGTCCTTATTATTAATTAACGCAGATGAAATATTTATTTTTCAAAATAACGTTTTACACGACTTTGACAGTTCCCTTTCTCTCTACCCTTTCCTCCCCTCCCCATAAAAAAAAAAAAAAAAAAAAAAAAAAAAAAAAAATGATTTGACTCATCATGGAAAACTATTGGGCTCTCGAAAACTTCTCTCTAATTTTCTCCTAATGAAGCAATTTAGCTTCTTTCTTTTTTCGAAAAACCTTTTGTCAAAATTCTGACAGCAATGATTTGGGGCACGACCTCAAAATGATGGGGGGAAAATTCAGGTTCACATGTTACATTCCCTTCCTCCCACAGAGTTATTAACTCAATTATTTTCTATCCGCATTTTGCCTGAGTTATATATGAAGGGAAAAAGTTAAGTAAAAAAAATAAAAAAATTTCTCCTTCAATTTTCAACTGTCTGGTAAATGCTTAGGGTGGATGTCAAATCTTGAGGAGTATTTTTTCGAAGCATAACCCGCATTCTAACAGCAAAGGAACGAGAATTTTGAATCCTAATGACAGCTGAGGCATGTTTCCCGCATCAAAATGTTGTTGAATCAAACAGAATTTTAAATCACTATCATCGATTCCCAGTTCTTTAGATGAATTGTGACATCCGATATATCAAGGAATTTTACCTATAGAATCACGATTTATTTTTGATTTTTGTTCTAACACTGTGGATTTCATTTGTGCTTATTTAGATCAGCATCTTAAAGATTATATACAATGTTCTCCAATATCAGAATTGGAAACTTAAATAAACAAGAAAGAAAAAGCATAGATTAATCTTTGTGACTACCTTGTGATATAAGTTTCAATTTATTTTTATTCAGAAATATGCATGAAACTAGCAGGTATTGTTGCTCAGAAATTATCTAATCGCATTCATTTTTCTGGGGGTTTTTTTTTCTTTTTTTTTTGGCACGCGCAATAGATTTTTCAGAACAAGTCATTAAAATTGGCATTTTGAACCGCATTTCCCGCATTTTAATATCTTCTTCTGTAATATATCAGTGTAAAGTTAATTTTTATATATAAAAAAATAAAATAATAATATTGTTGTAAATGACGTTCCTGAGTACTCGAACAGAAACTATATAGGTTAATTATATTATAAATTTTCTAAACTACAATAACTTTAAAAGAATGCAATAAACTATAGATATGTACTATAGATTTAAGATTTTACAAAATATGTACATTTTTTAGATATCGAAGGATTTAATTGAAGAATGAATTTTACTTTTCTATTCATTAGTTGTAACTTTTATGGATCATTATTTCATTCATAGTTTTAAAATACTAATATTAATGCCCTATGAAGGAACGACATGCAATAAAAGATTAAAGTCCATTCCGAAATAAATTAATTGATTTCAGAGAATTTAAAAATATTTTATAACGATAGGGTTAGTTCCATTTCATTTAAAATAAGTAACAAAATTACTTATAATCAAGCAAAGGAGAGTTATAGTTGTTCATTTTTAACGTGTTCTGATCATCTTTTAAAATTCGTTACCTTTTTTTTTTACATGAACTCGTTAAAGTATTTAATTTTTTAAAATATCCCTTCAACTTCTAATTAGTTATTTCAGTTTATTCATGTGCCTATTTTCCAACAAATTTATTTGTACGATATAACGTTTCATTGCTATTTTCTCTAAATGTTTAATTAGAATTTGAAAAAAAAGCATTCGATAGAATAAAATTAATTGCATATCTTAATTATAATTGGCTTCAATAACAGATGTCTCATTTGCTGAATCTAATTACGATTTAATTTTAGGTTTAGGGGTTTAATTTTATCTTGAAAATAAATGCATGTTCTCAATGTATGTTTTTTTAAGCAGACGAAATATAAAACAATTAGTAAAATTCTTGAGTGGGAATTAGTTATGACAAATTCTGAAATCTTTTTATTTGGTAATAATCAGTCGAAAAAGTAATCGAAATCCCCCATTCAATTTTAACACAAAATTATGGCAGATATATGCAACAGATACCATTTAACCCTTTATCTACAGCCTTATAAATTCATGAAATTTTACATTCTAAAGCATTTTACGCAAATTGTTTAGATTAAATTAAAATATTTACATAATCATTTAATAAATATTTGAAGGATTTTAGAAGGATTGAATTTTTAGAAGGATTAATTAAATTGGAATTTAGAAAAATTTTGTGCAATATTTAAAACCCCACTCAAATTTTTTATTTTAAATTGTTTTCTTAGTATTTTGTATAATGATGAAATGGACAAATACGATGTTCTTACAATTTACGTAAAATACTTATACGTAAAATTACGTAATATATTACCGAATATTTCCGAATTGAAAAATCCCCACCCTCCTCCCTCTGCGCCAAAAAAGCTGAAAAGATACAAAGGAAAAAAAAAAAAAGAAAAAAAAGAAAAAAAAATCATCCTTTTAAAAATATTTTTGTATTGTGTAACCAATAATGCTTTTGAAACAATATTAAAACTAATTGAAGTATTAAAAGAATTTTGAAATAAGTAATTTTTATGATACTTATAAGTACCGTCGGTAGATAAAGATTTAAAAGATAACTATATCGTCTTTCCGAATATGAATGAATATTTTTAAATAGGGATTTTTAAATCTTACATATAAAAAATTGTACCAACTTTGATTTGTAAATGATAACATCCTCATTTTAAATCCTATTGGAATACTTTTGAGTTTAAGACAGCAGAATTAATTAAGTGAATGACCTCTATATGAAAAACTGCATTCATATTCGAAAAGAAAACACTCTTCAATATTGAATAGCAACTTTTGCATACCTCTTCGACAGTTTGGTGAAAATATTTTTTATTTTATTTATTTATTTATTATTATTATCATGCATTCGTAAGAACAACATCGCATTTTCTAGAGTTCCTCCCTCCCCTCACCAAAAGAAAAAAAAAAAAATTGTTATTGCAATTATTTGTGCTCACATTTGTTTTCGCGTTTCATTTATGTTCAAATACGAATATTCATAACTAAAAAAAAAAAAAAAAAAAAAATTATGTCGTTCCTTTTTTAATACTGTTCTAAAAGTAACATTACCATAAAGTTTTATAAATACTGTTAAGCTGTTTTATTAGTTTTTATACACATAAATTCTAATAATTACGTAGATTTTTTTTTAAATTAAGAACAATGTTTCTTTATTACTTTCATATTTAAACTCATATTAAATCCTTTTACTTACCCATCATACGTAGTATAGGGTAAGTCTTGCAATCGTTTTGAAAATCGAAAAAATTTTTTTGACGGATTTACACGTTTTCCACACTGGAAATTTCGAAAAACATATTTTTAGAAAAAAAAAATTTGCCGTCGGTCTATCTATCTGTCTGTCTGCCTGCCTGTCTGTCTGTCTGTAAACGCTCTATCTCCCGAACGAATTGAGATAGAGACTTGAAATTTTGTATGTACTTAGTATGTAAGAATGGGACGAAGCCTATTTAATATCAGTAACCTCGATTATCCGGAACTATTTTTTTCGGACTCTCGAAAAATTCGTTCTGATGAAAGGTATATAAAAATTTTCGAAATTTTTTATTTTAAGGAATGATCGTAAAAGGCAATAAAATAACACAAATTTTGCATAAAGAACGAAGTTGATCGAATTATTAGTTGCCGAGATATCTGTAATCCTGTTTTCCACATTTTTCCATTTTTCATGACCCTGTATTTCATTCAAATTTCAATTCAAAGATATATTTTAATTGGAAATGAGACACTTAATCCGACGCAACAAACTGTTAGTTAATAAGATTATTATTTTTGGAGTTATAAGGATGTTTCTTTTTTGCAATTCAGTACTACGTGAGTAGTTAGGCGTGTTGTATAATTTATCGAAAGAGATTCATCAGCAACTCATTAATACAACATTACTATGCACAATAAAAATATAAATACACGTTTAAATTTTGTTTTGAATTGCAATGCATGGTATAAATAGTTTTCAAATGTATTATTTTCATATATTACATATGCATATATATGATGGGCAAGTATTACGGTGGCCCCCAACGACTAGTTTTATTTTATGTGGTTTTTTTTGTTTAAATAATAATTTTAAAAAATCTGCAATTTTCCGTATAAACTATATTTAAAATTGTATGTTCCATTTTAATTAAATTTACATTCAAAATCTCAATCCATTTTTTGCATATGTTTTTTTTTTTTTTTTCTTTTTTTTCAGAAAAAACTAGTCGTTGGAGGCCACCGTAATACTTACCCATCATGGATATTCATAGCACAATATATGAAAACATAACACATGTGAACAATTTATAAAATGCATTACAATTCCAAAACAAAATATAAACGTATATTTAAGTATTTTTAACACATAATCATGCTCTATTAATGAATTTCTGATGACCCAATTACGATAAATTGTATGAAACGCCAAACTATTCAAGTTACACTGATTTCCGTAATAGAAACATCCTTATAACTCCAAAAATAATAATCATATTCACTAACGGTTTCTTGCATCGAATTAAGTATCTCATTTCCAATTAAAAGATATCTTTGAATTGAAATTCGAATGAAATACAGGGTCTTGAAAAATCAAAGAATGTGGAAAATAGGATTAGAAATATCTCAACAACTAATTATCCGATTGACTTCGTTTTTTATGCAAAATGTGTGTTGTTTTATTGCCTTTTACGTACATTCCTTAAAATAAAATAATTCAAAAAATTTTATATACCTTTCATCAGAACGAATTTTTTGAGGGTCCGAAAAAAATAGTTCCGGATAATCGAGGTTACTGATATTAAATAGGCTTCGTCCCATTCTTACATACTAAGCACATACAAAATTTCAAATCTCTATCTCAATTTGTTCGGGAGATAGAGCGGTTACAGACAGACAGACAGACAGACAGACACACAGACGGACGGACGGCAAATTTTTTTTTCTAAAAATATGTTTTTCGTAATCTCCAGAGTCCGAAACGTGTAAATCCGTCAAAAATTTTTTTTCGATTTTCAAAACGATTGCAAGACTTACCCTATACTACGTATGATGGGTAAGTAATAAACATAAAATAATTAGTGAAAGAAGTGCCATAAATTAAAACTAAGAAGAAGAAAGGAACTTTGTAAAGCATTGGCCGAGATTTGGTCATAGTGTTATAAGATGGCTTCCTTCAGAGAGACTATTGAAAGGCAGCTGCACAAACCATCACCTCATTGAGTTAAGAGCTAATTAGATGGAACTCGATTAGCATATTGTGATACAACTGGCCTGACAATCTTGGGGGCCAGGCCGTAGCTAGAAGTGAATAATAGAGCGGAGGGCTCAAGAGAATATAGGGGGTGGGGATAACTTTTTTTCTCTCTGTCTCTGACGCAGAAAGATAAATTAGTGCATATTTACCTTGTAGGTACTCTGTTTTTTATTAAATTGTGTTAATAACTTCATTTTATGCTAATAAAAGTATATGAAGATGAAAATTTTGAGAGTATAACTGGTGCAAAATTAATTACCATTTAGCTTCATATGTACAAATAGGATGAGGTAGTTTTGAAACACTTATTTTAAATACAATTTAGTAATTTTGCAAAACTGTGAAAGGGTCTCAAAACTAAATTAGACTTTTGAACAGAATTTCATTTGAATTTTCGAAGCAGAAATTCTTTTATTGACCTTGGAATCTTTTCCAGGGGGAGGGCTCAATATTTTAGAGGGGGGTGAGCCGACCATAGCGCCCCCTTAGCTACGGCCCTGCTTGGTGGAAACCTCCTGCAGAACCAATTTTAGTGGTGATTGGTAGATTGGTAGTAGTTGGTAGTAATGATAGTAGTTAGGTAAGTTTATCATTATGTTTTCCTGGAAAACTCAAAGGCATTTCGTATTTTATGTTTTAAAAGCTGACGGACTGTGAGTAAGATTTTAACACAGCATATAAAATTGAGTTGTATTGTAGAAATATTTTGAAAACTTAAAAAAAAAGACATCATTATTAAAAAAGAGTACGCAGAAAAAATGAGGTTAGAATGTTACATTTTTAAGAAATGTCTGATATACTAGATATTTTTAGTGGAGATATTTTAAAAATACGAATGCATCAAACGTCCATAGTCTTAACAGTACGAAAGGCAATTCGGAAACTGAATGACCATCACCCTTAACACTAAAACCACCGGGTATTTTACTCAAGTTTTACAAAAATTGTTTCTCACCAGAATTTTAATTCTAAACTATTTAATTTATTTAATTGGTGTATTTTTGTGCTGTATATATTTAACAAATCTTACGAAGAAAACTATGGTTCGAATCGACTTTTATCTATCTGGCAGGGCGGTTTTAGTGTTAAGGGCCGAGTTCGGATCCCCACTGGGCCCACAGGCTCTCTCTGTGTTACTGAAAATGGTTAAGAATTGTATTGTTACTTACACTATCGAAAAGTTTATTTATGGAGCTAACCAAGTGAATTTGTAAAAAAACAGAAAAAGTTCATTTTTAAGTTTGATATTAACCCTATTTCTTTTTTTTTTTTTTTTTTTTAATTTTGAATATTTTGGGAAAGAAACAGGTTTTGTGCTGCAACTGTGTGGCCATAACAAGTGTGAGACAAATAACATATACGCTTAGGATGAATAATCAGAAAAAGTGGCAGATTTGTTTGACTTAAAAAAGATAAAAGTTTTATAAAGTTATAACTAAAAACATAATTAAATTTTTTATTTCATATTATTTTTCATTTTTTTTTTTCGTTGAAAAGAGTAAATAAATAGCATATTAATGGTTTGTAATAAGCAAAATCAGATGAACAGTAAAATGACAAATCAGAATTTTACTCGCGAGCATTCGATTTTTTATTATGTACATTCGGATTTACCATCAGGAAAAACATTTGGTTGATATCGTGATCCTGATTGTATGTACAGCAAAAATGCATGCATATAAAGCGTACAAAGATAATGCTGGAATTTGGTGTAAATTGACACAACTGCGCCAGCTGGTGGCCGGGGTGATAATGCAACTATGCGGGCTTTTCGTATACCGTCAATATATGCGCATATAACTATTATCTGCTTATTTCTTGCGCATGTTTTCTGAATTTTCACCCAATCATGACAGATGAATCTTATCTACCAGATTTATTGCAAAATATTTTTGTTATAATTTATTTTAACAAAATTGTGTACATTTTAAAAAAGAAAAAATGGTCGCAATATCATTTTAATTTCGGAAGAAAGAGCATTAGTGCTACGACAACATATTATCTTTTGCCCTGAAATGAAAATGACAATGGGACTATTTTACACACACACGCACACACACACACACACACACACACACACACACACACACACACACATATATATATATATATATATATATAAAAGCGGAAACAAAAACATTATGTTACAATAAATCTGGTAAACAAGATTCATCTTTCATGAAAGAATAACTTGAAATTTATTATTGAATTTTTAAAAGAAATTCTCTGAATAGCTTTTAAATAGCTTAAAAAGTTTTACTCTGAATAGCTTATTTAAATCAGCGACTTTTGTATTACATAATTAAATATCATTTCATCTTAGTATATTTTTTGTTAATATTTAATCGTATACACTTAAATTATTGTATACTTATATACCATAATATTTCAAACCCAAATTTTACTCTACGCAACTTTTTAAATTAACATTTTATAGCAACAGAACAATTTCGTTGCCAAAAAATTTACAATCTACTTAATAATCCTCTTGTAGTTAGCCCCATCCGCTGGACGGCGGGTGACCTTGATTGATGTGACCCCGCCTTTAATCTTGTGGACACGTCTCTTATATATCTTAGAGGCTTACTTACATAGCTTCAGTCAAATCATGCAGGATTTTAAAATCGCCTAGTAATAGCGAGTAATTGGTAACCGTTTTTTAATTGTTTTATTTCGCTGCTTTCTTGTTTAAATCATTAAAATGAAAGGTTTTAATATATATATATATATCTTGGCATAGTAATAAAATAAACAAACTGTGTAAGTTGAATGCAGTTTTATGTATTTCTTATTTTTTATGAAAAAATGAAACATAAAAGCAATTATGAAGGAAGAAAGAAAAATAGTTTTGAAAATTTGTGCTGGAATATAAAATTTACGGGTCGTGAAATATTTTCACTTGCTGGTATGTTACTGTAATTCCTGTAGAACTATTCCAGCTTCTGAGAACAAAAACTCTTCCAATAATGATTTGTTCCTCATAGCTGTTGGGACTAGGGAGGATCAAGGATAAAAAATATTCAGGGCCTCTTTATTTTGATGGTTTTTTGGGGAGTCATCCATCATCTTTGTATGTTCACCAACACCTCAGTCATCGAATTATTCATACAAAGAACGCCAGAAACGATAACATGTTAGAAAAAAATTGTATAGGGGAGGTATAATACATTAAAAAAAAATTCATAACCTTTAGAAAGCTTTTTTTAGACAAAATTTTCGTGTTTTCTTATAAAATGACCTTTTATTTGCTTATTAAAAATACAGTGAATTAAAAAAATATTCATTGAAAAAATATACCCAAATTAATTTGATTATTTACTATTGTATCAAATCTTCCCTTTAAGGGGGAGGACTGATACACTTGCAAGGGAGATTTGATACATCGTTATGTGAATTGAAAAAAGAAATACAGACAATTCAATTTTGTGTCATACAAATTTTTATAATAAACTTTGAAATATTTTAGTACAATTAAGAGACGTTAAAATGATATTGACCTATGTTTGTTTCAAAAATATTTTTTACACAAATGTTAAACAATTCTACACTTTTTAGCAAATAAATAATGAAAAAAAAGCCACAGAGATCTTGCTGCAAGGAAAAAATAAAAAGAACATTGCTCATATGTAAACACTTTGACATAAAATTAACACATTTAAATTTTCTTTAAAAGAAATGCTAATAACAAAATTATTTTGATAGGTAAAATCGATTGGATTTTAAAGATTTTTTAGGCGTTCTGTCAGTGGAAACTAGTACATATTTAACTAAATGGTATCCAACAGAGGATCACAATACGATGTTGAGTGTAAAAATAATGATAACAACAACAACAAAAACAACAATAATAGTAATAATAAAAGATATCGTCAAAATAATTAAAATCAAAAGGATAAATTCTAGTTTTTTAAATCCAGATAAATATTTGTTTGAACAAATGATTTCGGAAAAACTTTTGAATTAAAGTTTTTTCTTTCAGATTGAGTGGATTTTGTTAATTTTCTATGAATTGAATCTATAATATTAGGGGAATAACCACGATCAACAGCAATAGCTTTAAGATAATTAAGTTCATCACTGAGTAACTGAGGAGTTGAACAAATATTGGAAGCCCGGAAAACAAAAGTTCTAAAAGCCGCAACTTTCTGGTTAGGATCGTCTCATCTTCATCTGATCTTCTCATCAGGCTTATCAAGTACGCCTTATTTTCCTAGCATTTGGAAATCTTTAATTTAATTTCAACCTTTTTTTTTTCCCCTAGCTTTTTTATTTTTGTTTTGTTTATTCTCCGGTAGATGTCGCTACTTGTCCAGCCAGTTGTTAGGCTCTCTTCTGATTGGTTGCTTTCCTTTAGGCGGGATCGTTTCCGTAGCGAGTATATACGCCTGCGTCTCTCTGTCTCTTAGCTCAGTTTTGCTTTTTCTAGCTCGTTGAGTTTTGCACTGATGAAGAATCTCCATAGTAGATTAGAAACGGCTGTTTGCTACCTTTTCTTACTTTATTTGTGCATTTATAATCGTTGGTTTTTTATCTTTAAACTTTGAATAAATGCAGTTTTAAAATAGCAACCTACTACAGGGTGGTCATAAAAAAAACTTTGCCAATATATAGAGCTCTAGCGGCCAGTCCATTCAACCGATAGAGGTGAAATTTCAGAAATAGCTATTCAGAGGTATGAGCTCGAGATTCTGTGAACGGCAACAAAATGACGCTCACGGTTACGGTTATAGTTACAGAAACTCGAAATTTTCCATTGGCAACACCAATTATTTTTCATCGCAAAATTCTCAGCGCATGTGAAAACCCTAAAGAGTGCTGGAACGGCATGGTTATAACAATAAACGGACGTGTTATGCTCGCACAAAATCAGCTCTACGAACGGCCCCAAAAAAAACACGACCAAGGCGCACAAAGAAAATTTGAATATGACAGAGACAAAATACCAATCACGGAACATCATTTGCCAGATAGTCAGCGTAGAAAACGGATAAAAAGTAGGGTGAGAATGTTAGTTCTTCAGTCGGAGTTCGCAGATGCCAACAAAATGACTTCATTCGTGGTGAGTTGGTAAAACTACTATCGAAATAAGATGAATGCTGCGAAAACCTGGCGCGTTTACCGTCGAAACCATCGCCAAATACGTGGCCTAAGCCTATGCATTTCAAAAGCTCTTTGTGATTTAGTAATGAAATTCAAAGAAATTAGCTGCACCTGTGATAGTCTCCGATCCGGACGACCAACTGTTCCTGAGGATACTGTTATGGAAGTGCATCACATAATGACCAAAGGACGCATGCAAACTACAAAAGGTGCATCTCGTGTATTTGATAACAAAATCAATGGTCTTAAAGTTACTGCGCTCTGTAATCCGCATGTTTCTTTACCTGTACCAGCGCTCCCAGATTTTGGAAGTGAGAGACCATCAATAACATGTAGACTTTGTTAAGGAATTTCTTATCCAACATGATGGACATAACGATCGACCTCTTCGCATATTATGAACGGACGAGGCACATTTCACCTTAACTGGTAACCGTCAATTGCCTCCGCGATCCCCCGACCTCACTTCTATAGATTTCAGGTTCTGGGGATATCTAAAATCTAGAGTGTACACGTGCAATCCGCAAACTTTGCCGGATTTGAAAAATTATATCAAACGTGAGATTGAAAACATCCCTCATGCGATGTAACGTTCGGCTGTATTGTCCAAAGTCGCCACCATGCAATGTGTAATTTCCTGTGATGGCACCCATGTGGAAAATCTGTAATCAAAATAAAAGTTTTCTCAGATCTGTGTTGTAATCAGAGATTAGTGTACTGACTCTGTGTCATATGCAAATTTACTCCTTGCGCCCCAATCGTGATTTTATGGAGGGGGGGGGGGGGATTCGCAGAACAGTTTTTTGTGCGTGCATAACTTGTCCGTTTCTTGCTATACACGTACGGTTTCAACGCTCTTTAGGATTTTCGCATGCGCTGAGCATTTTGCGATGAAAAAAAATGGGTGTTACTATTGGAAAATTTCGAGTTTCTATAACTATAACCATAGCCGTGAGCGTCATTTTGTTGCCGTTCACAGAATCTCGAGCTCATACCTCTGAATAGCTATATCTCAAATTTCACCTCGATCGGTTGAACGGACTGGCCGCTAGAGCTCCATATACCGGCAAAGTTTTTTTTATGACCACCCTGTATATAGTAAAACCAATTCTAAGAATTTGTTTTATAAATTAAAAAAATATATAAGATATTATCATCACAATAATAAGTACTATGAAATAAAATCAATATTTGAAAAAAAATTACATTGATATTTCAAATTTCTTTAAAATTAAAGGGAAAGCAAAGTTGTCCGTTCTTCACTGCTAATGATGGCTTCTGCAAATAACTGAAGCATTTACATGTATTAGAATGTCAGTTAATGCTATTTGTTTAGAAAAATTGTCAATGTATCAATCGTTCTCATGTATGAAACCTCCTGTATTTTCCTTGACTTCACATATTTGACTTCTATTGCCCAGACTGTTAAAATGTCGAATTGATTTTTCTTTGATGATTTTCTTTGTGAGCAGGACCAGATACAGTTTCAGAGATCATAATGAAATATTGTTTAGTATTAGAAATAATCCCATTATTATTATTATTATTATTATTTCCAAATAGCTTTGTTTTTGAGGCAATAAACTAGTTACTTAAGAGTAAGTTAAGAGTAAATCTTTCCATTGAGCAGGGTGTTTGCAACTCTAGGACCAGGACAAAACTGAAGCGAATGGTACATTTGTCTTGAATTAACTCTCTAATTCTCATATTAGAATACATTCTAGAAATTCCTTATGTGTGCTCTTAAATTCAAATGGGTAACTTTGTCGCATAAGTGTTAATTTATTTTTGTTGAGAAATGCATGAAATTAGCTGGTGTTTTTGTTCAAAAACTATCTAATCGCACTTATTTCTCTCTTTTTATTCATTTTATTTTTATTTTTTTTATTTATTTTTTTTATTTTTTTGCAAACGCAATAGATTTTTCAAAACGAGGCTTCAAAGTTGGTGCTTTTAACCGCATTTCTCAACGAAAGCAGAAAAAACAGTTTAAAAAAATCGCGTGATCATGATCGAGATTGCTTATAACTCGATAGGTAATTTAATTACCATAAAATAGAAAACAAAGTTCGATTCGAAATACCTTCCAATTTTATATCCTTCTGTTAAAAAATGAATTTGTAAATCTAAATGTGTCAAAACGTTTTCGCTTGTTGAGCAGAGCAGTTGACAACAGACTTATTTCAAAGAATACTCATAAATAAAATATTTTAGCAATAAATTTTGCTATATTGAACAAAAAGGTATGGCTATTATTAAGCAAAGAAAATACTTGCTGTTTTATATTTCTGGCGAGAATTTGGAATATCTGAATTAAAAAAAACCATTTAATTGAAAACACTGTTGCATATAGGCTATCACTATAGTATATGTTATAGTAGAATTTCCGTAATAAAAAAAATCTAAATTTATACTAGAAAATTCCTAGAATTTTTTCCACCCTGAACAGCTCGAAATTTTCTGATAAATTTTCTAACTCATTTTTAAGGATAAAAACATGAAACTTGCTGAGATGATTTTTGAAGAGATTTACTGAGAGAGGCTGTATGATTTCATTTTTCGGTCAATTAATTAGAAAATTCGGTTAAAAATACCAACATTGATAGCATTTTTTTTTCCATATTTTCTGTATTTATCAAAAAGTTTACTAGCACGGCACATTATGTAGTTTTTAAATAAGACCAGTTGGCCAGTTTAATGCGCTTGGAAACAAAAATGAACTAAAAATAAATCAAAGAATAAGCAGGTTGAATTGGAATACACCCTCAAGGACGGAATGTCTGTTATTAAATAAAACAAATATGCCATTTTAAATCTCCGGTATGAATTTGGAATATCTGAATTAAAAAATTTACTAAATTGGAAACACTAGTGGTAGCATACGTGGAGGTATCGCAAAGTTTCAATCATTTCGTAGTATATTTCTCTTGCAAATGTTTTCAAAGCATGTGTAAACGATTTGTATGATACTCGATAACTCAAAAGTGGTGCTAGGTAATATCAAAAATATTCATCTATCTTGAAACCTTGCGATACCTCATGGGCATTAGAATTGTATGCTACCATGAGCCTTATAGTGTTAAGAATAAGAAATAACACTAAATTTGGGCCAATCCCTATAAAAAAAAATTAATAAAATGCCAAACTATTTTTTTACTTTTAATATTTTTTTACTTATTTGGCCGAACAAACAAACATATTAACAAGCATGTAGGTGTATAATAACTATAACAGATAAAAAGAGAAGCAACGCGGTGGCGTTGCTGTTGTGCTACGAGCGTCAATTATTGTACAATTGTAATTCACAATCGTGAAAACAATCACAATCGTGAAAAGATATCCGATTAATAGTGATAGTGATTATGCGTGTAAAATTATACATATCTGAAAAAAAGAAACTACTCGTACTAGTGGTTGCCTATGTTTAAAAATTTTACTTTCATAATAATTTTATAGTTACTATTTCTTTGCTGTTATTTTAATTTTAGTCAATTAAAATGGAAGTTATGTTAAAATGCAAATACAGGGATGCAAGTGCTGCGCCGCAAAAGGCTGATATTAACAAACTAAATTTTTATAGCATACTTTGCTTTTTTAAATTTCAGAAATTCTGTCATTAAATTAGTCCAGTAAAACTATCAAAATTTAGTGGTAGCTATAGGTCATTTCTGGTACAGCACCCCTGCAAATACCTATCTAACAATGACATCTCTATAGTGATATTGCATGAAGAAAATTAATAATAAAGTTAATCGTAAAAGCAATGTTTTTAAGGCGGTTCTCAAATTCCGTGCTTACCAATGCAAAACATTTTGACAAATTTTAAGTGGAAAGCCTTAAAACTGGTAAGCCCAACTATTGAAGCGATTTGGAATCGAATACCGTTTTGCGTGTTTCATAAATAAATTACGTATCAAAATGTAAGTGATTCTTGCCTTATGACGACATAGCTTTTCCCCTTTCTTTCACTGTCGTGTCAGGATTTAGGTTAAAAACGCAAGCCTTGACAGTATTTTCTGAAACACCTTCTTCCATTATCAAAACATAGAAAATGCCACTCGATTATATAGTTTCTGATTAAGAACATCTTTCAATATCTACGTTTCCGAGCAAATATTAATTCAGAACTGTGTCCGAAAGTAGATCTTTTTGATTTGAGAAACAGTCTTCAAAGAGGATTTTTTTTCTATTTTGAGCATTAAATAAAACTTCAAACTATAGCATCGCGGAATTTTTTCACTTGCTGGTACGCGAGTACAAATTCTTTTGAAACAACATTCCAACTTCTGAGAACAAAAAGCCTTCCAATAATAATTTGCTCCCCATATCTGTTGGAAGTTGAGGGGGGATCAAGGATCAAAAATATTCAGGGCCTCTTTGTTTTGATTGGTTTTTTGGATCATCCATCATCTCTGCCTGTTCACCAACACCTCAGTCATCGAGATTTTTCCTCCACGAAGACGTATGTCCAACACTTTTTCCGCTGACAGACGTGCCACTTCTGGGTGTTTGGGAGGTTGTAAGAACATATTCTCGAGGCTGGATTTGGGCACAAAAATAGCTGACTTAAGGAAAGAAATGAAACTTGCACATTGCAAGAAACGTTTGGATGTATATGGATTTTTATTATTTCTTCTAGGTATATACATAGAGAGATAAGAGTGGTCCTAGGTAACACTGGTCCACAAGTTTAAATTTTTTCCGAATCTAACTCTCCAGCAGATCTTGTTCTTGAGTTATATACAAATGCAATTAACTCAAAAAATATTTATGTAAATTTAGTAAATTTTATTCAATTATAGCAAATTATCTTTTGGCATTGTGAGGCAGGCATTTATATATATATATATATATATATATATATATATATATATATATATATATATATATATATATATATATATATATATTATGATTACTGTCTAATTTACCTTAAAAAAAAAAAAAAAATTAAAAAAAAACTTTGTTTTTGAAACAGTGATATGTGATCGTAAAATAATGTACTTATTTTTTTTCATTTTTCAATCTTTTCTAATGATGTTTCTTAACTTAAAACTACACTATGCACAAATTTCTTAAAAATGACTAGAAAAAATAAATAAATAAATAAATAAATAAAAGGTGTTAAATTATTTTTATACCTTAGTACTTTCAACTGTAAACACAGCCATCGATCGAGAATATAAAATAAAATACAAATATTAACATCTTAATTTTCAAATGTCACGTAATTGGAGTGAAAGTGAAAGTCAATTTTTAGATCCGGAAAATAAAATGTAGATATTAAGGCACGTGGACTGTTACTTGTATTATGTTTCTTCAAGTAAACTGATTCAAATTCTTGGTATGTTGTGGGACAAAATGTCGTTACAAACAATATTTATTTTAGTAATAATTTATATTGATTCTCGTATGATTAATTCACGGTAATTCTTCAAGGGACATATAATTTTTACTTCTACGAAATGAACTTGAATATTATGCTTCTGTGTGAGTCTTGACAGGACTGTTGCAGGACGATTGTACTTTAAATCTCTCAAATGTTCTTTGATACTATCTTTAAGTTTACGAGAAGTCATTACTATGTATTCGAGATAAATATTTTCTGTTTTAAGAGGAATTAGACAGACTCCAGAAATTTCATCTTTCAGAATCGGGTTTATTTTAGCACAAATTAGATCTTTCAATTTTATAGGAGGAGTGGCGATTAAATTTACGCCAAAGCAAAATAACGCATGTCTGAGTTTTTCGAAAAGTCCTGGTATGTACTTCATTTTGCAATATTTTATATTACTTGGTGGAGGTTTCTGTGTTTCCATGCGATTTTTCTGTGAGTTGATTAGCTTATCAATAATGCGTATCAGAAAACCGTTCACAACTGCAATGTTTCTAATGGCATTTAATTCATTTTGTAGATAATTAACAGAGAAAACACTAAATGCTCGTCTTATATAAAAGTTGAAGGGGGCAAGTTTATAATTGAAAGGTGATGAACTGCTAAAAGGAATAGTGCTGTTGGACTTATTTACTTTCCTGTAAACTGCACGCTCAAGTGTTAAGCTTGATAAATTTTTGATTAGCACAACGTCAAGAAAAGACAACTCGTTCAATAGTAAATTTTATGTTAGGATCCATATCATTTATTCTGTTAAGAAATGTATATAAATCAGATAAACTATGATCCCATACTATGAAAATGTCATCAACATAACGTTACCATACCGATGGACTTAAAACACTGTCTATTAAAATTCTTTCTTCCAATTGACGCAATTTGAATTCGGCTAAAATACTTGACATGGGGGAGCCCATTGGTGCTCCTTTAGTCTCCTTATAAATTTGCTTATTAAAAAAAATATTATTTTCAGTTACTAGGTTAAGCCCATTTGGGCTTAACCTAATAACTGAAAATAATATTTTCATTCACTGCCAAATGTTCAACAATTTAATAACTGTTTCAACCCTTATTTGCGTTGAAATACGTTGAGCTGTAGTGATCCCCAACTAGATCCACAGATCAAATTTCCTGGAACATGTGACCTAGCCCTGATACCACAGAGTCGCCCTGGTTCCTGGTTTCAGGATGCAAAATTAGTCAAAATGGTTAGAGCCGGTCTTCAGATAAAATCTACATACACAAACACAGAAACACACAAGATTTGCTCGTATTATATGATTTAACTTATTGAATATACCAATAATAGTAGTAATTAAGCACATGGTTTCGGCTACACAATCTGTAAGCTGATAATTTCGACTATATCTTTATTAAGTAAAAAAACGCTTTCAAATGTAATGCATTTCTCTGTCAAAATATTCTACTTTCGGATATAAAATAACAAACAAAATTAGATAAGAAGAGTCCTTTTTATTTGAATTTATTGAATTTTTAAAACGACAGCTTAAAATCCTATACGAAAGAACAAATATACGCATGTGTATAATCGCATTACGAATTTCATTTTTAAAAGATTTCGTGCTATGACAATTTTGGATTAAGTTTATGTGCAACTAAAAAATGCTCTCTGAAAATAGCTTAAATTGGATGCTCCTTTTATAAGCTCCTGTCCCTTTTTTAGTAAGTTCCCTTTTTACAAAAAGGAAGCGAAATTGATTCAGACTGCGCACTTCAAAAACTGGATTTTTGAAAGAACTGAAAGTGCTTTTCAGTCAATAAAAGTCTGAAAACGGAATAAAACACTCAGAAGAATTTTCGTTCCGACTTGAATTAGATGTTACTTTAAGAGGATGAAATAAATTTGATATAAATAGAATTCATAAAATCAGATTCTTTCGAAAAAGAATATGTAATAAATATTTAAGAAGGTTTCGGATAGCAATAAAATCAGATGGAAGAGTATAGGTCAGAAAAGCATAAATCAGAAGTAAAATACAAGAAACAAATGTTAATCAAATTAGTAAATTATAATAAATAAAGAATTTTCATAATAAAGAATTTTCATTCCGACTTGCATTAGTGTTACTTTAAGAGAATGAAATAAATTTGATATAACTAGAATTTATAAAATCAGATTCGTTCAAAAAAGAATATGCAATATATATGTAAGAAGGTTTCAAATAGAAATAAAATCAGATGGAAGAGGATAGGGCAGAAAAGAATAAATCAGAAGAAAATTATGAACAGGTTATAAACTGCCAGGATGGAAATTCCCCTCTCTAATGCTTTATACACTCTTTCACTAACAGAGGCGCATCCTTTACACTCACCTTTGACATGAAAATCATATATGGTACCATCTCTTCTACTCCGCGTTATCACAGAAATACAGGCTCAACTTGTAAAGTTTCAATGAAAGGCATGCGTCTCTGTTAGTGCGACAAGAAGGATCATATAGGCTATATAGAGGTAATATACAGGGTGTCCACTTTCAACGGTGGCCAATGGCTAATTTCTAAACCGTTAGTCATAGACATATAGTTTCCATTGCAAAAATGCTTTAAAAAAAGAAAAGAATTGTTTTTCAAGCGATTTTGGTCAAAAAAACTTTTTATTAAAAAATTACGAAAATTAAATTTTTATACGGTCCCCCGGTCCTATAAGTGATATTTAGTAAATTTTTACCACTACTCTAACAAGTAATACAAAAAAAAAAAAAAAAAAAAAAAAAAAAAATCCCATTCCTCTGCGATTAAAACAAATCGAGTAATAGCTGTTTGAAGTTGAAGCATATTTTTTGCAGAAAATTAGGGGTCAGTCACAAATTTACTGGAAATAAAAAGAAACTCAAGCTATAAAATTTAACATTAAACACTGAGAGTAAAATAATTTTTACAATATTATTTTTAAATTTATGTTGATGATTACATATTAAAGCAAAATTTGTACTAAAAATATAAGTAAAAAATACCAGAAAGTTTTTAATTTAAATTATGAAAAGCAACAGTTACAATTGTTAGAAAATGACATATATTTAAAATTCTATTAGATTACTTAACCTAACAAATTATGGTGTAGTCCTATAGAATAAATAAATGGTAAAAGTTGTATTAATATTACAATGTCATTGGATATAAATAAGTGTGCAAATTGAACCTCGATCGGATATTTGGAAGTGAGTTAAAATTTGAATAGAAATTTTGAACTAAGAAACTTATATACGAGCGTTTTAAGCAAAAAATAAGCTTATTAAAATAACACACCTTTTTAAAATAAAATCGCGATTTTCCAAAATTTTATTTTCTCGATAAAGAGGATTTTAAAACTCACGTCTTCAACTATTTTAACTAATCTAGAAGTTAATTAATAAAAATTAACACTACCTTAAAACTTATACGGTGGTGGCCCCTTCAGTTAAATTGCTTTAAAAATATTTATTTATCTTGTTTAAAACATTTTTGTAATTGGAACTAAACATCTGTGACAAATGGTTTAGGAATTAGCTATTGGACAGCGTTTGAAATGGATGCCCTTTATAATAATTTAAGCACTTAATATACGTTCCCTGAAAACTAAGTCGAACTCATTCGTTTTCAGCTACAGAAAAGTGGTTTAAGTCATGAAATTTAAAGTTTCACAACTCGGTCAATTTTAATGTTAGATGAATGGGACCTTTTTTGTATTGCTGGATAGGGTGATGGAAAATTTTTACTAAATATCACTTATAGGACCGGGGGACCGTATAAAAAGTTAATATTCGTAATTTTTTAATAATTTTTTTGACCTAAATCGTTTGAAAAACAATTCTTTACCTTTTTAAAAGCATTTTTGCAATTGGAACTATGTGTCTATGACTAACGGTTTAGAAATTAGCCATTGGCCACCGTTGAGAGTGGACACCCTGTATAGGGTATATAGAAGCTATATGTAGCCTATAGGCTCCCTATAGGCTTGGAATGCATCCGTATTTTTTGAATTTCCCTTCGAAAAATTAAAATTTGTTCTTCTATTTTCCCTCCTTGAAGATTTTTTTTTCTTTTTTATTGGACAACATATTTTTTAATGCAATGTTAGTTTTATTTAAAATGTTTTAAATTTACCTAGAGCTCGCCTGTTTGACTTAGATATCAACGCTTAAAATATAAAATTAAACGTATATTTTAGAAACATTTTTGTTAATAAAAAAGGAAAAAAACCTTCTTCAAGAAGAGTTTATAGAAAACAGAAGGTGCAAATTTTAATTTTCCGAGCAGAAATTAAAAAAATGGGGATGCACTGGAAGCTCATAGGTTTGGTGTTAAAAGGGGAAATTTGGGTCTTTTACTGATAACAATTCTGTTTAAAGGCTGCTAGTCACACTAGTTCCAAACTGTCCTCTGTAAAGCCCCTCCAGTCAAATGAAAAGACCTATTCGCTAATCCTACGGAAAAAGTTTACAAAGACGTCTCAATTGACTTTCAATATTTTTAATCGATTTTTCATCCCTTTCAATGTATAGCCGACATCTATCTGTAGAAAGGACTTTTTTTATTTTTTCGAGTTTTGTAGTTTTTTTTTAATGAATACACTTTTATTTGTGGAACCGGTTTCGAAAGTAAAAGCAACCTCTTAAAAAAAAACCTGTAATTAAAATCGAAAAAGTCAAAAACGGCCTCGGTACAGATAGATTTCAGCAATCCAATGCAAAAAATAGTGATTTAAAAATACTGAAATGCAACCGAGTTATCGTAATAAATTTCTTCCTTAGGATTTGCATTAGCAAACGGATCTTTTCACTTTTCTGAAGTAGTCTTTTAAGTTTATAGGCGTTTGACGCATTCTTATATTTAAAATATCTCCCCATGAAATTGATATTTTAAACATCTTTTTCTGTGTTCTCTTCTTAAAAAAGGTCCCTTTTTTCATAATTGTCAAAATATTTATAAAACCTATACTTGATTTATTAGTTTTATGTTTTAAAAATTGACGAACTTGGACTAAAATTTTAACACTTCATATAAAACTAAGCACAGATTTCAGAAATATTTTGAAAAGTAAGGATAAAAAGGGATCTTTTTTAAGAAGTGTACACAGAAAAAAAGAAGTTAAAAATATTAATATCCCGAGGAAATATTTTAAGTATACCTACGTATGAAACGCCCATAGACTTTACTGAGGTGAATTTTGAAGTTGAGTGATTAATAGTTTTAAAGAGGGTCTCTTTCCTTATCTTTCTTCTTTTATTTTAAAAACATATGATGCACGTGATACGAATCGCTTAAAACTCGATAGGTAATTTATTTTTAAAAAATGATGAACTCTATTCGATTCCAAATTGATTTAATTGTCTGAACTCCCAATTTGTATTTCTACATTAAAAAACAAGTCGAAAAATGTGTCAGAAAATTTCGCTTTGCTGTGGAGGAAATTTGAAAAACACCTTAAAATTACATTTTGCATATATTCAGTCAAAATATTTCCCAAATATTGTTCTACTAATACAAAGCGTTTAAAACAATATATTTTCTAGCTCATTCTCTCAGCAGATGCAATTCATTGATAAAAGTTCAGAGAAAAAAAAACATGCTACGAATTAGATAACCCTGGCCTTGTATAAAAGGGAAAAAACTGATATCTAATAACGAAAAGGAATCACGCAGTAGGAAATAAGAGCAATTCTTCTCGGAAAGAAGCCATAGGAATTGCGACATTGTTACTTTATATAGTTACTCGCAAGATAAAAGGATTTCTATCTTCAGGAAGCAATATTCATTTTAAGATTATTTGCTGCCTTAGTGGAATATGTATTTTGTGCACGATGTGTTGTTGATAAAAACAAAAATAAAAACCTTAATTTGAAATCAATACTTTTGTCGGAATAATTTGAATAGTTTACCAATTCGTTAGCTTTACAGAAATTTACCAGCTAAAAATATCTTTCAGAAGAATGATTAAGGCTATTCTCAACTGCTCTGTTGGACATACGCGAAATGTTTTGACACATTTGCAAGTACATTTTTAACAGAGGCCATACCCAATAGAGGCTAAGAGGTTCTGCCCTCGAAACCCCGTCGGTTTAATCGTTTGGAGTTTTCCGTGATTTAGTTCGAACCTTGGATTTTCCTTGCGTAAATACGAGTTAGGTTACTTTAGAAAGAAGTCCCACGGAGGGCACCCCCCCCCCCCTACTTAGGGCCCATACCCACTTGTTGATAATTGGCCGACATAAACACAACAACCATTTTTAACAGAAAGATACAAAATTGAAAAGTCTGAATTTGGAAACGATTTCGAATCGATCTCAGTTTTCTCACTTTATGGGAATAAAATTACCTATCGAGTTATAAGCGATTTCGATCACGTGATTGCACGTTTTTCTCCCGTTATGACTGATTTTCCGCTTTCGTCAGAAAAAGCAGGTTCAAAACGCCAACTTTGACGGCTTGTTCTGAAATATATATTGCGTTTGCGAAAAAACCGGAAAAATGAGTGCGATTTCTGAAGAACAACAACTGTCAGTTTCCTGCATTTCTGAACAAAAATAGATTAAAACTTATGTCACAAAGTTGCCCTTTTTGATTTCAGAACGCCTTTAAGCTTTTGAATATTATAGATTAATATGAGTGACGGAATTTAGTTTGTGAATGTAAAACACCATTGATAATCTAACATACACTGTTACAAAAACTCGTCAGTATACTCTAAATTATTCCTCAATTTTTAACAAATAATTTATGTATTCCTAAAATACATATTTTATCCGTGAATTTTCTCCAAAGTTCCAAATTTGAAGGAGAATTTCCGTTTAATTCTAGCACGCATGCGTATTGGTTCTGTAAATATTAAATCTAAATTTATTTTTTTAATGGAAAAAAAAATTCTATAAATTAAAATTTTCAATTTTATTAAAAAAGAAAAAATAATTCTCGAATTTAAAAATAAATGGCAATTGCTTTCCTCATTCATTCCAAAGTTCTCACAGTTTATTTCTTTTTTAAAGTTGAATAAGTTGAATAAAGTTAATTAAATTTAAATTTAGAAAGTTGTTTATAAATGAATATCCGCATTTGAAATAGATTTTTCATGAACATATTAAAAAATACTTTAATTAAAAAAACCGGGATATTACTTAAAAAATTTGTGAAGTAAAATTAAAATATTCATATTTTATCCTAGCAATCTACTTACAAATATTTAAAATTCATATATTTATCCTATATTAATACTAAGTATTAAAACCCCATCCACCATCTCATTAAAGCAAAATCTTCTCGAAATTAACTTCATAATTAAAAGCTTTTAAAAGAAGTCAATCATGTCATATCCAGTCTGAAGCAAATATACTTCAAAATATTTCACTTCTGTACAAGTATTGAACTGTACTGGCATGTTTGTCTCCTAACGATAACAAGGAAGGTATCCATACTGGGCATACTCAGATAAAAAAAAAAAATGCTAATCAAACTACTCATGTATGTAATAAAGGATCAGTGAAAATTAGCGGCAGAATTGCAGTAGAAAACATGCAAAATAAATAAATAAATAAATAAAATAAAATAAAATACTTTCAAATATTTGGCGTGAAAAGTCGAAAGTGTTACACGATTTGGCGAGCGTACTTTTCCCCGCCAAAAGAAAAGTATTTTAATGCAATTGAAAATTTTTGGCTTTTTAGAATCCGTGTAGATGGCATTTAATGGATTTAAACATAAACAATGAGTTTAACATATTATATATATATATATATATATACACTATATTGCCATTGATTATGGGACACTTGCGATTTTAGACATTTTACTAAATATCTAGAAAAATGCATGAGGAATCATCTCGAAACTCTTAGTGTATAAATATAATAGTATACATCATACATCTCCGTGAAGATTTTTTACCGAAACTCCATAGGGGACCGTCAACAAATTAAAAAAGAATGAATATCTTTTGAATAACCCTGTCAAAACTAATGTAGCAAAAGCGCTCAAACTCTGGATTATGATTGAATGCCTTATTGTAATACACTGTGTTCATTTTTATGCAAATAGCATGCATACTCGCAGAGTAATTAAGGTTTTTATAAAAATGGTCCCAAATTTTTCCAAGTTTTTCCCTTATAATTTTCAGAGTTCTTAATATAAAATAATATTTTTTTTCAGAAAATATGACAAACAACATTGCACATAGTATCCTGTAATCAGAATTAAAAAATAATAAAAATTGTATGAAAAATGAGTAGGTTTACTAAATAATTTTTTACTGCGCATGTGTCAAAGATATCAAAATTTCATTTGCATATTATGTTAGCTAAATGTATAGAGCAACTTTTGTAAAAGTCTCAAAATTATGGCTTGAAAAGTCTGAAAGTAATCGTCTATAGAAAAAGGACAAAATCCGTTGTTTCCAAAATGAAGCAAAAAAATGAGGGATTTTATCCAAAAGTAGTCGTAACATCCCGTATTGTGTATTCTATATTGACACTAATCAATGAATATATGGATACAACCCCTCTTGTTTTTGCTTCATTTTGAGAATAACGGATTTTCAACTTATTCAATTGACGATTATTTTCAGAATTTTCAAGTTATGATTTTGTGACTTTCACAAAAGTTGCTCTATACATTTAGCTAACATAATATGAAAATGAAATTTTGATACCGTTGACGCATGCGCAGTAAAAAATTATTTAGTAAACCAACTCATTTTGTATACAATTTTCATTATTTTTTAATTCTGATTACAGGGTACTGTGTGCAATGTTGTTTGTCATATTTTCTGAAAAAAATATTATTTTATATTAAGAACTCTGAAAATTATAAGGAAAAAACTTGGAAAAATTTAGGACCATTTTTATAAAAACCTTAATTACTCTGCGAGTATGCATGCTATTTGCATAAAAATGAAAACAGTGTATTACAATAAGGCATTCAATCATAATCTAGAGTTTGAGCGCTTTCGCTACATTAGTTTTGACTGGGTTATTCAAAAGATATTCATTCTCTTTTAATTTGTTGACGGTCCCCTATGGAGTTTCGGTAAAAAATCTTCACGGAGATGTATGACGTATACTATTATATTTGTACACTAAGAGTTTCGAGATGATTCCTCATGTATTTGTCTAGATATTTAGTAAAATGTCTAAAATCGCAAGTGTCCAATAATCAATGGCAATAGAGTGCATATATATATATATGTATATATATATACAGTCGAGCCTCTATATAACGAAATCCATAGTTCCAGTAAAAAATTCGTTATATAGAGAAATTCGATGTATAGAGTATGATGTTAAAAATAGTATTTAATGTGTAAATTTTGAACAAATATTATTTTTGATCTTTTTAATTAAGAATTTGAAATGTTTAAAAGTATATATTAACCTAACATTTTATTTCTTACTTATTTAAGCAGTTTCAAAAAAGAGAAAAGACATTTATTTGAAAGCTTAATGAAAATCAAATAAGGAAGACTTACATAAATTTCAGAGGAAGAAATCTGTAATTTTTTGTTGTTTTGATTTTAAAATTACAATTGTTACGCTCTCAAAAAAAATTCTCAAATTTTAGCAAGGAATGAAAAATTGTAGTTGATATTTTCCTCCATTTGAAGGTCTCTCTTATGTGCTCTCATTGATTCCTCTCTTATATGTGTAACAATTCAATTGACTGTGTTTTGAGAAGGATGTTGAAAGGTGTGTGGGAGGTGGGATGAACTTGTTAGATTTAAAGAATAAGGAGAGAAGTAATATTTATAAAAAAAAAAAAACCTTTCCACTGAACGATAAATCAAAAATAAGTGATGGAAAATTGATTCCATATGATTTCGAAGCTTTTTTAAAACTGAATAAATTAAGATCAATTTATGAAAAAATTCGTTATATGGAGATAGATATTTCGCTATATAGAGTCTGTTTTTAATGTAATCATGCGAAAAGGGGACCGTTCTTACTAAAAATTCGTTATATGGAGAAATTCGATGTATGGAGTTTCGTTATATAGGGGTTCGACTGAATATATATATATATATACTAGCAGGGGAGACCGAGCTTAGCTCGGTCAAAATTAACTTTGTGTTCAACTCGATATAGTATTTTCACTGTGTCATTCACTCGGTATTATTACTGTAAAACATGTTTATTTAGAAAAACAATCAATAAGAAAACTGTGTTTTTATGCGCATGTTTATAAATTTTACTTTATTTTAAAATTTACAACGAAAGGACATCGATCTAAATCACTTTTTTAGCTCGACTCTGATTGTTTTAACCATGCATCTCGAATCCTCGTAAGAATGTATAAAAAAATTCTTTACATTCTGAAAGACAATATTTTCTGCTAGATATAGCCAAATTTGGAGGCATTCTTTCATTTGGCTCCAAATACATGTTTTGGTTTTCGTAATTTTTACAATCGATTTTTTAACCATATGTCGCAGTATTTTGTGAAATATCACCAAGTTATTGGCTTTTGCCATATTCTCATGACCCTGACTCATATTACCCAAAATGAGCCACTAATCAAATTTGATCAAACATGTGACATAGCTCAATCATCTTCAGGTAATCAAAAACAGTAGAATATAAAATTGAATCAAAATCGTTTAAGCCATTTTTTAGGTAAAATTACCTTGGCAGCATTCAGCAATGAAGCGAAATGACCCACTAATATAATTTTGTGTAACATGCGACTCAGCCCAATAGTCTTCTCGTAACAAAAAACGTTTTGTTTCAAAATTTAGGTAAAATTGATTGAGTCGTTGTTATATATAATTAGAATGACCCTAGCTCATTAAGACCCAAAATGACCCACTAATAGAATTTTCGCGAGCATGTGTCCATCCAAATGGTTTTCTCTTGCTCAAAAACGATATAATACAAAGTATAGTCAAAATGGTGAGTACCATTTTCTATATAAAATTAGCATGACCCATCATGACCAACAAATGACCCTTATAATAGAAATCTCTCGAACGTGTGGCCTAGCTTATTAGTTTTAGCATGCCGAAAAATATTAGATACAAAATTTAGATAAAATCGATTGGGCCGTTTTTTAGATATAGTTAGTTTGACCCTGACCCCTTATGATCCAAAATGACCCATTGATCGAATTTCCTCAAAAATCTGTCATAACCCAATGATTTTCTTGTGTCCGAAAACGATAAAATACAAAATTTAGTCAAAAATTCGCGAAACGTTGTCTAGATAAAATTAGAATGACCCAAAAGTGGCCCACTAATCGAAATTTCTCGAACATGTGACCTACCACAATGATTTTTTCATGCCAAAAATATGCTGTATACAAAATTTCGTTAAAATTGACCCACCTATTCTTTAGATATAGCTTGACCTTGACCCACTAAGACCCACAAATTACCCTTATAATCGAAAGCTCTCGAATATGTGACTTAGTCCATTAGTTTTCTCGTTTCTAAAAATTGTTACATACAGAATTTCGTTAAACTTGATCCTGCTGTTGTTTAATTATATATAGCTTGACCCAGACCCTTTCTGATCCAAAATGACCCATTAATCGAAATTTTTCGAGCATGTAACCTAGTCCAATGATTTTATCGTGCCAAAAAAATGTTGCATACAAAATTTCATTAAAATCGATCCACCTGTTCTTTGGATATAGCTTGACCATGACCCATTAGGACCCATCATGACCCACAAATGACCCTCATAGTCGAAATCTCTCAAACATGTGATTTAGCCCATTAGTTTTCTCATGTCAAAAAACTGTTACATACAAAATTTCGTTATAATCCATCACGCCGTTCTTTAAATATAAATAGCTCGACGCAGACTCTTAATGACCTAAAATGACCCATTAATCGAATTTTTTCGAACATTTAACCTAGTCCAATGATTTTATCGTGCCAAAAAAATGTTGTATACAAAATTTCATTAAAATCGATCCACCTGTTCTTTAGATATAGCTTGACCATGACCCATTATGACCCATCATGACTCACAAATGATCCTCATAGTCGAAATCTCTCAAACATGTGATTTAGCCCATTAGTTTTCTCATGTCAAAAAACTGTTACATACAAAATTTCGTTATAATCGATCACGTCGTTCTTTAAATATAAATAGCTTGACCCAGACCCTTAATGACCCAATATGACCCATTAAATTTTTTTCTCGAACATGTAACCTAGCCCAATGTTTTTCTTGTGCCCGAAAACCATAGAATGCAATTTTTAGTCAAAATTGCGTCAGAAGATCTCTAGATAAAAATAGCATGACCCACAATGACCCACTAACCGAATTTTCTCGATCATGTTACCTAACCCAATGGTCTTCTTGTAATCCAAAGCGATACAATATAAAATTTGGTCAAAATCGTTAGAGCCGTTTTTTAGATAAAAATGGCTTGACCCATAATGACCCCAAAATGACCCACTAATCGAAATTTTTCGAACATGTGACCTAGCCCAATAGTTTTCTCGTGCCAAAAAACGATTGGATACAAAATTGCCTTAAAATCCATCCAGCCGTTCTCTAGATATAAATAGCTTGATCCTGACCCATTGTGACCCAAAATGACCCAGTAATCGAATTTTTCCGAACATGGGACCTAGCCCAATGGTCTTCTCGTGCCCGAAAATGGTAAAATCCAAATTTTTGCGAAAATCGTTAGAGCCGTTTTTGAGATAAAATTTACCCACACACACACACAATTTTTGCTCGCATTATAGTATAATATATATATATATATATATATATATATTAAATAGAATATATGTAATATGTATTATTTGTTGCTGTAGTTATTTAATTTACCTCTGGAAAAAATATTTTCATATATAAAAAATTCTTGTTCAGTTATTTTCATACATTAAGTATATTTCATATATTCAAAAATAAAAGCCAGACGTTTCCATAGCAACAAAATCGAATTGACAATGCTCAACTGGACTTTGAAAGAAACTAAAGCTGACAAAACCAAAGATATTTAATTTATCTAAACACGTTAAACATGAAACTTTTTTCCTTTAAAATGCATTTGACATAAAAAAAAAAACATTTTTTGAAATTGCTTTTCATCGCCAACCGATGATGAATCGCCAAATAACGAAATTTTCATTATTTTTTTACAGACAGGTTCCGCCATTTTTTTTTTTTTTTTTTTTTTTTTAACAATTATAACGTATATATCTTCATGAAAAGAACATTCTGTAATTTTTTCAGATTTTTCGGAGTATGCCCGTATGGAGACCTTCCTTGTAAGATGCAGATTAATATCCAGCGAGAGCATCTTTCATTTTTCTTCCGTTGGCGGACATTTTACCTCCTGTGAGGAAGAAGAGAAAAAATGGATGTCCGCCAGTTAACGGAAAAATCCTGGCAGCAGTGCTTCTAGGAAATTTTCTTGAATTGAAAAAAATATTTCTGAGAATATAATGACACAGGACTAGCTTCATCAAAGCACAGGACTATCATCCTTTTAAATATTACTCATAGACATAAACAAACAAACAAAAAAAAAATTGCATTATTTATTTCAAAAAACAATAAAAAGAAATTTGTATGTAAAAGTGACGAATATTTGTTAATAAAAATTAACGCAACTAAAAACATGAACAGTCGAAATAATTTTAGTATAGGGAAGAATATTTTGAATTTCTAAATTATCAATCTATCGTATTTTAAAATTTTCAAGTTGCATGATAAGTTCAAATGCATTACCTTCTATTATCTATATTGTATAAATAATATATGTTAGACATACATCTTTAAAATGTTGCAATTCGAAGTAGGAGCCTCATACTGAGGCTCAAGGTGATGAGAGGGTTAGATCCCAATGTACATCTATAGACAGTGACAAAGTAAGAAGCAGGGGCGTGCTAAGAGAAAACTGTGCCCGGAGCAAAGTTGCAATTTGGGCGGCCCCACCCCCATTCCAAGTTTTTTCTTGTGACAAGCCAAAAGCGACGTTGGTAGTATAAATTTGGCGCACCTTAAATTTCCGCGCCCGGGGCAACCACCCCCTTCGCCCCCCCCCTTTTTGCACGGCGCTGGTAAGAAGGTTCTATAAAATTGTTTATTCATGCAACATAACGAGAAAATACATATTACAGATTTATTTGAATTTTTAGGTAATATATCTGATTTTTATGAGCTTTAATCATCACATATATTTTCATTGTCTGTTTTTAACAAGACAAGTATTTGGTCCCCTGCTTTGCGCACTAAATTGAAATTTTTTCCGCATTAAGATGGGAGCATATAAAAAATTTGAACCGCATAAAGCAAAGGAAACCTGTAATTATTAGGATGAGCGAAGCGAATCCTCTACTAGGCCACTCAAATGACATTTGTCGTACACTTTACAAAAAACTATACAGTATTTTGGCTTGAAATTAAACAGAAATATAAATTATGATCTGTAGATTTGCAGAATAATATTTTTTTACAGAAATACTTTTCGAAAAATTTTATAATTAATTTATTTTACATGTTTTTCCATTACGAACGCATTTTTTCAAATAAAAAGTGAAACACGTACGTTTTCAGAAGAAAAACTTAAATCATGGGCCCAGTAATTATAGCTAGAATCATCATTGAATAAATAAATAAATAAAATATATTTTCATTATTCTGAAAAAATATCTCAAAAACTGCTTTCAGATTTTCAAACTATGCTCATTCCTTTTAGTTTCATGATTTCTTTTATGAAATTTATAAAATACTTTTTTTTAGAAAAATTGTAGCATATTTTTAATGAATTAAAATTTGTGAAAATTCTCTTATTAACATTCAATTATAAAAATATTTTTCTGTGTTAGGAATTCAAATACACAATTTATTCTTATTTTGTGAAATCATTTAAGCAGACGATATTTATGAATTTTAAAAGAATTACATTATGTTTTTTTGAAGTGGCAATAAAAGAATTGTAAACAAATCTCTATAAATAAAAGGAATTCCGAGGATAATTAATTAATTAATTAATTGAGGCACAGGGGAAAGCAAATCTTGGCAATGCGCCAACTCGGTCCAGAGGAAGCAAATCTTGGCAATGCGCCAACTCGGTCCAGAGGTATAAAAGCAAGATAGAAAAAAACGCGCAGGTCTGTGCATTCAAGTACAACCACCCATATGTATATGCTGAAAGTTTGTTCTGACGCTCACCCGACGCACGTGGAGTGCCGATGGTCCGGGAAGCGTACCATACACATAAATTATTAAATAAACCTTCAAATTAAGCCCGGCGAAGCGGGCTGGGTATGCTAGTAAAATTAATTAATATTTTGTATAATTCTACTTCGAAAATATTTTTATTTATACCAGTCTTATATCATAAATAAACAATCTCAGGAAATTCTTAGTTATTTGGTTGAAATACATTTTAAAATTAAAATGCACCGAAACATAAAATTACATTTTTGCTTAATAAAGATGCAAAAGTAATTTTAAAAATACATTATTACTTTGAAATATTTATCTTATAGCATAATACTTTGCGAATCCAAACAAAGCATGGCTTTTGCTAGTTTATGTCTTTTTAGTGCGTTCGAAATTATGAAAATACGTAGCACCTATAGTTGTCGTTCCGTCCGTTCGCATATAACAATGCAAAAACTACACAGCCGTATAGTGTGAAATTTAAAATATATAATCATTACATATAATCATTTTGTCGAGTCATTTCAAATTTTATGAAAATGAGATGCATAGATCAATTACAGGGATAATCAAAAAAGTTCCATTATATTATGGTCAATGGGGAAAAAAGTTTCAAATGCATTTTAATCGTTTGAAATTTAAAATACATAATTATTACATAATTTGTCGAGTTATTTCGAATTTTATCAAAATCGGATGCCTAGTTCAATTACAGGGGCAATCAAAAGTATTCCGTTACTTTACGGTCAATGGGGAAATATGTTTCAAATGCATTTTAATGGTGTTACACTAATTCGAATATAATAAAATTGATATGCATTTATAAAGTACATATTATAATATACATTTTGCATAATCTGTAATGCAAAGAACATTTGTTATTGATTTACAAGGCCACACAAAATTATTCCATTACAAAATGGTGTAGGGAGAACATTGTTTGGTGCGCATTTTAATTGTAACTAAGTATTTACATTTTTATGCGATTGATATATATGAGAGTGATATTTTTAAAACTTCATTATCGTACGAACGCACCACATTTGCTACGCTTCACGTGCAATTTCCAACTTGTTTTCAACCCATAGAGCTTCAGCCAAAGACTGCGGTCAATTGATCAAAAAGTTTCAGATAAAACTATTAAGAAAGAACAAATTCAATTTACTACATAGACCTATCTGCATCGCACACATCGGAAATGTGTCCTTCCGTGAGACAGACTGACTAGGAAGTATTATTCTCCGAAAATTATAGTCGTGGAATGCACAAGCGAACATTCATTCATTCATTCAGCAGACGACAAAATGGCAAGCAAAGAAAAATGTCTCATTTCGTTGCTATTCCAGAAGGAAGGAATACAAAAGAATCGAACGATTTGCATTTATTTAACCGAAAGAAGTTATTCCATCATAGAATAGCGAGGAAACATTTTTTATTTGCTTTTTATTGCTTTACTTTTTCGAAACGTTTGAAATTCACATGATTTTTTGGCCTAAAAAAAGGAAATTTTGAACGATTTTATTTTTAACGTTTTGACGTTTTTCACTTAAAGCCATTTTGAGTGAATAAAAATGACGCAAATGATAATTTTGTTTCGTTTGAAGCGATTCTCGGAGTTTGGATTAAAAAAAAAATTGCTTGCATGAAATTAGAAGAATTATAGGTAAAATCAAAGTGATTAATTATCAAATTGAGAAGTCCGTGAAAAAAAATTTCCCCCCTTTTAAAAGTGTTCTGTAAAAGGATTTTTTCTTAAGCTTTGCTCACTAATTGGAATTTCCTCCGCATTAATTTAGGGAACATTTAAAAAATTTGAACTGCATAAAGCGAGGGAAGCCTGTAGTTATTTATTTTTATTTATCTATGTTTGGAGCATCCGCCAATGACTGTGGTGAATTGGTCAAAAAGTTCCAGATAAAACTATTAAGAAAGAACAAATCTAATTTACTACATAGACCTATCTGCATCGCAAACATCGGAAATGCCCCCTTCCGTCAGACGGACTGACTAGGAAGTATTATTCTTCGAAAATTATAGTCGTGGAATGCACACGCGAACATTCATTTAGCAGTCGACAAAATGGTAAGCAAAGAAAAATGTCTCATTTCGGTGCTGTTCCAGAAGGAAGGAATTCAAAAGAATCGAACGATTTGCATTTATTTAACCGACAGATGTTATTCCATCAGGATAGCAAGAAAACATTTTTTATTTGTTTTTTATTGCTTTATTTTTCCGAAGCGTTTGAAATTCACATGATTTTATGGCCTAAAATAAAGGAAGTTTGAAGGATTTTATTTTTGTTTCTAACGTGTTTTTACTTAATGCCATTTTCAGTGAATAAAAATGACGGCAAACGATAAATTTGTTTTGCTTGAAGCGATACTCGGAATTTGGCAGAAAAAACTGTTTGCATGAAATTAGATTAATTATAGATAAAAACAAAGTGATTAATCATCACATTGAAAAGTCCGTGAAAATCCCCCCCCCCCCCCCGTCTTAAAGGTGTTCTTAAATCGACTGCGGTGAATTGGTCAAAAAGTTTTAGATAAAAGTATTAAGAAAGAACAAAACTAATTCACTACATAGACCTATCTGCATCGCAAACATCGGAAATGTCTCCTTCCGTGAGACGGACTGACTAGGAAGTATTATTCTTTAAAAATTATAGTCGTGGAATGCACACGCGAACATTCATTCAGCAGACGACATAAATGGTATAAGCAAAGAAAAAGTCTCATTTCGGTGCTGTTCCAGAAGGAAGGAATACAAAAGAATCGAACAATTTGCATTTATTTAACCGACAGAAGTTATTCCATCATAGAATAGCGAGGAAACGTTTTTTATTTGCTTTTTATTGCTTTACTTTTCCGAAACGTTTGAAATTCACATGATTTTAAGGCCTAAGAAAAGGAAATTTTGGACGATTTTATTTTTAACGTTTTGACGTTTTTCACTTAAAGCCATTTTGAGTGAATAAAAATTACGGAAAACGATAAATTTGTTTCGTTTGAAGCGATTCTCGGAGTTTGGATTAAAAAAAAAAAAAAAAAAAATGCGTGCACGAAATTATATGAAATATAGGTAATATCAAAGTGATTAATTATCAAATTGAAAAGTACGTGGGCATACTCTCCCCCCTCTTAAATCATTCTTTCAAATTTCATGTTTAAATTTTTTAAGATTTTAACGATTTTATTGAAATTAATTTTATGAAATTTACTGCGTTGTCTTAGCGAAAGCAAATTTTAAGCAGTTATTAATAATATGGCAATA
The DNA here is from genome assembly GCA_964019185.1 of Maratus speculifer. Classification (NCBI taxonomy): domain Eukaryota; kingdom Metazoa; phylum Arthropoda; class Arachnida; order Araneae; family Salticidae; genus Maratus; species Maratus speculifer. The sequence goes on from OZ025294.1 coordinate 146,304,428, forward strand.
ATAGTAATAATAAAAATGGCAAAATATCAATTTGTTTCATCAGAAGCGACTTTTGGAATTTTGCTTTAAAAAATTCGATTACAAGAACGTATATTAATTATATAGTTAAAATCAAAGTGATTAATTATCATATTAAAAAGTCTGCAGAAATACACCTCTTAAATCATTCTTTTATATTTCATGTTTAAATTTTTAAATTTTAACCGTTTTATTGAAATCAATTTCATGAAGATAACTGCGTTGCCTTAGTGAAAGCAAATTATAAGCATTTATTAATAATATGGCAATAACAGTAATAATAAAAATGGCAAAATATCAATCTGTTTCATCAGAAGCGACTTTTGGAATTTTGCGTTAAAAAATTCGATTACAAGAACGTAAATTAATTATATAGGTAAAATCAAAGTGATTAATTATTATATTAAAAAGTCTAAAGAAATACATTTCTTAAATCATTTTAAAAATTCATGTTTAAACTTTTAAGATTTTGTCTGGAAATCAATTTCATGAAATTTATTGCGTTTAGTGAAGGCAAATGATAAACAAATAATAATAATAAACTGCAAATATGTGATCTGATTTTATTTATTTATTTTTTTTTATAATTCGGATACTGAATTTTATTTATTTAACTTTTTTTACCGCATTACTTTGCCTAAATTCACCTGATTTTACTGTCAACAAAGAGAAAATTTGAATCATTTAATTTTTGCTCGTAACGTTTTAGTTAAGGAGTTAATCTGAGGAAATAAAAACAGTGGTGATTGATATATACATATATATATTCGCTTGAAGTGTGGTAGTTGAAATTTGGATGAAAAAAAAGTAATTTTTATTTATTTTGGATTAATAGACATTAATTATAAAAATAATGATGCCCAGTTAAATTGATAGCATAGAGCTCACATGCTATGCAGACTAATTGCATATTACAGCCTTATATAATAATGCCTTTTGAAAAAAAATAAGGAAGGAAGTACCCCCCCCCCTCCCACCATTTCCTTTCTTTATACTAATCATTGAAGCCCCAAAACAAATCAGGGATACGCCTTATCATATAATAAACCTATATCCAAAATTCGAAGCAAGTCGAATAATTCTGCATAAAATCCCATTTATGTAATTTAAGAAATGTTGTCCCCCGTTCCCTCCTTTAACATTAACTATTAAACCTCCAAAACTGTCCAGAAATTCCACTTATCAGAAAGAACCTAGATCCAAAATTTAAAGCAAATTGGACAACTCTGCATAAAACTCTATTTAGCTAATTTAAGGGGGAGGTAATCGCCCGTACCCCCTTTTATAATTAGCAAAAGAAACACCACAACAAATGAGCGAAGCTTCTTATTACTATGAACCTGTATCCAAAAATTGAAACAAATCGGTTAATTCTGCTTGAAAAATCATGAATGTACATGAATTATGAGGGGTAGTTTCCCCTATCCCTCCTTTATACTTATCCAGAGAATTCCAAAAGAAAATCAGGGAAGCGCCTTTTCAGAATAAATCTGTATACAAAATTTGAAGCAAATAGCTAAATTTTGCGTGAAAAACCTAAATTAAGACGGGGGATTCCCCCTCTTTAAACTTATCCAATGACCACCCAATACAAATCACGGAGGCACCTCATTAGAATGATAATCTAAGATTCTTATATTCTTCAAACATTCTCTAATTCTTCATCTAAGATTTGAACGAAATCTACTAATTCTGTATGAAAAACCCATTTATAAAAATTAAGGGGAGGGGCAATAGCCCCCGTTCCCTTTTTTATACTTATCGAATGAACTCTCAAAACTAATCAGGGAAGCGTCTTATCATAATAAGCCTATATCCAAAAATTCATGTAAATCTGATATTTTTATCATGAGTTATCGCGTTACGTACGTACGCACGTATATACATACAGAACGAGCGGGCACATAAGCTCTCAGGCTTTGATAGCCTGTGAGCTAATAAAGTAATTAGAGTAAATAGATTAATTATCGCTTCAATTCAGTGAGAATTATTATTATTATTATTAATTATTATTATTATTATTATTATTATTATTGCTTCTCAAATTCTTTTTAATAAATTGTTTAAGCCTGAAAAGTATAATTTATTTATTATGGTATGTAATTGGGTGATTTATTGAAAAAATATTTCATCAATTTATTTTACATGTACATATAGAAAACAAAATAGAAACAACTTGATGCCTGTGCAAATATATGTATATTTGTGAAGGCATTATATTTTATCGCACTTTGTTACATTAAGTATGCGATACTTTATATTATATATAATACAGCACAAACAGAGGAGTTACAATGCAATATAATTAATACATTATACTATTTTATTATTTGTATAATACATTGTTTAACATAGTATCCCAACTTGTGCAACTTAAAATCACATAAATTTCAAAAATGTTAATTTTTGTAATTTTTCTGTACTATGAATATTAAATATTATTTTCTACTTTAAGAAATTTAATAAAATTAATAATATTAATTTTTTTTCTAAATGTAGGGTAAAGTTGGGGTTATCTTCTGTTCATTTATAAAATCGAAAGATCTCATATTGTGCAAATGCAATACATCAGATTGCTACTCAGTTTGTATAATTTAATCCTTTAAGTGTTTGGAACGCCCGTTCACTAAGCTCCATGTTTCACTGTAATATAAGTATACTGCAATATTCTATACAAAAACTTTATAAAAGATAAATCGAGCAGTCAATACCTGAAACTAAAATATTTTTTAAAGTAAATGAAATTCGTATAATTAGAAAATCTATCTGAGCTGTTGCTGAAAGTATTAGACTTTTTATAAATATGAAAATAAAAGTTTTGGGTCTAAGAAACACACAGCCAACTTGGAACACACATATAATTAACCATTTACGCTCAAGAGGTGATTTTCACTTCCAACTAATGTCCAGCGTAAATGGCTGTTCCAAATGCTCTGGACACCAGTATTTTAAACTAGTTTTTTTTTTTTTTTTGCCTTATCTATTGGCCAAATAATCTGTAATAAAAGATGGCAAAATAAACGGTAAGATATTAGTGGTGACCAAAGCATTTGGCGAGCCAGTTTACGATGGGCACCTGACTACGTTTTTCGTGGTGAATAGAGTCACCTCTCAAGTGTAAAAGGTTAATTAATACTTATGTATATCTAATAAATACATATAGTTAACTAATAATTAGGATTTTCTCCTAATATGTATAATTAATTAATAATTATGTAGATTATGTATGAATTGCTTGCTTATTTTTTTTCTACTTTTTTTGTATTCGTTTTTAGCCGAAAATAAGGAGAGCTTCAAAATTCGGTTTTCGTCGATCCATAGAAGCCCGCCAAATCTCTTGTTGTATCAACCATGAATTTTTGTGCTTAGGAACAGTTAAAAAAGCGCATTATCCAAACGCCGTTATGAAACACTGTTAAAAAAAAAAAAAAAAAAAAAAAAAAAAAAAAAAAAAAGGACGATATTTTGGAAGTACTACTCGTAATTTAGACATCAGCACAATTTACTGTTTTTTAACGGAAAAATTTCCGTAAATTCCAGAAAATGTTGCGCATTTTCTTGGAATTTATGGGAATTTTTCCGTTAAAAAACAGTAAATTGTACTGGCGTCTAGATTACCAGTAGTATTTCCGTAAAATCGTCCTTTTTTTTTTTTTTTTTTTTTTTTTTTAAGTTCTTTTGTGGACTTTGGAAAAGTATTAAGTATAAAAGTATAGAAGTAAAGATTAACAAGTCGAAATACCTGTTCCACAACTGAAAAAAAAAAACATTATTGTCAGGAAAATTACAGTGTAGGATTGTAATTCAGCATAAGATTTACCAAACTAAACATTTAAAACACAAATATTTTACATAAAATAGTTGTATAAGTATCATAAAAATGGTCAAAATTATATGCGTCTGTAAAAGTATATAAACTTGCGTATAATATATAGGTATAATTATTTAAGTGATTTGTAATCGAGCTTAAAATTACACTGTATGTAAACTACTTTAACTACTTTAAAGATGACAAAAATATTTAAAAAGATGTTAAATTACTTTAATTCTTAATACTTTCAACTGTTAACACAGCCTTCGCCAGAGAATACAAAACTATTGCTATTATTGTCTTATTTTTTAAATGTCACGTAGTTGGTGTCGAAAAGGAGTGAAAATGAAAGTCAATTTTTAGATCCGAAAAACATTGGGTAAATAAGATATATATATAGAGGAAAATGAAATATTACTTATTATATGATTCTTTAAGGATGTTCTTAAATCAAAAAGGGCAAATTTGTGACATATGCTTTAATTTATTTTTGTTCAGAAATGCATGAAAATAGCAGGTGTTGTTATTCAGAAGCTGTCTAATTGCACTCATTTTTCTGTTTTTTTTTTTTTTTTTTTTTTTTTTTTTACAAAATAGATCTTTTATAACAAGCCTTCAAAGTTGACGTTTTTGAGCACGTTTCCCGACAAAAGCAGATAAACCGGTCGAAAAACAGGAGAAAAACGGGTGATCACGTGATCGAAAAAGCTTACTACTGGATAAATAATTTTACTATCATAAAATGGAAAAATAAGTTCAATTCGAAAACGCTTCCATAGCTAGGCATTCCAATTTTATATATTTCTGTTAAAAAATGAATTTGTAAATGTGTCAAAACGTTTTGCGCTTATTGATCCGAGCAGTTGAGAACACCCTTAAGCAAACTGATCCAAATTCTGGGTATGTTGTAGGGTAAAACGTCATTACAAAGAATATTTTCTTTAGTAATAATTTCTATTGACTCTCCGATGATTAATTCAAGGTTATTATTCAAGGGACATATAATTTTTGTATCTTCGGAATTAACCTGAATATTTTGCTTCTGGTTGAGTCTTGGCAGGACTGTTGCTGGTCGATTGTACTTCAAATCTCTCATGTGTTCTTTAATACGATCTTTAAGTTAACGAGAAATCCTCAATATCTATATTTTATTTTCTGAATGTTTTCCGAATCTAAAAATTGACTTTCACTTTCACTCCTTTTTGACACAAACTGCATGACATTTGAAAAATAAGACGTTAATAACAGTATTTTTGTATTCTCTGATGAAGGCTGTGTTTACAGTTGAAAGTACTAGGAATTAAAGTAATTAAAAAATTATTTAAATATTTTTTGTCATCTTTTAAAATAGTTTACACGTAGCGTAGTTTTAAGTTTACCTTTTAAAAGATGAATTTAACATTCCATTTATTTTTTTAGTGATTTGGAATCGAATATTTTTTTTTTTTCATTTCTTCATAAATGAATTATATCTTGAGTAATGTTGTAGTTTACTTTTGTTTCAGAACAGCATTTTTTTTCTTTTCCAGAGCTAGGAATTTGGTCCAAAACGTCGAATTTGAGGACTTTTTCCTAAATATCTTTTACCAAAAATGAAAAACTGTTTTCACATCGATTATGATTAAAAGGACTAGCCAATATATGGGTTTGAGAACAAAAATGAATGAAAAAATGTGTAAAAAAGGTAGGCAGTTTGGATTTGAGAACAACCTTACATACATCTCGTATACAAATATTATAATGTAAATATTACTTCCTACTTGTTATGAGAAGCTTGATAACATTAATAATATAAATATTTTTTAATGCGGAGTAAATCAAGTACGCGTATTGAACCGAATTTCCGGACATGTCAGTTGAGGTAAAAAAATACAAAATAGTCTGCCATGAGAAATTGCTTATAATTTAAGAAGTAATTGATTTATCGAACCGTAAAGAAAACATTTCGATTCCAAATTACTTCAATAATCAAGCTTTAAAATGTTATGATTTTACGTTTAAAAATTAGCCTATATACGTGTTGGCTTTTTCGTACACAAAATTTTTTTTTTTTTTTTTTTTTTTTTTTTTTTTTTTCTTTTTTTGATTGAGCTTGAGCGAATTTAGTATTATCCTAATGTATCTATGGTTTTTAAGGCTGTTCTTTACTGTTCTGCTCAACAAGCGTAAAACGTTTTGATACAGTTACAAATTTATTTTTTAAGGCAAAGGTATAAAATTGGAAGGTCAGACTATGGAAGCGATTTCGAATTGAACTTTGTTTACCATTTTATGATAATTAAATTACCTATCCAGTTATAAGTGATTTCGATCATCTGAACATGGGTTTTTCTTCCTTTGTAAGACTGTTTTTTCTGTTTTCGTTGGGAAATGTTGTTCAAAATGCTTTGACGGCTTGTTCTGAAAAATAGATTACTATTGCCAAAAAAAAAAAAAAAAAAAAAAAAAAAACAGAAAAATGATTGCGATTAGATCGTTTCTGAAGTACAACACATACTAATTTCATGCATTTCCGAATAAAAATAAACTAAAACTTACATCACAAAGTAGCCCTTTTTGATTTAAGAGCACCCATAAGAAAATTATTTTCAAGTGTGTATTTCAAAAAGAAGTCTAAAATAACTGTCATCTAAGCAAAATCCGAAAGAACCATTATTTATTTTGATATTAAAAGAGAAATAAAACGATATTATTAATGATACTCTATACGAAAGCATCAGCTATGCCATTGCTTTCTTAAGTGTCATTAATAACAATCCTTCTATCCCCCACCCCTCATAAAGATTTTTCTGCTAAACTTCAGACAAAAAATGACTTTCCAATAATTGATAATACAAGAGTCAGTTTCAGGCCATCTGCTTCATTCTTCAACGTTACTTCAAATATTTTGATTTTAATATTGATTGCTTTAAAAAGCTATTAAAATATTGAAAAACTGATGCAACGGTGTGTTTTTTGCTTTGGATGTGAGTTTAGTATTATGATTTTTCGATTGAAAAATCATTAGGAAAATTTAGAGAAGGGGAATTTTTACGCAGATATTTGAAATTCTCGGTTAGCCAAATGTTTACGTTAGCGGAAGTTTTGTGAATTTTTAAATGAACAATCGGATTTCTTCTTTTAATGAACTTTGTGATTACTTTAATTAAATCATATTATCAAGGACTTTCTATTAAATCTTAAAATATTAGAGTACTTTAAATATAAATTTTTGAGAATATGACTGACTGCAATATGTAACCGAACATGAAATATTCCACAAAATCTAAATATAATAATGATAAAAAAAGTCCATAATTAGAAATAATTCCCCAGAGATTTGAATTGAATTCTTAATGAAGTTTCTCTTATAAGTTCAAATGGTGGTGACTGCGTATTTCTTTACTGTAAATAATAATAATAATAATAATAATAATAATAATAATAATAAAATATAATAAAAATAAAGTAAAATATAATAAAAAAGGAAAATAATAACGAATATTATACGTTATAATAAATGCAATTTTCTAATCAAAATTAAAAAATAAATATATATATATATATATATTTAATAGATTGCATATAAAACAATTTGCTAAAAGTAAAATGCTTTCTAAAACAAAAATAAGCTTTTTTTTTTTTTTTTTTTTTTTTTTTCTAAAAGAAAGTATAAATTTTAAATCAAAAAACTAAATGTATCTTTATATTTGAATCGCAGGCCATTAATTTTTGCTGTCTCATTAATAATAATTTCTTTTTTATACAAATTTTCTGCGAAACTCCTGAAAAAAAATCACTTTCTAACAATAAAAATTGAAATTTGATGACAACTGCTTCATTCTTCAACGTTACTTCAAGTATCTTTATTTAATATTGATTGCTCTAAAAAGCTATTAAAATATTTAAAAACTGACATAAGTGAGAATGGTTTTTTTCTTTGCTTTGAATTGTATCCAAATGTAGCATTATGATTTTCAGGTCGAAAAATCATTAAGAAAATTTAGTTAGATGGCATTCTTACGCACACTAAAAAAAAGAAGTACTCGAAAATGAATAAACCGATTTACGCATATAGAATTGAATATTTTTGGATCACAAATGAATCTATACTTTCTCAATTTTGATACATCACATATTATCAAACCCAAAGATAACGCTAATTCTGCACTCTGTAATTTAATTTACGGCGATATTAGTGATATTTATTAATGTAAATGTAGTAGCTTTCCTTTTCATCGGCCTCCTCTTAACCAAAACTCCTCATTAACCAACCGAATTTTTTTTTCCGACATCAGGTAAAATTGAGAAAGGAGAATGTCGATTCTAAATGGATATCCGTCGATCTACAACAGTGCTCAATTCATTTTGTGGTCTGGGTGGGGGGAGGGACACTTCCACCCAATGATGAGATTACCCCCTGGAAGATTAGAGATTTTGCATTTTTAATGTTCAAAAATCCCCTCCTTTAACACTGGAACTCTATAATGTCTGATCTATTCTCAAATTATGTTGTAAAAACATTTAAAAAAGCTTCAGGGGCGTGAACAGATCAGTATAGAAGATGTAGAAGAGTTATTTATGTCTGATTAAAAAAGTCTCAAGCCTGTAACATTATTTGACAAGGATATAATTAAGGCCCCTGTCCCTGCGCGCGAAGACGCTCACGAGCTAATGCTATTCCTTTGGGGAAGCATTTTTCTAATAACTCTTTGGCATTTTGACATTTTTATTTATTTATTTATTTATTTATTTATTTATTTATTTTGTACTGGATAGCCGAGGTCCCTCTTAAGTGCGCTCATTGATTACTTTTTCAATTTTGGTCGCAGATATTTTTATAAAGTTACTTTCACTTTCTGAACCGGTTCTGAAAAAGAAACTAACATTATAAAAAATATCTGCGACCAAAATCGAAAAAAATAATCAAGGAGCGCACTTGAGAAGGACCTCGGCTATCCAGCGCAAAAAAAAAAAAAAATACATTTAAAAATGTCAAAATACGAAAGATTTATTAGAAAAATGCTTCCCCATAGGAATAGCATTAGCTCGCGAGCGTCTTCGCGGGCAGGGATAGAGGCCTTAAGAATGTACTTGATGTTGCTCAATAAAAAGATGATTCTGATGAAAATGATACAGTTAAAGTTAAAACCACTAAACTTCCTCATTCGGTAAAAGCATTTGAGTTGCGCAACAGCTAACAGCTTTCTCGGTTAAATTTATGAGAGATTATGCTACAAAATGTCGGCATCTTATCTTCAACAGAAGAAGTTCACTGATATCTTTATGGTTGATTAACTTGAATTTACATAATTTTGAAAAAAATTCAACTTCATATAAAGGTGTGTAACGCGATTTGCAGTAATTTAATTTGTATCAAATATTTTTCATTATTTGTTTTTAGCGATGATTTTTCTTTCAATTCAGTTAAGTTAAATACATTATACATTTCACATAATATAGAAAATATGTACCTTTTTAAAACTATATAAATTAAAAACTATATACATCGTATGCGTTTAATTAACCCTTTCGGGTCCGAATTTTTTTCGATTTTGAGAGAAAAATAACTTTTTCGCTAATAATGTCAATGCTAATTATCCAAATAAATTTACTGAATTTTAACAATTATGTCATTGTCTGAAATGTAACGAATGTAGTTATTTTGCATACTGTTTAATTCATTTTTATATGAAAATAGACTAAGGAAGAATTTTTGAAACGTTTGGGAAATATCGTATTACAATAAGGTTTAACAGATACTACAAATTTCTAATAGTTTGTGAGTTTTAAAATACATTTTTTTTTCAGAAAAGTAACTAAAATGTTTCATTTAAAGAGTGAAATATATGTTTAAAATAAAAGAATCGCCAGCGATACAAAGAGAAATAAGCAAACAATTATTATTTTTGTTATTAATAAAAGTCTAAACATAAATTAAGTCATAAATAAGAAAGGCATAGACATATGTTGTCATTACTACATGTAGATAGTTACAAAAGTAAATGTTAAGGTAGAATAATTTCAGTGAAAAGACATGTATTATTGATAGTACACCAGACCCGAAAGGGTTGATTAAATTAAACAGTTACTTATTTTCTTTTATTTATTTATTTAATTTCTCGGGTTTAATCGGATTTTCTTTTAATCGGCTAGCCTTCTGTCCCGTTTAGGCGGCTAAGCCGAAGGCTATTGTATTAAATTATGCACAGTATTTTAAAATAATTTAAAATACTGTAGTAATTGCAAATAATGCTCCTGTCATAGCAATACGTTCGATATTCAATGTATAATAATACGTTCGATTTGGGAATCTTGATAATAACTTTGCTATTTTTTAAATAAATAATTAATTGAACGTTTGCTGTTAATAAGTTTGAGCAAGCAATGCATATCAGTATTTTTTTACTTTAATTTGTTGTTTCAGGGAGAGATACATAACGATCTATACTTGAATCATGATTCCATTTTGATTTAGTTCACATCCTTGGAATAAAAAAAAATAATACTGAATACATGTGTATTTCAATTATGAGCACATTTGGATCAGAGCCATTTTGAGTATATGGTATACTTAAAATTGAGTACTTTTTGCTCAATTTTGAGAACCCATTTTATCAATGCAGATACTTGAAATTTTCGATTTTCCAATCATTACATCTGCGAGAGTTTTGTGAATGTTAAAATGAATTTTAAAATGGGATTTTTTCTTTTTTGTATTTATTAAAATAATTACTTTACTAAAAAAATATTTTGTCCAGAAACTTCTGATAGTGTGTTTGTCAATAATTAATAATAATCCGAGGATATTAAAACAATTTTTGAAACTTAGAAATTAAAATTAATTTTCGTGAATTTTAATTTTATTTTGTAACGGCTTTTTGTAATAAATTCAATACGTGGCAATCGGGTTGTTATCTTATTATCAAGAAAAGGGCAGAAAAAAATTAGGAAAAAAAATTAAAGTTATTAGACCTTTATTCATGCAATTTTCTGATAAAAGTTTTAACTCTGTTTTAAATTATAAGAGATGGAATTTAAATCTGTCTCCTCAATCGCCATATTTATACAATTCTTTTGCGGGCAAAAATGAACTTTTTAAAAGAAAGTATACTCACTTTAAATCATAAAACGAAAGAATTTTTCAATAATTGTGTTAAAGTATCAGCTATATCCATTACTTTTTTTTAGAGTCATTAATAATGCATTTTTTTTTCTCCAGACATAATATGACTTTCCGACAATAGATTAATACAAGAGTCAGCATTAGAAAATGTATTTTAGTCTTGAACGTTACTTCAAATATTTTTATTTTCATATTTATTGCTTTCTAAAACTATTAAAATATTGAAAAACATACGTGATGGTTTGATATTTGCTTTTAATAAAGTTTAGTATTTTGTTTTTCTGATTGAAAGATCCTTAGGAGAGTTTTGTGAAGGGGGAATTCTTACACAGACGTTTGAAGTTTTTAGTTAGTCAAATCTTTATGTCAGTTAATTTTGAAATATACATTAATTTGGAATTTTATAACTGGGATTTATTTTAAAGTGTTTTCTTTAATTAAATTATACTCTCAAATTACCTCAAAAACAATTCTATAAACATGGTATTTGGTTGAATAAAAAAAATATTTTTCTGCGCTCAACAACTTTAAGTTTTCTAACACATTTTCAAACTCATGTTTGAAAGTAAATAGATGAAACTTTCTTAAGTGATTTTTCGGAGAAAAACGAAACGAAACTCTGTGTTTTTATTTTTAATTCAATTAATTAGACTTGATTGATAAACAATTATTTTCTGAATACGACCATTTTTTCAGCCCAATTGCTTCAGGAAATTAGGATCAAAATGCAAACTTTAACAGCATTTTTCGAAATATATTCTGCCTTTATTTAACCCCCCCCCCCCCATATTATATAATTTCTAGATAAGAGAACCTGCCAATTGTATGCGTTTGAGAGCAAAAATGAATCTAAAAATGAGTCAGAAAGTAAGCAGTTTGGATTTGAGTACACCCTTAATGGGAGAAGTAATATCACTCTACATTTACCTGCGGAAATTTTTACATGATAATCTAAATAACATTTATTTTTACAGTTTTGAACACTTAGTGGAGTGTTCTATAATTTCAGGTGAGCTTTAAACTGCCAGCATTTTTATAAGTTTAAACTGATGATTCTCCTATTTTTACATAAGGTTTACTGTCGCTGCAGTAAAGAATTTATGTTTTAGAGATATTGATAAATAAAAGTGGCGTTTTATTGCCTACTAGCAGTCTTGATCGGTTTCAAGCTGGTCGGTTTCTTTAAAGGAATCTTGAATCAAACGAAGTGCATCAAGTAATTTTAAAAAAGAAAGAAAGAAAAAAAAAAACTTAATATCTAATCAAATATCAATATTTGTTCTCTTATTCGTATAATCTTACATTATTCTCTTCAAAGTCGAAGTTGACGACATAATAGACAAAATAGCTCTAAAAGACAAAATAGCTCTGATGTACCCATATTAAATTATTTTTTATTAGATGAATTTCCCGCTTCTAACTAAACCTGCTGCTGAGATATTTCAGAGACGCTGGAGGTGTATAATTTGAAATAATGATCAGAGAGCTTTTTAAGATGTATTACATGAGAGGTGTAGGCCAAATTTAGAAAATTGCCCCTCCCCCCACCCAGAGTTCGAATTATCAAGTCTCCTCGGTATAAAACTTTCTTTCTTTGAAATTTTTAAATATTATAACTAATATTTATCAGAGGACCCCATAAAAATTCGATCTGTAATGATAAAACGCTACAATTTCAAAAATTTTCGAAAACTGTCCCCGTACTTGAAGGTTAAATTCGGTTATGGAAAGAAAATTTCATAATATGAAAGAGTGATCCGAAGGCTTATCGATGATACGTTGCATGACGGGTCCAAAAAAAATTTGGGATTTTCGACATTCACCCTCGACATGACCCCTCGAGGAAGGAAATTTTTAAATGGTTGAAACACGGCTTTAATCATTTTTCAATAGATTTATTTTCTGCCGTTTCATGCTGCCACTTAAAATGACTGCTGAGATGTGCCAAATGTTCTAAATGTTCTTTTCACTTCCTCAAGGGAGGGGGCAATTTTTTAAATCGCCGAAATACGTTTTTAATTTTTTTTAAATAGATTTACTTTCTGGAATTTCACGCTGCTACCTTAAACGACTGCTGAGATATAGGAAAATGTTCCAGAATTTTTGACCACCCGTTTGCCCCACTTAGAGGGAGAACTTTTAAAAATCCCATCTTAGTGCACATTTGCACCGGAAGAAGTATATTTTCCCTAATTTTCATGTTTCTACGTCTAGTTGTTTAGGTTGTACGTTGATTATCAGTCAGTCAGGATAAACTATTTTATATATATTGCTTATTAGTAAAAAGGCTACACTTAAATCTAAATTCCCTGTTTTAAAATACTTCCAAGGAATCTTTTTCAATAGCATACACACTAAAATTTCAAATATTTGCTTTCAGATTTCAGATTAATAGAAAATTGAGGACTAGTTTTTTATACAGAACTTGGCGAGATAGAGAAAATGACTTTGGTAACAGAAGGAAAATTTTCATACATATGTTTTGGAAATCTAATGGCTGTTTCATATATATTAACTAACGGTTAAATACTTTACATATATTTAAAAAAAAATTCCACGCATTAGACAAAATCTTTTTTTTAAATATGAAAACATATTAATGGTTTCTTTACATTAAATAATTTATACAAATATTAAAAAAAATTATTATTATGTAGAAATTAACCTGTCGTTTTGTGTTGATTTTTGAGACACAAAATATGAAGAGTAAATAAAATGTTTTCGATCAAATTATCAATTTTCAAATTTCAATTTTGTTTTAAATAAAGCGTTACTGTTTTATTTTGTTATTTCAGTTAATATTTTAGTACATATGCCATTTAGAATTTAAAGTGAATTATTTTTAAAAATATTTCACATTGAGTTTGTGGCATTGAAATACCGTTTTAGAAATTACTTTTATAAGTTTTTTTTTTTTTTTTTTTTTATGTAATTTTTTAAAAATAGAAAATCGCTGTACAAATCATAAACATTTAAAAATTGAATTAGGAAATTTTCAAATAAAGAATAGCATTTAAAGTTTTCAAACTACTATTTCACTATATTTTTCATGATGTTTTATTAATGAAAATAATAATAATGAAATATGGCTGTATTTCTTTGGTATGTCTCCATGTTTATGTGTATGTATATGTATATTATATATATATATATATAAATGAAAACAACTTTTTGTAATTATTAAATATTATATATGTATATATATATATATACATACATACATATATATATATATATTTCACAATATTATTATGAAAACTTAATTAACTAGAGCAAATTCTTCCTACATATATCGATTACAAAAAGTATATACACTATTTTCTATCTTTAATTTTATCACGAAAATTACAATGTGAGCTCAGACACTGTTTAAATCATGGGGCAACTGTGCTTTGATCCTGGGTTCCTGACTTTCAGGGAACTGAAATTTGGTACGCAATTTTCGTAAAACTGATATTTTAAATATTGTAAGATTTCGTATTGATCATAATCAATAGTTTGAATTTTTTAGAGTATGATAAAACTGTAAATATATTTATCTAAATATGCATTTATACATGTATTTAAAACTATAGAAAATGTTCCATTTTTTTATGCATATTAGGAATGGTAGGCATCTCTCTTTTTGGTGTGATCGTATCATGTGTAAGCATATTGGTGTTTTGAAGATAAATGTAAATCAGTAACTTGATTAACATCCCTCTTAATTTTGTAATGACTTCGTTTCGGATATTATATATAGTGCTCTTTTCACTTCTGTCTAGACATGCACTATATAACCTTCCCAGTCTTGATGTCGCCTGTAGGAGACCTGTAAAAACACCATTTAAATTAATTTAAATCCTTATAGAATTATTAAAATTACTTTTGAACCTTTTTAATAAATGTGAGCCTATCATAAACATCGATATATTGACTGATCCATTTTCGGAGATGTTTTATGGTAATTTCTAACTGGTTTTAGTTATTACTCGAAATATTTGTCTCTGGACTACACTGTAAAAAAAAAAAAAAAAAAAAAAAAAAAAAAAAAAAAAAAAAAAAAAAAAGTCGTACTGTAAATTTAACGGATTTTTTTTTTCTTTTTTTACAGTGTGAAAAAGATAACCGAGAAGTTACTGCATATATTTTAGCAACTTATAATTACATTTATCGTCTTTCTAAAAATTCTTTCATATATAGATATTTTATTGCAACGTCCATATATCGAGCAAAGAAACTGTTATATTCATTTCAAAGTACACGATATAATGAGATGGAAATGCTTTTCGAAAGTCTATAAAATCTCCGAATATAGAAAACCTTTTCCTATATGCTATTCAGTTTACGATCTTGTCCCCTCAAGAGGACTGCCTTCTTATATGATCTTTGTTACTTACATCTTGGCCTTCAATGACTCTTCATTCGTTTAATTCTCTGTTATTTGGAAGTTAGTGTCAGCCTCTGGGTTATTCGGGTGATATAATACGGAACCATTGAGTATAGAGAGCACAATATTGTTAAGCGGCCTAGAGCACCTGTTTGCCCGAAAGATCCCCCTTGGAGCCTCGTACAAAGGTTTTACGATGCGGTAATTCATGGAATATATTGCAGTAGGGTCTACTGTATTTGGTTCTCTAGACGTTTATGTACACTTGTGGCAACAATAGTTTCTTTCAACTTACGGTTAATGCAATTCGGGAATTCCTAATGTTTGATAATGTCACGAATTTTGTTGCAAGTTATTTCTTCCCTTACCCAAATTATCTAATTATGGTAAGATGATTAGAAAGTTAAGAATAATGTCGAAGTCGAGAAGTAATATCATTAAATTTGTGGTAAAGTGTTTCCTCATTTTTATCGTTTTTATACTTCTAGCTGTAAATTAAATTAGCACTAGAACTATCGAGTATGTTTTAATAACACATTTTCTCTTAAAATGTCTTTTACAAACTTCGAATTTGAAACAATAGGTTTGAACAAGTCAGAAATTGCACGCCAAACGTTGCAAATGAAGTGTGTTCGTACTATAAAGAAGTTTTAAAAATATTCAGTTCTCGTATAATAGTGTACAGCACTTTGGATACAGTATAGAACCTGAAATCTTTTGTGTGTCCCTGTAAATGCCATCTGCTTTCTATTATACAGGAAGTAACTTATAGTAAGCCTCAGCAAAGTATATCAATTTTATAAAATATGAAATAGTTTAATATAATTAAAATGTGTCCCAAACACTGTTCCCCCTTTATCATTATGTAAAGGAATAATTTTGTGCAGCCCCGTAAAATAATAAAAAATATTCTTTGAACCGCATATCGTACATAATGCATATTTTGGTATATTTAATAGATGCATATTAATTTCATTTTGTTCGAAGGAATATAACATTATTAAAATGCACTTGAAACTATTTTTTCCTATTAGCCGCAATGTAACGAATATTTTAATTTTCCCTGAATTAAACCATATGTCCGATTTTATTGAAATTTGAGGTGACCCTGAAAAATTATGCAACAGTTATATATTTTAAATTTCAAACCGTTTGATTGTGTAATTTTTGCGCTGTTATATGCGGACTCACCACGGACGTTGTTATATGCGGACCAGACCACGACTATAAGTTTTACGCATTTATATAATTACGACCGCACCTAAAAAGAATGTGCTGGGTTTTAAAATATGGTAAACGAAACAAATAAGAGCATATAATATTCGGGTTTTTTTTTAAAGGTATCTAATAGAATTTTTTTGAAAGGGAATGTCTTAGTCAGTAATAAAGATTCTCTGTCATTAAATGTCATTTCTCACTTGAATTTTTTGCTTAATTATACAAGTTGATAACCTCTCCGGTTATCAAATTTGTGTATAGCAAGTAAAAAAGGGAAAAAGACTGAAGTTTCAGTTGGAATCTTAGTAGAACGAGTGGAACAAAAACAAAGTTGTAATAAATTAAATTAATAATAAAAAAAATTACAAAGTTGTAATAAATAGAATTGTTTTAGTTTTATAAAAGAAAATGTAACCTTTGCATGAAATCAATATCTTTGGAAATTACGTCATTTTCTCAGGTGGAAGTAAATCGCTTTTGGGAGATTGTGCTCATACATCATAAATGATATTAAGACTTTTACTACGAGCTTATTATGAAATATTTCATCACATCTTTAAGAATGAACAAATTTCTGTAACATTGCATGGGTTTAAAATCAAATTACATAATAATGGAACGGGAACGATTCAACATTAATCTTATCGCGGATCTGAAAAGCATCTTCTACATTCTTTTGAGACCATTTTATACACATATTAAAATTAGACTGAACGTGTTAATATTCTTTTGTGTAGAAAAACATGTATTCCCCGTTAATTCGACTAACACAACACCGTATACAGTAAATTTCCTTACAGCTCAGGATTATAATTGCATTACAATCACCGAAAAATAGATAATAAAAGCAATAAAATTCTCTCGTTAATGATGCAGGAATAAAACTTAAACGAAAATGTTTTTTTATTAACGCATATTTAAAAATATAAATAAATGGTAAGGGTGATTTCTCAAGTTGTTTTCTATGAATTTTATCCAACTTATAAATTTAGATATGAGAAATTAAGATAAATATCAGTAGCTGTTAGGGACAGTTCAAGTATTACGTAAGCACTAAAAAGGGAGGGGGGGGGGGTCCAGAGTCTGCTTATTTTTTCTGACAAGGGGGAGGGGGGGGTCACAACAATTTTTACGTAAGCATTAAACAACGAAGCAAATGCAGTTCAAATTCAACAAGCAAACAAAAAGTATGATGGGGAAAGAGTTTTCTACAATCCGTTCGAAATTCGCCGTTTATTTTCGATTTTATCCTTTGCTTATCCATCGGCAGTCACGTGACCCGCATCATCCACTCGCCCTTTGTCTTCATTGTTGTCTGTTAAGTTGTGTTCCAAGTCAAGTACATTGCAAGACTAGAAAAACACAGGAACTGGTGTGGCTGGGTTCTGTTGCCATGGTAATTGGTCTTTATTTTAGGTAAGTCCGGGTTTTCTTTCCTCCCGTTCAATCGGTCATGGAATTCCAGGAATTTTTGCAGAATTTCTGGAAATTTTTGTCTTTCCGCTCCTACTGTCGAACTTCCTTCTCTACAGGTTTTGGAACTTTAGAAAGCAGAAAACCTACTTGGGGTTTTTCTTGTCTCGGACACACAGCACAGATATTTATTGTTTTAGCTCAGTTGCATAGTGAATTTACATAATGAATTTTTAGTGAAAGAGTATTGCTTTTAGTTGCATAGTGAATTTAGTCGGATTTAATTATGGATACTAACATTGACAAATCCTTATTATATCAGAAACTTTATCAGAGCTTTAAAAAATGTCGAAATGATACTCCTGCCCATGTCGTTCAAAAAATGGCAAATGATGTTTGGCGACGGTACAAAAATGAAGCAAAGTGCGACAAAGATCTTGATAGGCTCGTTTTAAAGAGAATTGAAGAAGAACTGCAGACTGCAACCAAAAAGAAATCAACTTTTTTGAACTTTTTCACTAAGGTAAGTGTTTAATTTTATCAAACAAACATTAAAGTTCGTAGAAATATAGAGTAGCTTACGTTATATTTACAAGAGTGATTTCTAAAGTCTTGCCATAGCTCGCTAGTTAATTAAAAAAAATCAAAAAATTTCTACACTGTTAAAACTAATGGTGACACATTGCACCTTTTAGGGGTGAAAGGCTTGTCTCACTGGTGACACCCCTAAAGGAGCCAGACTGACACCTTTAATTAGGGTGAAAAAATGGCACCCTTAATCCAGAGTGTCCAATAATAAAAAATTAAAAAATATACAAACCGACTTTTGGCCGTCGAAGGATTCGAACTCACAACGTCTGATTACAAGCTCAGCGTTCTAACCACTCTGCCATCGAGCTCACCTTCATTCACTCATAGCCATAGATTTTACTTGCCGTCACAGAAAACAGAAAGACACACGTCACAGCACATGCGCATGGTTCCAGTCACCCGATGAGGTGCCACATTGCTGCCAATACGAAGTGTATGGCACCTTATTTAGCTCCAATCACCCAGTAAGAGACATATCGGCACTGCAACCACATATCCAAGCCCCTATGGCACCCTAGGGTTCCAAATGCCCCGGGTTCCAATGGACCCTAGGGCCTTTTCATCTCCGGGTCCCAAATGGCACCGGTTTGTCACCTTCACTTTTAACAGTGTATGCTTGTTGAAAACCTGTTTGTTTTAAATTCTAAAATTTCCTTTATTTAAATGTTAAATTTTTACATTGCCTTTTTATTCATCTCATCAAATTCTATCTTAAAATATATTACTTTTGTGTGTCAATTGGTTCGTCTTTTATTTCAAAAAGACGTTTGAGATTTATATTTCTTAATCTTATTATAGATTAGCGTTTCCGCTCTAGCTATGAAGTAATATATAAGTCTTAATTACTTATAAATTGTTAAAAAAATGTAATAAAAAAATGCCTGCTTCTCAATAATATTTACCTACTGTAGTCTCTTTTCGTGTGTTTAAAAGAATGCGCTAATTAATTGTTATTGCTTTGAGAAGATATTGCAAACAAAACACGCATGCTCTGGACTTTGAAACACTGCTCAATATTGATGAGTTTCAGTCACTAGTTAGGACCGAGGATGGCTCTGTAAAGCCTGTTGTTATTATGACTGTAGATGGAGGGCCAGATGAAAATCCTAGGTATCGAAAGGTAATTGCTTTTGCTGTACGGCACTTCAAAATGTACAATTTGGATGCATTATTCATTGCTGCTAATGCACCAGAAAGAAGTGCATTCAACAGGGTTGAAAGTAGAATGGCCCCTCTTAGTCCGGAATTGGCAGGACTAATTTTGCTTCATGATCATTTTGGTTCCCATCTCGACGACAAAGGCTATAATGATATATAATAAATGTTGATTTGGAAAAATCCAATTTCGAGTTTGCTGGGAAGGTGTTGGCGGAGATCTGAAGCACCATGAACATCGATGGACATCCTGTCCACGCCACTTACGTCAATTCTGGTGAGCCTGAACTTCCAGTTGGGGAACATATAAAATGGTATTCCGATTATGTTCGTTAAAGTCAATATTTGTTTCAGATAGTGAAATGCAAAAATGAAACGTGCTGTCTTCGGCCTAGAAGCGGAATTTTTAAGATTCTGAAATCACGTTACTTGCCACCACCAGCTAAAATGAATCAACATCACATGATCTCATCGTAAGTGATGAAGGAGAATTTCTAGACCTAAGTCTCCGCCTTGCACTAGATTTAGAAATTTCTTCAGCAGGGTTCATTCATTTACTTTACGATTATTTCTGTCCAACATTGAAACCCAGGCTATCAAAACGTATTTGTCAGGTTTGTGGACTTTATAATGCGTCCAATAAATCAGCTGATCGCCATAGAAAAAATATTCATGGGAATGATAAACAAAATGTCCCTCAGACACGAGTGCGTCCACTGCGTATAGCGGTTCGGCGAGCCAATGAGCTGATGTGCATTCTTCAAGCCCTCAGTGATGATGAAGACGTTGAGCGTCTGGAGAAAGAAGAAGTAGAAGAACAAGGACCGGAAAGCTGCAATACCCCAGGCCACTGTTCCAGTGAAAACTTTATAATAGACAATGTTGAAACATAGGTTCAAGGACATCAGATTAAAATATGAACACCAAATTGAACTCCAACATTTGTATGATTCATGTCAAAATTTTTTGTTATGATGCCTAAGTAAATTAAGACTTCTTGTATATCTTGTTTTATTGTTCAATGTGATAAATAACAATATATTTAAACCATTTTGTATTCTGTGGTTTGTCTAATGCAATAAGCAACAATATATTAAAACCATTTTATATATTTTGATATCACAATCCCTATATGTCTACATAAATTTGTAGGAGTAATAATATAATTGATTGGTAATTTTTTATAATCAAGAAGTATTGATGTATGAACTGTCATAAAATTTTACGTAAGCAAAGGCCGGGGGGGGGGGTCTAGCATTTGCTTATATTTTTTTACAAGGGAAGAGGAGGGGCTACAAAATGAATAAAAATATTCTTACGTAATACTTGAACGGTCCCTTAGTAGTTTTATTTTTCGCTTCTTTACTCTAGAAATGTACAACTGCATCATTAAGAGCAATGACTGTCGAGTTTCAAAGATCAATAAATACAATCTATATAATACACATTTTTCAAGCAGTGGATATAATAGTGATTAATAATGAATCTCACATAATTCTAATTCACAAAACAAAATTTTCTTTTTCATGATTGAAATGTTTTATCACAAATGTCTTTCAATGGATTGAAAGCAATAATCCATTTTGTAGCCTAGTAAAATTTTAACACTTCACTGCACGATTTTTTTCTATTTATATGTATATATAAAATATTTGAAATCTATGTGTCTGTCTAATAATGAGAAAAAACAGTAAAAAAAAAAAAAAAAAAAATTTCAGATTTTCAGCTAAAATTTGATATTTTATGGCGTGCACCCTATCTACAAAATTAAAGTTTTTAATTATTGTATTGCTATATTTTGCAATAAAATGAGCTTAAATTATTTATTTTTATCTACTTAACACTCTGTAACTTTCTTTATATTATTATTTTTAAGTATTTAGTAAAAATAATAAGAGTAAATTTTGCGTTAATAGCTTAATCGATTTTTTTTTCTGAAGAATAAATTCTATTTTTTTCTCAAATGCAAACATTTGACATGGACAAAATATTTGTTATTCCATTTTCTGGATTGTTCTGGATCAGTTACAGCAATCATATTGGCCTAATCCATAGCACATAATGAGAATTATAGTGTTTTTCAGTATGTACCAGATGTGACACAATGCGCAGTGAAGTGAGTTGAAGTTCATTAGACAGCACAAAAATAGCTGTTTGAATACAATTAGAGAAGGATAAACGAATGTGACATTTAAAAAGCTGAGTTAGCTGAGTGTTACGAAATAGATTGAAACTGAAGTCACAAAATATGGATTTTTACATATTTTTAAAAGATAATAAGGTGGTCTGGTGTAATAACGCCAGGCGGGGTAATAACGCCAAGTGCTAATAATATGCATAATTATGAATTAATCCGGTAAATGGTACCCATGTGCTCTGCGCAGAAGGGTTTTGAGTCATATAAATCGCAAAAAACAGCTTCAAGTTAATTTGTTTCATTTATAGGTCTTATTGTTTTTACAAGCAACTAAAATTAACGCTTGATCTAAAATTTGCGAGATACGTTTTGTGATGTGAAGACTATTTTTTTTATCCGGAAATACTTTGTTAATTACATAAATTTGTAGTACATTTCATGGACTTTCAAAATGTTGTTGAAGATTTTGGATATCTTCTCGAGATAATTTGTAATTTAAAATGTACAGCGTATTAACTATAAAGGGGTAATAACGCCAATCCTTGGCATTAATACCCCGGTTGATTCCCTACAGTGGCCGAGCTACATCCTAAATACTGATTCAAATAAACACAGTTAAAACTGTGCAATGTTTCTAATAGTTTTACTTAAGCGGTCAATTAGTAAAAATTAGTAAAAATTAAATATATATGTGACATTTTAAAGTTGGGAGCCAAAAACATCATCGCCAGGGTCCCCGTTCTTTGCACAGAAGTCATGGCCAGTGAGGAAAAAAATAAAATAATAAATAAATGTAGCAGATCCAAGAAATCACTCATTGGTAGCTGTAAGTTTATTTATTCAACTGTAGTCATTATAGCGGGAAAAACTCCTTTTTGCAAACGATCTTTTACCGAAATGTCCAAAAAATATTCCATCATTTACTCCAACCAGCCGTACTCATCGACGAAAGAACTCCAGCATCTCTCCCCTTCTCATCTCGAGACTTCCACCTTTAAAACTAAAAATAAAATTCTAGAACTTTCTGTACTCTCAAACCATCATCCTTTTATGTAAACAGAATTCTTGTCCAGATACGAGACTATTTTACACAGACGATAAATTTATTTAAAAAAAAAAAATTATTTAACCAATTTATAATCCACTCATAATTTCTTAGGCAGACGATCTTTATAAATGATTAATTTTAAGAGAAAAAGAAAAGAAATGAATTTATTAATGCACACATCAAAGGTTGACGGCGGAAAAATAAATAAATAGATAAAATAAAATAATGATATTTTTTGAAAGGTATGCTTTTGGAATAAATTTAATAAGATTTTCTTAAAAAGGGTTGATAAAAACATAGAAGAAATCCGTTTTATTTGGAATATTAAGAAATAAAGTTTTAATTAAGAATATTTTTAATTTAGAGCCATCTTTTTAAATTTACGCATACTGGAATAATGTTTTTTAGGCAAATTAAGAATTTATATCGTCTGCATACAGATTAACAGTGTAGATCTAGAAACAAGATTTTAATTTAATAATTTGAAGTAAGTACGGAACATTATTATAAGAAAATTAAGGTAGTATAAAGGTTAGTTTAGGCGAAAAAATTTTAAATATGTAATATTATCCCCCCTCCCCGAAAATTTGTATGAAATTGATAGTTAAATAAAACTACAAGTTCAGACAACAGAAATATAATAATTTAGAAAAGTCAAATTTTGGAATAAAACTGTCAAACCCAGGAAGCCAAGAGATGGAAGAAAAGAAAATTAACGCAATATAAAAAATATTAGCGATTAAAATAAAGTAGTTAAGAGGAAATTAATCTGAATTAAATTTAGGTAGGAGCATTTCCCTGAAAGAGATACAATACTGTTACAATATCACTTACTATTTGTAAGTGCATAGGAGATAATACATACAATAACAGTAAATAAGATATAAATATAAATAAGCAAGAGATAAAAAATATAATAAAAACCATAACAATTCGTTCTCATGGAAGTTTAAAAAATTACAATAACTTGATGCATAGGTTATTTTAAATAAAGTTCTTCAAATGAAAAAAGTCTTTCCATTGTGTACAAAAGTCTTTTCCAATGTTCACTGAATACAGTCTCTAATTAAAGATCTCCAAATCTAGTTTAATCTTTGTTTTTTATGTTATGTTGGATCCAACATCTTTTAACAATCAATCAAATTTTTCTTTCAATAATATATCAATTTTTTTAATAATAAATAGCATCACTCTCAATATCAATAATAAATAATATAGAAAAATTTAAATAATAATAACAACAACAATAATAAGTAGTATAATAAGACTCCATATCCTAATATTTTTCAATAAGAGTATAATTAATACTAAACTTCATTATAGAAATCATAATAATAATAATAATAGTAATACAAGAGTATAATCAAAAGAAAATATCACTATTTGTTTATTATTGATAGGGAAAATATTGGTTGAGGATAAAAATAATTACATAGCAACTAAATAATTTTCTTATCTTCTAATAGCATAAGAAAGTATTTTTTGCTAGCCGAAAGTATAAATAAAAAAAATCATAATAATTCCAAAATCCAAATAAAATTAAATCTAACTATTTAGAAAATGGACTCTCAACCAGTATTTCCTTACAATAATTCCTCTCTGATACTCTTTTACAAAATTGTCAAATTTGGTTATAAGTTTTCAATGCCAAATGTAGAATAATGTTTTATCTACACATGGTTTATAAACTTTAATAATAAAATACAATAGGAATAAAAGGTGTCATTCTTAATTGAGAAATGGAAATAAAAATAGTGTGCTTTTTTGAAAAACTTTTAATATCTGTAGTTTTCACAATCACTGAAAATCACATATTATGTTATAGGTTTGAGTAGAATCATCAGATTTTATAACTGTTATAACATAAATATCTGCTGAATAAGTAGAATAATACTAATGTCAATAAATGAGTAAATATAGTTAGACTTAAATACACTTAAAATTAATTTATCAACATCAATTTGAAAGCCTTTATAATCAAAGTGCACACCTTATGCCTGCATAAGGAGCCCAATTTAATCCCAAAAACTCCCAAAAACAAGTAATATTCTTGTTGCGCACCAAGAACATACCTGCTAATTTTGAAAATTATGGTGATAAAATATTTAAAGAATAAGAATTAAAATTTAATCTACTGTCTTGACTTTAGTTTGATCTAGTGATTGTGATTGTATTTGAGGTTTTGTTTGTTTTTTGGGTTGCTCATGAAACAGTTTAAAATCTTCTGGTGAAAAATAGGGTCTTAATTTAGAAACATGCACAATAACGGAATTCTGTCCTGTCTCATAATTAAATTTATCTATTTCATAAGTTACATCAGAAAGTTTATTTATAATTTTGTATGGTCCAGAGAAAGTAGGTTCTAATTTTCGAGTGTTAGGGTATTTAAATTCTTCATAAATTACAGTCTTGTATTTTTAATGGGCATTCGACAAAATTTCGATCATAGAGCCTTTTACTTTTAAGGTGAAATTCCTGAGTTCGCGCTTTCGCAATTTTGAGGGCTTTGTCTACTGGAGTTGTATGCATTTTAACTGCCTCACACAAAACCATTACCCTCCATTTTAAAAATTTAAATCAAAATTATTGTGAAAATTATAACTATATTTAGCTGCTAACTTTAACCAGAAATTTTATCTAATAAAAATAGAAATTGTAAATATCATAGTTATACCTTAAATTGGGATCAACTTTTAATTCTATTATTTTATAGATCATAAACAGATTCAAAAATTTTAATTATAGGTAATTTCTTACTTAAAATCACAAAATTTACTGAAAAAATTAATCATATTTATCAGTCAAAATTCTAGCAACAGCCTTGCACAGTTCCATCTTTCTTACTGAATTTAAATAAATTATAAGAATCCGGGAACCAAAGCTCACTGTAACCAGAAATTCTAACAAATAAAATGAAAAACATAAATGTTAACTTAATTTTCAGCTCAAATGTCTAGTTGTAGGAACATTATCATGAAAATACTGCATTCTGAGAATTGTTCTTGATAACAAACAAATATCAATAAAATAGAAAATGTACTTTTTTTAAAAATAACTTTAGCTTCTAAATTCTTTTATACTTCATAATTATTACAAACTTGCCTTTAATCGTGCATAAAAATATCATAATTGTCTTAATAATTAACAGTAATTGTCTAAGAATATCATACTCTTCAATTTAATCCTTAAGAACAAAAATGTTTAAATCTCCAACACATAATAATGATAATAATAATACTCATAAATAGGCAAGTAAATAAAATTCACAGACAAATAATCAAATAAATAAACCTGACAAACAGAGAATAATTAATTTAAATAAATACATAAAAAGTATACAAATAATAATATTCAAAGCACTACGAAAAAAAAAAAATCTCACCGAAATCCTATGGGTCTCAACTATCTCGAAAAAATATTTTTCTATTCACCAATTAACAAGAAATGGTCTTGTAATTATTATTATTTTTTTCTTCTTTTTCATCATAAGAGGACTACTTTTTATCGACCAAAGCACTTTACAGGAACAATTCCTCTGTTTTTGTCACTCCAGAAATCATGAGACTATGGCAGTTTTTGTTTAAGAACACATCCAATAATGACGGGCAAATTATTCAGCGATCCACAGTTTTTATTATCACTTCGTTCCATAGCAAGTTTCTTTAAAAACCAAAAAAGGCAGCGCAGGCATAAAACATCCTGTCGACTCTAGAAAAGACTGTGACATTTTAAAGTTGGGAGCCAAAAACATCATCGCCAGGGTCCCCGTTCTTTGCACAGAAGTCATGGCCAGTGAGGAAAAAAATAAAATAATAAATAAATGTAGCAGATCCAAGAAATCACTCATTGGTAGCTGTAAGTTTATTTATTCAACTGTAGTCATTATAGCGGGAAAAACTCCTCTTTGCAAACGATCTTTTACCGAAATGTCCAAAAAATATTCCATCATTTACTCCAACCAGCCGTACTCATCGACGAAAGAACTCCAGCATCTCTCCCCTTCTCATCTCGAGACTTCCATCTTTAAAACTAAAAAGAAAATTCTAGAACTTTCTGTACTCTCAAACCATCATCCTTTTATGTAAACAGAATTCTTGTCCAGATACGAGACTATTTTACACAGACAATAAATTTATTTAAAAAAAAAAATTATTTAACCAATTTATAATCCACTCATAATTTCTTAGGCAGACGATCTTTATAAATGATTAATTTTAAGAGAAAAAGAAAAGAAATGAATTTATTAATGCACACATCAAAGGTTGACGGCGGAAAAATAAATAAATAGATAAAATAAAATAATGATATTTTTTGAAAGGTATGCTTTTGGAATAAATTTAATAAGATTTTCTTAAAAAGGGTTGATAAAAACATAGAAGAAATCCGTTTTATTTGGAATATTAAGAAATAAAGTTTTAATTAAGAATATTTTTAATTTAGAGCCATCTTTTTAAATTTACGCATACTGGAATAATGTTTTTTAGGCAAATTAAGAATTTATATCGTCTGCATACAGATTAACAGATTAGATCTAGAAACAAGATTTTAATTTAATAATTTGAAGTAAGTACGGAACATTATTATAAGAAAATTAAGGTAGTATAAAGGTTAGTTTTGGCGAAAAAATTTTAAATATGTAATATATATATATATAAAAAATTCCGTTGGTTAGTGTTATTAGTCAGTTTAGAAATATTAGGTAAAATATGTATAAGTATTCGCCAATACATTTTTTAATTTAAAATCTTTTGCCGAAACGAAAATTCTTTAGTAACAAAGTAAAAGTCTTATTTTGAGTATTTTGAGATGAACATTCTGAGCATGTGAGAGTAACATTCAAAACGAATTTACTATAAAAGACATATTAAAGAATTTTTTAAATTAAATAAGTTCTTTTTTACAGTTCAACGTATTTAAAAAGCTAAAAAATGAACTGAAATAAATGTTATTATTTTTGTGGAACATTAAATGAAATGAAAATGCATTTTTGTTTTAAAAGTAAAAGAAAGAGTCTTTTGAAAGGCATATTAATGAGTAAATGGCAAAAAGAGATTTTTAAGATATGCTTTTGGTGGCCGTAATGCTCTTCAAATAAATTTTTATTAACTAATTTGATTTTTTTTTTGTCAAAAAGATTAAAAGAAATCTCGATATCAAAATAGAATTTTTAATAAAGTTGACTTTTTAAATTTTTTTGACAGGAACATTCGGAACATATCAATGAATTATTCAAAACAGATTCACCATAACAGGCTTATTAAAGATTTTTTTTAAATGAAATGTGCTCTTTTTTACAAATCAGCGTACTTAATATGTAAAAAAAAAAAAAAAAAAAAAAAAAAAAAAAAAAAAAAAAAAGATCTGAATTAAAAGTTATTATTATTTTTTTTTTGAAACAATAAATGAAATGAACATACATTTTTGTATTAAAAGCAAAAGAAAAAGTCCTTTTCGTTTTTCTTGAAATGTATATTAATGAGCAAATGGTAAAAAGAGAATCTTAAGATATGCATTTATACGTACCAATGCACTTCAAATTACATTTTTATGTTAAAAAGATTAAAATAAATCTCGATATCAAAATAGAATTTTTAATGAATTTTTTTTAATTATGTTTTACTGGTAAGTTTTGAATTCTAATTAATATTTTACTGATAATATAGCGAATTTGTATAGTTTTTAAAGAAAATTCTACGTAAAAGATATTTAAATATTTAAATAATCATTTATGACATACATTTTAATATGGTAATTAAATAACAAAATTTTGCTTAACATTAAAATTGCTTATTAACAAGAAGGAAAAGGCTTATCTTTTGTTGAAAGGAAAGTTCTTTAGTAGCAAAATGAATTTCATAATTTGACACGACTGAGCATATGAATGAATTTGAACAGATTCATCATAACAGACATAATAAAGATTTTTTTTTTAAATTAAATGCTTTTTTTTTTTTTTTTTTTTTTTTTTTTTTTTACCAATCAACTGTTTTAAAAATTTAGCGCATTTAATAATTAAATTTTCCTAACACAAAATTGTTTAATTAACAAGAAGGAAAAGGTTTATAATATGAAAATTTTTCTAGTGCATATTTCTTTATAAATGTATCATAATTTTATGAGAAATGTACTAAAAATGCATATCTGCATTCATGTAAAAATATAAATCGTATAAGGTGTAAAACTCAAGAAATGTTACAATAATTAATTTATTACAATCTTTTCTGTAAAATTTCAGAAAACTATGCAAACTAATATATAACTTAAAATTTTAAAATAAATTGACTGTGGACTACAAAAAGAAAAGCCTGATTTATAGATATCATAATTACACTTTATATGTTATTGTTATATAAAGTTCACATAGCGATAGTACCCTACCTTCAAATCCCGAGATAATAAAATAATAATTATAGCAATGCTAATAATAATAATAATAATAATAAAATGAGGTTATATTTCTTTTGGACCCCCAAATTAGAAAAAAATTAAATATTCTGAAAAAAAAAAAAAAAAAAAAAAAAAAAACAATTTTTTTTTTTTAGTTGGCTAGAGTTATTAGTCAGTTTAAAAACACGAAATAACAATAAGTATATATTCGGTAGTACATTTTTGAGCTTAAAATCTTTTGTTGAAAGGGAAATGCTTTAGTAGCAAAATAAATGTCGTATTTTGCCACGAACATTCTGAACACATGAATGAATTATTCAGAATAGAAATAGATTCAACATAAAAGACATATTAACGATTTTTTTCTTAAATGTGTCCTTTTTTACAAACTAACGTATTTCATACGTTAAAAAAGAGCTGAATTAAATATCATTATTTTTGTGGAATATTTAATGGAATGAAAGCACAATTTTCTATTGAAAGTAAAAGGAGTCTTTTTCCTTTCTCGTTCGTGAAATGCATATTAATGAGCAAATGCTAAAAAGAGAATCTTAAGATATGCATTTGATCAAGCTAATGCTCTTCAAATAAATTTTTACTTACTAATTTGATTCATTTTTGTTAAAAAGATTAAAAGAAATATCTATATCAAAATAGAATTATTAATGAAAATGAGTTTTTAAATTACGCTTCACTATAAAGTTTTAAATTATAATTAAAAATTTACTGATAGTATAGCAAATTTATGCAATTTTTAAAGGGAATTCGACGAAAAAATAAATATAAATATTTAAATAATCATTTATGATATTTTAATAATGTAATTAAATAACAATGCCTTGCTTAACATCGAAATTGCTTATTAACAAGGAGGAAAAGGTTTATCTTTTGTTGAAAAGGAAGTGCTTTAGTAGCAAAATAAATGTCGTAATTTGACAGGAATATTCTGGACATATAAATGAATTTAGATAAATTCATCTTAACAGACATATTAAAGATTTTTTTTTTTGAATGTGTACTTTTTTATAAATCAGCGTATTTAATATGCTATAAGAGAGCTGAATCAAACATTATTATTTTTGTGGAACATTAAATGAAAAGAAAATAATTTTTGTATTAAAAGTAAAAGAAAAAATCTTGTTCCTTTCATGTTCTTTAAATGCATATTAATGGGCAAATGGTAAAAAGAAAGCCTTAAGCCTTTGGTCCAGCAAATGCTCTTCAAATGACTTATTATTCATTAATTTGAGTCATTTATGTTAAAAAGATTGAAAGAAATCTCGATATCAAAATAGAATTTTTAATGAAAATGAATTTTTAAATTATATTTCAATATAATGTTTCAAATTCTAATTATTTTTTTACTGATTGTATAGCAAATTTATACAGTTTTTAGAGACAATTCGACGAAAAAGTAAATTTAAACAATAATTTATGGTGTATGTTTTAATATATTAATTATGTAAAAAATTTTGCTTAACATCAAAATTGCTTATTAACAAGGAGGAAAAGCATTATCTTTTGTTGAAAAGGAAGTGCTTTTGTAGCAAAATAAATGTCGTAATTTCACATGAACATTCTGAATACATGAATTAATTATTCAGAACAGATTCACCATAACAGACATATTGATTTTTTTTTAAAACTAAATGTGTCCTTTTTTAGAAATCAACATATTTAATATGCTAAATAAAGAGCTGAATAAAATTTTACTAATTTTGTGGAGCATTAAATGAAATAAAAATACATTTTTGTATTAAAAGAAAGAGTCTTTTACGTTTCACGTTTTTGAAATGCATGTTAATGAACAAACGATAAAAAGAGAATCTTAAGATTTGCATTTGGTTGAGTTAATGCTCTTCAAATAAATTTTTATTCACTAATTTGATTCATTTTTGTTAAAAATTTAAAAGAATCAAAATAGAATTTTTAATGAAAATGACTTTTTAAACTATGTCTAACTAACTTTTTCACTATGAAGTTTTAAATTCTAATCAATGTTTTACGGATAGTATAGCGAATGTCTATACTTTTTAAAAGAAATTCGGCAAAAAAGTAAATTTAAATATTTAAATAATCATGTATGATGTACATTTTAGTATGGTAATTAAATAGCAAAATTTTGGTTAACATAAAAATTGCTTATTAACAAGGAGGAAAAGATTTATCTTTTGTTGAAAGGAAAGTGCTTTAGTAGCAAAATAAATGTCGTAATTTGACATGAACATTCTGAGTATATTAATGAATTAGAACAGATTCACCATAACAGATATATTAAAGATTTTTTTAATTAAATGTGTTCTTTTTTGCAAACTAACGTATTTCATATGCTAAAAAAGAGCTGAATTAAACGGCATTATTTTTGTGGGACATTAAATGAAATGAAAATACGTTCTTGTATTAAAAGTAAAAGAAACAGTCTTTTTCGTTTCACGTTCTTGAAATGCATATTAATGATCAAATGGTAAAAAGAAAATTTTAAGATATGCATTTGGTTGAGTTAATGCTTTTCAAATAACTTTTTATTCACTAATTTTATTAATTTTTGTTAAAAATTTTTTAAAGAAATATCCATATCGAAATAGAATTTTTAATAAAAATGACTTTTTAAATTATACGTCACTGTGAAGTTTTAAATTTTAATAAATATTTTATTGATAGAAGCAAATTTCTGTAATTTTTAAAGGAAATCGGACGAAAAAATAAATTTAACTATTTTAATAATCAATTATGATATGTTTTTTAATATGGTAATTAAATAACAAAATTTTCCTTAGTATCAAAAAGGCTTACTAACAACTAAGAAAAGGTTTATATTAGGATAATATTTTTCACTGCATGTTTCTCTAGGAATTTACCACATTTTTTATGAGAAGTATATTTAAAAAAATGTATATTTACAAGAAGGTAAAAATATAAATCATGTAAGGAATTTTTTACATTCAATTACATTCAAGAAATTTTTCACTTATTAATTTATTATAATCTTTCCTGTAAAAACTCAGAAAATTATTGCAAAGTAATACAAAACTTATAAAAAATATTAAATAAATGTATCATGGATAGAAAAATTATCAGAAAATAAAATACCGATGTTTGATCATCATGCTGTAAGATATTTGCAACAAACTGTCCAGTCATTTTAGTTTTTTTGTGGAGTACGGCTACATAACCATAATTTAAGTCTATTCTTATCATAATATTGAAAATAATATTGCCGCAATAGCGTTAAATCACGATTGTGTAACCGTTTTCTATAAAAACGATCGAATGACGGGACAGTTTGTTGCAAATTTCTAACGGTATGCATTATTGATCTGTATTTAGTTAAAACAATAGAATGTGGCATTTTACCATTATGGTTTCTTGCACCCAAAAGTATGAAAATATGGAAGACTAAGAGCAGGAAAATACAATGGTAAACCTGCTAGTCAAGCGCCTAAAATTGGATTTTCAAATGTTTTTCACAAAGATATGACTTTATAGACCCACTGGGTTTTAATATGCAAATCGAGTCTTTTTAATTCTGGAATTTCATCCATGAACTTAATGAGATTATTTCTCTGTGCTGTGCCTCTCAGTCTAAAAAGTAACGTTTAATTCTGATACAATATTGTTTATTTAAAAAAAAATTAAATACAGGCATTAAAAGTAAAGTTAGGTTCATGCTATTTTAAAATAATAGACTTGAACAAAATTAATTTAATTTAAAAAATGCAAAATTTTTAAAGTCACTAGTAGACATGGAATACAAATGAGCGCAAATTTAAAGCAAATATGTCAGTATCGATTCATTTTGAAAGGGGGAAAAACAACATTAGCAGCAATAAATAAATAAATAAATAAAATATAATAATAATAATAATAAAATCTCGTTTTGATCTGGTACTTTGCATTACCATCTTTTGTACAAATATTAAAGATCTCCTAAAAATTTTATTATATCTTAAGATCATTTTAAAATTTTGAATAACTTTTTTTTCATAAACCAACGATCCTGTTTCAAATGTTATAAAAAAAACATTTGAATAACAATATTATATTTTTCATGTAATAGTTAATCATGGGATAAAAAAAATATTTTTCTAAAATAAAACAAAGAACTTTTTCTTTCATGTTCTTGAAATAAACTTTACTTAGAAAAGATAAGATAAAATTTTCAAAGGGATTATTTAGCCATTCAAATACCCTTCTAAGAATAATCTTTATTTTAGTAATTTAATTAATGTATATTTTTTTCTTGAAAAAGATGGATTTTTTTTTTTTTTTACATTTCTATACATAATTTTCAACGAAACTGAGTTTTAAATATGCTCCGGTATTAATTTTTTTACTCTGATTCATATATTTAACGGTGCTATCTCAAAAGTGTGTCCATTAAGAAAACTGCGAAAAAAAAAATTAAGTAGTTATTAGTCTTTATGAATAAGTATCTGAATCAGAAGTTTTCCAAAATACGAGGGCTGTATGTAGCACTTAGCCTAGACAGAAAAACATATTTTTATGTCAAAAATGTACTTTATTGTTCACCATAACCTCCTTTTAGTTCATTTAACTCCGCCAAATGTTTATTATTATTATTATTATTATTATTTTAATCCACTTTAAAAAATACGATTTCTCTAACCCTTCAAAATAAGCGTTTGTTTCACCAATAGCCTCATCGTTAATAATAAATTATTTTTCTTCGAGCTATGTTTTTAAATTCGGAAATATAAAATAATCGCAAAAGGCTAAATTTTGTTAATATAGTGGATGCAGAAGCAGTTCATATCCTTATTCATAGAATTTTACTTTGGCGATAACATAGGTGTGTATGCGTCCATTATTTTGAAGAGAGAGATTTTATTTCCTCCAAATTCACATGTTTTTCTTTCACAAAATCGTTGAAACGATCCAGTAAATTGACACATTATTCTTCATTGATAGGTTTTCCTTTTTAAAGGTAATCGACGAGGATTATGTTGAATGCATTCCGAAACACTGTAGGCATGATTTTCTTAAAGCTTAAAGCTTTTCTTATTTCAGATAAAGCCATCTTAGCTTTTTTTGGCGCAGATTGGCCATGAAAACCCACTGTTTGAACAGTTCTTTAATTTTTGGTATACTGTAATGAATTCATGTTATCAATCGACACGAAAAATTATTTGGACTTCGCTTCAACTTCACCAAAATTTTTTTTTGAAATTGACACACGAGTGTGTCTAATGTCAATAGGGTGCATTTGTATCAGTTATCATGCGGAAAGCTTTTCCATATCCAAATAAGTTGTTAAAATATTTTACATCCACTCAATTGAAATGCCTGCAGTCTCAGCAATCTCAGGCATTTTTACTCTCCGATCGTTTATCACAATATCGTGGATTTTTTCAATCAGTTCTGAAGTCGTAACTTCAGTTGGACGATCTGGATGTTCTTCATCAAGAATGCTTGTACGGCTACGTTTGAATTCATCTGTTCAATATCTCGCGGTCGATAACGAAGGTGCAGAGTTCCCATAAACTTTCTTGAGTTTTTCTTTTATCTCATAAACTGTTTTCTTTTTCAAAAACAGGTTTTTCATCACTGCTTAATACGCAATTTTCAACATTATTGAAATATCACTAAAACTGCTCTATTCAAATGGATTCCAATCACAAATTAAACCTCTTAGTGACTTGGCGAATCGCCTTGTTTGATGCTAAAAGTCACCTTTACGAAATAAATCCTTTTTTAAATTGTGATGCCCGCGCATACCTCTGTTCTCAAGCGCCCCCCCCCCTCTTGTCTTGAAGCGCCCTCTCTTGGGAGCTGAGAGAAAACCTGCAGAACGAGAAATGGTCACCACCTGAGAAGGTGTGATAAAAGGGCGGTCCGGTTACTTCGACCGTAAGTGGATTTAATGTGGAACTAGAACGAAAATATTATTTGAATGTTATTGATTTTGTGTCCCTCTTCGTGTTTTGTTGTGTTGTTCAAGTTATGTCCTGCTAATAAAATGTCTTCGTAAAAATGGAACTGCTCTGAGAATTTATTGGCCCACAAAGAAGCACCCACACCCAAGGAGTATCACACTGGTGTCAGAAAATTGGAATACGTGGGCCTAACTTCCTCGAGTGTGTATCTACAGCATCATAGTATAACTACCCTCGTGAGTTTGAATAATTCGGAGAATCGATTTTATAATTCAGGTAAGACATTTTAATTATTATTCTGAATATGGCCGATAAAATTGCTAAAATTAAAAAAACTCGTGGGGTCACTAAATCCGCGATTACTTCTATAATTAAGAAAATTGAAGAATTGTTTATAGCAGACCCACCCGATTTAGACGAATTAGAAGAGAATCTCGCCCAGTTGGAACAGAAAGGGTGCGATTTAAAATCGGATGATAAGGAAATTTTTAATTTGTTAGACGATTTAAACGAAATAGAAAAAGATGTGAAAGCGTCGGCAGAATACCACGATAAAATTAATTTATGGAGGTTCAGAATCAACAAAAAACTGAAAGAAGGAAAACAAAACAATAAAAAAGAATCCCCCATTATAAACAACGAGAACAAACCCGTAGACGCGATTACAATTAAGCTTCCAACGCCTAAAATTGAAAAATATTATGGAGATGTAACCCTTTTTCAAAATTTCTGGAATTCTTTTAAAATAGCGGTACACGATAACGAACAACTGTCGAACGTAGAAAAAATGAATTATCTGTTAAGTTATTTAGGCGGGAATGCATATAATGCGGTTTCTGGTTTCGCTTTATCCGATAAAAATTATTTGGAAGCAATTGATGTTTTAAAAAGTCAATTTGGGAGAACAGATTTAATCGTATCCAGTCACATTAACACTCTTTTAACTTTACGACCTGTTACAAAGCAAAATGATATAATCGGTTTAAGAAAACTATATGACACGATTCAAACGCAAATACGCAGCTTAAAATCCTTAGAGATTGAATCAAATAGCTTTGACTCTGTTTTAACACCAATAATATTAAAAAGTTTACCCTACAGCTTGTCACTTAGCTTTGAAAAAGAATGTATTAAAAGCCCCGAACAATCGCAGTATAGTATTGATAAATTATTATCTTTCATCCGAACTGAATTGGAAGCGCGCGAAAAACAGAATCATCTAATTAATGCTTTCGATTCGAGAACGAAAGAATATCCATCAGATTTGTTACCTGAAATGAAACAAAAAAGCAATAAATTCAAGGCCAATCTAACTCATGTCGAAGTTGATGAAAATATTTGTGTTTTTTGTAATTCGCTTAGTCATTTATCAGAGAATTGCGACAAATATTCAGTTGAGGAAAGAAAAAATAAATTAAAAAGTGAAGGCAGATGCTACGCCTGCTTAAGGGGCCGTCATTTAATTAAACATTGTACCGTGAAAACTAAATGTAGGCTTTGTTTCAAATCGCATAATACCGAAATTTGTAATTATTTACTTGGAAAGAATAAACAGAAAAAAGAAATAAGTGATACGAATGACGCATTCATCGCAAGAGTAAATTCGAAGGTGTTATTTGGTTTAAAACAGCCACGGGGAAAGGGAAAATTAATTGAATCACTTCAAACGGTAGAAGTCGAAATAGAAAATAAAATACTACAAGGGGTGATTGATAGCGGAACTCAAATTTCGATTATAAAGACAGAGTGCGTACCAGAATATTTTAAAAATCCTTTCGGGTCGATACTTAAATCTGCTTTCGGGCATGAGTTGAAAGCACCATTAATAAATGTTCCCCTAAGTTTAGCGGCTGATAAATTACGTTGTAAGGTGTTTCCAAAAATGGTAATAACATGTGCGATGGTTGATAATTTAATTAATGATCTATTGTTGTCTTTGAATGCATATAATGAATTGAATAATATAAGTGTATGTACCGAAGCTGACAGTGCAATAAATGATTGTAATAATGTAAATTTGCCCTGTACGAAAGAAATTAGAACGGCAGACGTATTCGGCGCTGCCACAGATTTAGTTCCAATTGAAATAGGGAATGCAAACGAGAACATTGATCCCGATCGTAGTAAAAATACTAATAATTTTTTGAATGATTCGGAAAAATTTAAATGTGAGCAGAGAAACGATGCATCACTTAAACAGTGTTGGATAGATGCTAATAATAATCGTAATAATTATTTTGTTCATGATAATCTTTTGTACCACCGAGATAAAATAATGGGAGAAACAGTGCATCAATTACTGGTACCCGAACCACGTAGAAAGCAATTGTTAGAGTTGGCACATTCAAGTCCTTGGGGTGGTCATTTAAGGGTAAAGAAAACTACGCAAAGGTTGAAATATTTCTTTTTTTGGCCTAGTATTAAGAAAGATGTGACCGATTTTTGCGAAAGATGTTCATCCTGTCAGCTTCGAGCGAAAACAAATAAGTCCGATAATGTACCTATAACCCCAGTTACTCGTCCTGATGAAGCTATGCAAATTATGAACATTGACATAATTGGTCCAATTGAACCCGCCAGTTCAGGATATAAATATGTACTGACCGCGATAGATCAGTGTACGAGGTGGCCGGATGCTGTTTGTTTACGAAACATTTTTGCTAAAACTACATGCGATGCCCTCTTACAAATATTTTCACGAACTGGAATTCCCAAATTAATAGCTAGCGATCAGGGTAGAAATTTTACGTCGGCTCTCACGAAGGAATTTATGAAGCGTTTAGGGACCTCCCCGCGTTTTTCCGTCCCGGGTTACGCACAATCCAATGGCTTAGTTGAAAGATGGAATGGTGTCCTTAAAGGAATGATACACCATGTTATAAGGGAAAACGCCGGAAGTTGGCATAAACATACACCCTTCCTTTTATGGGCTTACCGAGAGGTACCAAATGCTACAGCAAGTGTTAGTCCATTCCAGATGTTATACGGTAGGCATCCAACTGGTCCTCTTTCCATATTAAAATCGTCGTGGACTAATGAAACACCGTTACCAATTGGTCAGTTAGGCTCAGTTACCAATTATTTGAACGATTTGAAAATGAAACTAGAAAAGGCCGCCGAACATGCCGGAATTTCTTGTACGGATAAGCAGCGAGCGTATGCTTATTATCATAACAGGACAGCTAGACATAAAGAATTTAAACCAAATGATCAAGTTATTGTATTAATTCCAGACAGTAACCATAAAATTTATGCTAGATGGACAGCCCCAGCTACGATACTCGAAAAGAAATCCCTCTATAGTTATTTAGTACAATTACCAGACAATAGTATAAGGCACTTACACGCTAACAAAATCCGAGAATTAAAGGCTCAAACGACACATATAGGAGTTATATATGATGACGATATTGATTTTGGTGAAATTGAAAATGTTCCGAAAATTACTAAACATGATCCGAATAAATTTGATAAGGAATTACACCTTGACCATTTAACACATAAAGAAAGGAAACAACTTATTGATGTTTTACACAAACATTCGAATCTCCAATCGGGTATCCCAAAAATTGCAAATGTAGGTGAACATCGGATTAAATTGAAACCAGATAGCCAAGCTAAACGTCAAAAACCGTACCGAATTCCAGAAGCACTTAAAAGTGAAGTAGATAGGCAAATTGAGGAATTATTGAGTTTAGGACTTATCGAACATTCAGAAAGCGAATATGCTCACCCGATCGTTTGCGTAGCTAAAAAGGATTCCTCAATCAGACTATGCGTCGATTATCGATATTTGAATTCCCAAACCGAAATTGATTCATTTCATATGCCTAATGCAACTGATCTGATATTCAAAGTAGCGTCCGCGAAATTTATTAGTCTGTTAGACTTACTAAAAGGCTATTGGCAAATACGGTTAAGTGAAGATTGCAAACATTTGACATCATTTGTCACACACCGAGGGCAGTATTCCTTCGTCGTTATGCCTTTTGGGCTTCGGAATGCTAGCGCGACCTTTCAAAGATCAATGAACCGTACCCTTGTCCGACATAAAGACTATGCCGAAACATATATCGACGATGTAATTGTTTTTTCGGATAATTGGTCTGATCATCTTAGACACTTAGATGCTGTATTGACCACACTCGAGGAAGCAAAATTTACAGTAAACTTTAAAAAATGTGAGTTTGCTAAACCACAAGTCAAATTTCTTGGACATGTAGTAGGATCTGGCATACATGCTCCTGATCCAGAAAAAGTAGCAGCGATCCAGAACTTAGAAATTCCGAAATCGAAGAAAGATGTCAGAAGCCTTTTAGGTCTTCTATCTTATTACAGATCCTATGTTCCTACATTTTCCGAAATAGCTCGTCCCTTGATTGAACTAACCAAAAAACGAGCACCTAATGAAATTATATGGACCGAGTCATGTGAAAAAGCCTTCAAAGATCTGAAGCAGGCCATTAGCGAAACGCCAATATGTTATTCTCCAAACTTTGAGAAACCTTTTATTATTCACGCAGATGCATCCTCATATGCGATAGGTGCTTGCCTATCCCAAAAAGATGAAAATGGAAGAGAGCATCCCATAGCTTTCTTAAGCAAAAAATTGTCTAAGTGCCAAGAAAGATATGCCACCATCGAGAAAGAAGCATATGCAGTGATTTTCGCCTTGAAAAAGTTTGAACATTACACTTACGGATCGCAAGTGACTGTCGTAAGCGATCACAATCCCTTGAAGTTCTTGTCTGATTGTGCCTCTCAAAGTGCGCGTCTTCAAAGATGGGCTCTTGCATTGCAGAGATTTCAAGCCCAAATCTCCTACCGACGTGGAAACCTCCATGGTAACGCCGATTCCCTGAGTAGACTTTATGCGTCACACTGGACTTAGACCAAGAAACTTTCCGTTTGAAATGCACCAGGATACTGAATTAGTTCCCATGCTGATCCTGTGACACCTACTAAACTTTTACTTGTTATTTCTTGAACTCTTTTATTTTTTTTCTTTTGAACTTTGACATATTCATTTTAGAACTTTAAAGTTTTCATATTATTACAGTGTTGTCATATTGCATAGTATATTAGATATTTTTTTCTATTATTATCTTTGTTTTAAGTAAGTATATAATTTTGATTTTTACTAATGATGTGTATTACTGAATATGTATATAGATGCACCAGATTTTGATTAGTCATAAGGACTAAATCAAAACTTCGAAAGGGGGAGGTGTGATGCCCGCGCATACCTCTGTTCTCAAGCGCCCCCCCCCCTCTTGTCTTGAAGCGCCCTCTCTTGGGAGCTGAGAGAAAACCTGCAGAACGAGAAATGGTCACCACCTGAGAAGGTGTGATAAAAGGGCGGTCCGGTTACTTCGACCGTAAGTGGATTTAATGTGGAACTAGAACGAAAATATTATTTGAATGTTATTGATTTTGTGTCCCTCTTCGTGTTTTGTTGTGTTGTTCAAGCTATGTCCTGCTAATAAAATGTCTTCGTAAAAATGGAACTGCTCTGAGAATTTATTGGCCCACAAAGAAGCACCCACACCCAAGGAGTATCACATAAATTATAGTAGCACCACCGAGGCCAGGTTCTTATCATATTGCTCTCGTATTTTACTGATCAATAGCGCATTGCAACATTGCATGTTTCTGTTAAAATCAACTACATTCTTTAGATAAAATTCCTACTAACATTTGATATTTATAACCATTTTAAAATATTCATGATGTAAAACAACAAACTCATGAATTTATTCGTTGAGAAATTTATTATTGTCAAAACTTACAAAACGTATTCATTATTTTGCCCGAAAAATATTTAAATTAATTATTCTTTTTTAGGTGCGTTCGTAATTATGTAAATACGCTAGCCAGCCACTAGTCTTTATTCAGTCTATCCGTCTGTCTGTTCATCTGCCGGCATAAAGTAGAGCAAAAAACCACCCAACTGAATCGTTTGAAATTTAAAATATATAATTGTAGCATAATTTTGTCAAGTCATTTCAAATTCTATGAAAATTGGACATGAAGTTTAATTACAGAGATAAACAAAATTATTCCGTTACATTACGGCCAATGAA
This sequence comes from Maratus speculifer, assembly GCA_964019185.1. NCBI lineage: Eukaryota > Metazoa > Arthropoda > Arachnida > Araneae > Salticidae > Maratus > Maratus speculifer. The sequence goes on from OZ025294.1 coordinate 146,345,657, forward strand.
AAAAAAAAAATAGTTTCAAGTGCATTTTAATGATGTTAAGCTCTTTCAAACGTAATACAATTGATATGCATCTATGAAGTATGTACTACAATATACATTCTGTACAATCTGTGATGCAAAGAATATTTATTATTTATTTACAGAATCACGCAAAAGTATTTCACTACATAATCGTATAGGGAGATACACTGTTTGGGGCGCACTTTAATTATACAAAACTGATTTACATTTTATGAAATTTATATACGTTGCTGAAATTTAATGCAAGTTACTTCCTGTGTAATAGAAAGCAGACAGTATTTACAGAGACACACAAAAGATTTTGGTTACTATACTGTATCCAAAGTACTGGATACTATTCCGCCGAGATTTGAATATTTTTAAAACTTCGTTATAGTACGAATGCACTTCATTTGCTGCGCTTGCATGCAATTTTCAACTTGTTTTTATAATTCAATATTGATAGATATACTAATGGATGAAATTATTAATTTATCCACTTACTTTGCGACTGCATTTGACGAAGAGAGTGTAATACATGGCATATGACAAGTTGGACTAATAGTAGAAGGCTAATGTGGATCCTTAACCAACATTTTATCGAATAATCGAGTGTATTGGGAATTGTCCCTGTTTTAAAAGACTTTCATAAAGTAAATATTGTGATGATTCAAAAGTTATGGAGGAATTTATCACAACAGCTCAACAGTCTCGTGATATATCGTTGTTAGTATGTTTGAAAAGTGGGCGACCGTAAAGGAAGCAGATGGCAAAACATTGAATGCTCACTTCTGATGATCAATTTTGTACGCCATATTCATTCCCATTTCTTGAAAGCAAATAGTTGCATGTTTGCAAAATAATTCGCGAATGCATCGATAATACAGTGTGGGCCCAAGTGCAAATGTAATTCAGAACAAACCGCACTAGATGATGTTACGTATGTGATTCACCAGCTGACAAGCCCCTGGTTAAGTCAGTATCATAAAAAAATTGTGCGTCCTGCGGATGTGTGAACATTTTGACTGGACCGTACAACAATGAAAAGTATTATGTTATACAAGGAATCCCAATTTCTCTTGTATCATCCAGGTGGCTATGTCACAGTTATATCATCTTACGGGCGAATAATTGCTATTGTTGTTTCTCCACAAATACACAGTGGTACAAAATTGTGTTTTTATAGTTTCGGGAACGTGTACATGAGAGATTCTGGGACTGGTTGATTTCGTATATAACACGCCACAAACGCTGAAAAATACCTTGAAATCAATATCGAAACGACAACTTTTTAATGTTTTCTGTCTTCTAAAAGACACGTAATCACCTAGTCAGAAATACCATTCCAGATTTTGTTTGAGATCGTCGATCGTCTCGGTCGGACCACAAAATTTTCTCTACGGGCCGGGACGGGCTTGAGCCGAAATTTTAACTTTAATAACGGGCCGGGCCGAATATTTTTCTGTGTATTCGACCGGGCTCGGAAGCCTGGAAATTTCGGCCCGTGCAGACCTCTAGTCTGTACATTGGGATCTTCTAATGTATAAATTGTTCTAAAAATGTTCTCAACTGCTCTGCTCAATAAGTGCAAAATGTTTTGAGAAATTTACAAATACATTTTTTAACGGAATGATATAAAATTGGAAAACCTGACTATGGAAGCAATTTTGAATCAAACTGTGTTTTCTATTTTTTGATCAGTAAATTACCGATTGAGTTATTAGCGTTTTTGGTCAAGTGACAAACATGTTTTTCGCCTTCGCTGAGTAACTATTTTTCTTTAGCGTGGAAATTAGGTTGAAAACATCCATTTTGACACTATTTTCTGAAAGCTTTTGCAAAAAATCGGAAATATGAATTAAATAATATCGTTTCTGAACAACAACATTTGCAAGTTTCATGCATTTACGAACAAAAATAAACTAAAACTTATATCATAAATTTGCTCTTTTGGATTTTAAATCACCATTGAATAATTTTGCATTTGTAAATTTTGAGAATTAATCATAACTAAAAAGATTAAACTATAGATATTGCGGATTTTAAACTTTTTTATGCCCTTTTCTCGAAAGCTACTGTTTGTTCTTTTCTCTATATTTAAATGTTTAATTATGGCAAAGTAATTTAATAAATTGGAAAATAAACTATATCAATGCTATAATTTCTGAAAACATTAAAATAACTCTTCTTACAACTTTTAAAAGGCACTAGAGAAGCTCATGAAAATTTTCAAATAAGGAAATAAAACAAGTTAATTAAGCTAATAGATTCTTAATTTTTAATGAAAGGTTCTTACAGAAATATTATGAGCCTTAACATTGAGTAATTAAATAAATGAGCTTCATTAATTTGGAATCAAATTAAATGAGATATTTATATTTTGAAAAAAATAAAATATTTAAATACTACTCATCACCGATGGAAAAATTCTTTGAAATATTAATGCTTTTTATCTCTTTTTTAGTTTAGAATAATTTTTCAAGTAATTGTTGAACGTTGTACAACTTCTATTATTATTATTTTAGATTTTCATGTAAGAGTTCAGTTGCTCATTTATGAATTCTTTATTATCTTGAAATTTAATGGAAATATTGTTTAGTTATAGCTGCTAAATTACACAACGTTATTATGTTTGGATTTTATTTATTTCATTAAAAGTTTATAAAATTATTATACAGGACGATCCAAAATTCTGCGTAAAACTTTAAGAGAGGGTAAAAGTTACAACGGAAAACGATTTTTGTACAAAAAACAGGTCTTACAATCCATTTATCCAGTGAGAAATACAAGGCAAATCCGAACTCCTTTGAATCTGAAAATAGATATTTATTCATCATATATTATAATATCATATCATCATATATACCAGCAAATATTGTGTGTGTCTATGTAATTGTGAATTTAAATTTTACCTCCCTCCCCTCACAAAAAATGCTTTATCCATTTTGACTAAATTTTATATCCTACCATTTTGGAGTAAGTTCAGGTGTAACACGGAAAATTCAGATTGGAACAACGCTGAATACAAATCACAGTCGAATAAGAAATAAAAAATAATAGCCAATTGAAAACAAATGTTAGCGAAATAGATTCGGCGTAAAAAACTAAAAATCTATCTTTAACACTAGAAATAATTAAAGGTGTTAATTTGACACCAATCACTGGACTAATTATCGATTCGAACCAAAAACATCTTCAAGAAATAAGTTACATATCACTTGCAATGAAATGAGCTCAACAAATAAACTAAATTATTTCAAATTATTTTTCTAGTTTTAAATATATTTTATAAAACTTACGTAAAATTTCCCGGCGTTTTAGTCTTTATTATATCCGTTTTTTTTTTCTTTTTCTTCTTTTCTTTTCAATATGTTCTTAAATCTCTAAGCGTCTTGCAAATGGGTAAAATTGTAATGTTGTTTTCTCTTCATTTTCTTTTAAATACACAAAAATATGATTCTTTCAATATTATGTAAAATAATAATAATAATTACAAATATGAATGTAACCCTTCAGAGTACTAGTCATACTAAAATATGTTGAAAATTTATTAAATCTGTAGAATTATATTATTTTAAATATTGCGTATATTGCAGTGAAACGAACTCATTGAACGGAATATTACATTCCAAACACTTAGAGGGTTTTAAAAAACATATATCTTTTTGTAATTGCTTAGAAAATAGAAATTTGACTATCTGCTATAGAGACAGAAACTATTAAAAAATAGTAAATTCTAAACGTCATCTAAGTGTGTAAATGTTTCATATAGTTTTTTAGTGGTTTAAATAAAAATTCAAAACATCTGTTTTTGATTTACCGCTGTGAAAATGTACTCTAAAAATTGCTATGAGGTTTCGATTAAAACCGATAGGTAAAATTAATGAAATGCCAATGTTACTTTGCACACAAGTAATAAAGGGCTCTGAAAAGGCAAATTCAACGCCACATTTTAGCAAAACTTTTCTCTATTTGGCAATTGATGCGAGTGATTTTGTTTGTGATTTTACCCAAAATTCTGAATTTCGTTTTATACTTACTATACTTTGTAAAAAATGACAGAAAACGAATTTAATTGACCGTTTTAATTAAATTACTTGCAGTCATAAATAAGACTTTAACGAAAATACTAAAATGTTTTTCTGGATGTTAAGATGCTGCATTATACAATTTTATAAATAATTATGAAAATTAGAAAATTTCTTGTAAAAATTTTCAAAATATGTAAAATATGTAAAATATGTATTCAAAATATGTAAATTTCCACATTATAAAAATTCAACGAAGAAAACATAATTTTCAATTTATATGTGATTTTTTAAAATTACTATTTCAATTTTCTTAACATGCGTTAAAAAATAAAATAAAATAGATAAAAGAAATAATAGAAAAACAAAAACAAAAAATAAATAAAATAAAAGAACAATAAATAAATAAATAAATGACATAAATAAAAAATGAAATAAAAATAACGATAATAATAAATAAATAAACAAAAATGAAATGAAAAATAAAACAATAAAAAATTTTTTTTAAAATGTATTAATTTTTTTTTTTTTTTTTTTTTTTTTTTTTTTTTTAATGGAGCAAAAATTAACAGAAAAATCTCGATAATCCAGCATTAGATATACTGAAGCAAATAATATTTCTTTGTATAATTAAATACTTCTTCCATAGTTGGAAATATAAATAAAAGTAAAGCAGAATGAAAAAAAAATAAATAAATGTATGAAAAAAATATCTTAAATGCAAAAAATAATATTTTAAAACTAATCCTGTTTCGTTTTATGTAGTATTCTTGTAATAAAATATATATATAAAAAAAAGAAAAAAATTTAAAGTAAAGAATTTCACCTCATGTAAAATTTCAGAAAGAATTCTTCTTTTTCGAATAATCAAATTCAAAATCGTGAAAGAGATTTTAGGGAAAATTTTTTTCAAAGTTAAAAAGAATTATTTAAAGAGAAAGAAGTTTAAAATTACGCTTCATTATTAATTTTTAATTTTCATATTTACTTACAGAAGTGCATATTTCTGAATTCTTACCGATATGCTTTTCGAACATTTTGAAAGAAACTCGATTATTTATTGATGTAATGGAGCATATTATTTATTTATAAACACTGGATACTTCTAAGAATATTGTTTCTTTCATAAAAACTTATCTCCATTGATTAGCGCAATTCAGTGAGCCCTATTTCTTCCGTAATGGTTGTCAAGCATAATAATTATTGGTAATTTAAGTTAGATAAAATTAAGAACGCTCTTATTTTTTATGAAACAACGAATTTTCTCTTTTATCAAAAAATAATAGTTAATGATTCAAAAGATAAAAATGCTTATTTTTTTAAACTAATCATATTTAAAAAATAAAATCGAGAGCAATCTCATCTTTCATTTCATTTTTCAATTTCTTTTGAACATCCGACTCCCATTTAATTTTTCTTTTCACATACACGTATATTGGAATGCTCATTTGATTAATTTAATGAAAAATCATATATTTTTTTAAATCAATATTATCATTTTATTCTAAATTAAATTTCTTATAAAGAAAGAAATAGACTTTCTTAATATAGAAATAGAATGTTACTGAAAATGAATGATTATATACAGAGTGTCCCCGAATTCATAAGCAAAAGTTTAGCATACTTAAAAAATAAAATCGAGATTGGACTCATTTTTCATTTCGTTTTTCGAATTCCTTTTGAATACCCCCCCCCCCCTTTTTATTTTTCCTTACCTCATACTTAGATGTTGGAATATTAATTTGATTATTTTAATGAAGAATCAGATAAGTTTTTTTTAATAAGTATTATAATTTAATTCTAAATTAAAAAGCTTAGATGTAAAGAAAAAGAATTTTTTTAAGGTAGAAATATAATGCTACTCAAAAATGAATGATTATATACAGAGTGTTCCTGAATTCATAGGCAAAAGTGGAACATATTTAAAAATAAAATCGAGAGCGGGTTCATTTTTCTTTTCGTTTTTTGGATTTCATTTGAATACCGCCTCCCTCCCCCCCCCCCACTTATTTACCATTTACTCATACATACATGTTGGAATATCAATTTTATTCATTTTATAAAGAATCAGGCAAGATTCTTATCAAAACTATCATTTTATACTAAATTAAAATTCTTAGAAGAAGAGAAAAAGGATTTCTTAATATATAATAGCATGCTACAGAAAAATGAATGATTATATTACAGAGTGTCCCTGAATTCATGGACAAAAGTGGAAGGAAAGATAGAAAATACATAAAGAAGCAATTACTGTGTAGCAATATAGGGTCGGAAATGAAAAGTTTTGGGAAAAAGCAAGAAATATATAGGAAATGAAAACAAGGTTTTTATAAACATAATAATTATAGTACACTCTCAAAGAAAAGAAAAAAACCTGTGATATTACAGATGTAAACTGCAACTCAACATATGCTTCTTTAAATCTCAAAAACAAGCAAAAATCAGAAGCAGAGAAAAAACATTACACTTACAAATGCTCCTTTAAATCTGGAAAATATATCAGTTACTGAGGTTTCTGAAGACAAAGAACGTTTTTCGTAATTGTGAGTAGATGCCAATTTAATTTTTTTTTTCGCGGCTATATATTATTTTTACATGTATACACAAACATTTATATTTTTTACAGTGTGTTTAAAAAAAATCCTCAACCAGGCAACACTGGCAACTTATTAGTTTTATACAAGCTCAGAATATGCTTAGATATAACCTATCATTAAACCTGAGTGTTAATATTTTGCACTAGTTTTTTATTTCCATTTACGGTGATAGAGCAAGATAGTGCTGTAGTAAATTTTTGTTTATAGATAGTACAGCAGTACAATAAAAATAATTTTTCGAAAGTCTGTTCACAAATCCAAAGAGGCAAATTTATGACATAGTTTTTAATTCATTTTTGTTCTGAAACGTATGAAATTGGCAGGTATTGTTTTTCAGAAACTATGCAATCGTAAAAGTTCACCTTTTTTATTTTTTAGCACTTTCCAACAAAGTTGAAAAGTGCTTATGAATTCGGTTTGTCTGGCCGTCTGCTCGTCTGTCCGCGCTCTAACTCCCATAAATATACTCGGATTGCCATGAAATTTTAGGACGCTATTGACGTTTACTCTAGCACGAACCCTATTGAAAATGAAGTTTCTACCATGATTAGTTTATCTACAGGGAGGGTCAAACGTTTCTCATTAAATTACGGCCTATGGGGAAAAATCGTTTCAAAGGAATTTTCAAGATGTTATACCCTGTCAAACATATTAAAATATGCATTCTATAAAATATGAGGTGAGAATGTAGCTATTATTCATTTACAGGGCCACATAAAATAATTCCATTAGGTAATGGTAAAAGAGGGAATTGTGTGCGACATATTTTAAATGTATTAAACTGTTTCATGTATAATAAAATTTATGTATGTCAATGAGACTTAGTATAAATTATACCATACTGCCTTCTCTAATATAAAGTACATAGCATTTACAGGGACACACAAAAAATTTCAAATAGTACATTTTTTTCTAAAATACTGTATTATGTATTCGATGATGTCTGATGGATGGATAAAATGCATTTTAAGTATGATATGCGCGTATAAGTTTCACTACATTTATGCATATTATATGGTACGTATAAATGCTATAGTTAATATTACAGGGCTACCCAAAAGAGCTCGCGAACGTTACTGAATATGAACATAAATTATTAAAAATGTGATTCTTAAATAAATTATACATTTTTACGCTGAAATGCATTAAATTTACTAAGAAATGTTTGCTGAATTTAGATAAAATGATATACAGGGCCACGCAAAGAATTGGGTACATGGAGCCTATGAACGATAATCTATCAGAAAGTGATTTCAATTGTTTTAAGAATGTTTTAAAATAAATTTTAGCTTAACACTGATGTATAATAAAGGTACCAGGCAAACTACAAGGATGAACAAAGTTTTCAAGTATGTTTCCATCTATTAGTATAAATTGCTGAAAGAGAAATTTCAAGCTACTAGGCATTTTTTTGCTAAATTAAATTTTCCCGTTATAAGTTACGTATATTAGCTGTCAGATTGAAAACAGGGCTGTTCAATAGTACTGGAATGCATATTTGGCTATATTTGGATTCATATCCTTATTTACCTAAATAACGAAGTTTTGTTAAAGATTTCATGGAGCGTTGAAAAGTGCTTCATAATCTATGCTTAACGCATGATTTTTCATACTTGATATAATTACAGTAGATCTTTCAGAAAATATTATCAAATTTAATGTTTTGAAGCGAATTTCAATCAAAAACAGAAAAATCAGTCAGCGTAAAGAGAAAAATGACGTTTTACGTTATAAAAATCGCTTATAATTTGACAGATAATTTATTTATCAACAATTAGAAAAATAATTTTGATTCCAAACCGCTTACACAATCAGGTCTCCCAATTCTACACCTTTATGTTTAAAAATGTGTCCATCCTTGTGTCAGAACGTTTAGTGCATTGTGGAGAGGTGAACTTAAGAACAGCCTTAACAAATATTTTTACGATATTTATTTGCAGCATATTAAGCTGTTAAAAATCTTGTCCTAATTTGAACCAAATTTTGATGCTCAATAGCTTCCACTGTCAGATGGGGAAATCTTGAACCTACATTTGGAGTTCCTGTTGAAGCATAGCTCCAATTTGTTGGAACGAGGTTGAAATAGGAAGCTCCAAATGCTGGTTCGAGATTTCACCATCTTATGGTGGCAGCTACTGAGCACCAAAATTTGGTTCAAACTAGAGCAAAATTTTTAACAGTTGTTGTCACTGCTAGTTCTACTGTTATCAAAGAGATAGCTTTCTGAAACATTTTTAATTCTTTTTTTTTTTTTTTTTTTTTTTTTTTTCAGAAACGCATTGAATTAGAAGGTATTGTTACTCAAAAATTTTGTAAACGAAAGAAGTCTTACATTTTTTGGTAAACAAAAAAAAAAAAAACAAAAAAAAAAAAAAAAAAAAAAAAAACAGGAAGTACCATTAAATTTGGCGTTTTGTACAGAATTTCCAACATGACAGTGGGAAAATGGAATCACGAGTCAAAAATAAATTATAACTCGAAACGTAATTTCTTTCGCACGCAGTTCGATTCCAAATTGCTTCAATAGTGATACCTACTAATTTTGTACTTTTACTGTGTACAAAACTGTACAAAAACTGTGTACAAAACTTTTTGTACTTTTACTGTGTACTTTTACTGTGCACTTTTATTTTGTACTTTTACTTTAATTTCTGCAAATGTGTCAGAAATTTTCGAGAGTGTAAGAACAGCCTTAAAAATAATTTTACGACATTTGTTTGCAGCATATTAACACTGTTTTCAAAAAGAAGACTTTCTGAAACTTTTTTAATTTATTTTAGGTCAGAAACGCATGAAATTAGGAGATGTTGTTATTCAAAAATTTTGTAAACAAAAGAAGTTTTAAATTTTTTGGCAAAAGCAAAAAAGAAAAAAAATCTAGAAAACTTATTTAATTTGGCGTTTTGAACAGAATTATTTCCGACATGATAGTAAGAGAAAGGAATCACAAATAAGCATAAATTAAAAAATAAGTAATAACTCGAAAATTTCTTTATTATATATATATATATATATATATATATATATATATATGTAATGAGAACGCAGTTTGATTCTAAACTGCCACAATAGTAATAAACTGCCAATTTTGTACTTTATGTTTAAAAATGTGTCAGAAATTTTTGTGCTTGCTCAGCAGAAAATTTGAGAGTGGCCTTAGATTATTTATTTATTAGTATTTTATCACCACTTTATAATAATTTTATGTGCAATTCTTTAGTCGTATGCGCAGTTTTCTTTTTCCAAGCGCCTAAAATTTATAGCAAAGTATCGAAATATTTTAGATAAAGATGTAATAGAAGTTAATTTAATTAATTGATTCTTGATGTAAAATGAAAGCTTTTAATAGAAACATGATCCTCTTTGAAATAAATTGATTAAAAGTCATTTAATTTAGTCATTTAATATTTAAAAAGTCTTTAATTTTGGCGTAATTAAATATATACTTTACGTAAAACGTTTTAAAAAGATAATTAGATATTAGTTAGGTATCGATTCAAAGTTTAATACTATATGAATACATTTTTCGTTCTGCTTATTTTTTAGTGGGCGATAGTGCATCATTATTAGAATGTGGTGTAAAATTTAAAAAGTGCATGCTTACATTATGGTTACATTATTTTATTTTATTTTTTGAAACTTTTATTCTTCCATGCTTTGAAGAATACAATTAAATATGTATAATTACATAAATAATATGTAATGTATAATTACTAAATTTAAAAAGATTTACCCTTTTATCCAAAAAATATTTTCCTTTTAGCCTAAAAGCAGACTGCACAAAAACCTAAGGTATCGAACACAAGTAAAAAAGAAAGAAAGAAAAAAAAACGTGTATTTCATGGAAGAGTAGTAATAGGGGAATCTAATATCATCCATGTCTACCAGAAGTGAAGTGGTGCATAAGTCAAAAATTAATACGTTTATTCGTAGACTTATCATTGTGTTTGATGCACAATCATTTCATACCATTGATTATACGGCAAACACAATGATAGACTTACGAGTAAACCACTAGTAGTGTTAATTTTGGGCTTATGCACTATAGACGATGGGACGAAGTCTCAAAATATGCTTAAAAATGAGATTCCGTTTGCCATCTCTTAGGACTACGTAAATTTGTTGTTAAAATATTTTAACATCCATATTTTATCGAAAATAGCAATGTTCCCACATTGAAACTTGCACATTTCTATAAAATACAGAACTATACTCGGAACTATATCTTTTAACCACTTTGCAGCCATTTTTAGAATCGGCACTAGATGGCGCCACCAAAATCCATTAAAAAGAAACAAAAATACAACAAAACAACTTTTAAATCACAATACATGCCTTTTAATTTTATATTGTGTCTAAAAAGATATTAATTCTAAGCTAAATAAGCATATGTTTGGTATTTTGTTATATCGTTGTCACATATAAATGATACTGTAACCATCTGCCATTTGTTTATTTACATTCATATGGGTTTAAATCCTTGGTAGATTTTGAAACGAGAAATAATAAAAAATAATACAATTGCTTACAAACAGATAGGATGTCAAACGTGTGTCTGTGTTATGAAAAATGTATAAATATTAGATTTTCACAGAATATTCAAATTTTCATATCAAAAAATTTTTTCCTAGCAGAAGTGCGTAATTTTTTATATTTATATTCACACATATATTAGGGATACAGCGAATAGTGATTTAGCAGAATACCGAATATTCGGTTAGCCAAATACTTTTTATACTTCAAAGTTTAACCCTTTACGGCGCGGGCAAAATCTAATGTAAAATGAGAAATTTTTATCAAGTTTATCAAGAAAAAAGTGCTTGTCTGTTATTTGAATCGCCGGTTAATAGAATAGTACTAATTTGAATATTCGCTGTATAATACTTAAACTGAAAGAGCATTTGTATGGCAAGAAATCATTCTTTTTGCATAATGCGTCTCAGAAAAGTGATTTAGTTCAAATATCTAATTTTTACATCCATGCATTATACACTTTCACTGCTTTAAGTAGAATTTTTGCCATTTAATTGAATCACTTTATTAAAAAAAATCAGATTCGATAAAACGGCGGATTCTAAAATACGCTAAAACGTTTAAATATTAAGTTTAGTTTTGATTCATAGAAGCGGCAATTATAGCGACCTTTCTTAGCTCTGGGCAGCGTTGCCCAGAGAGGGGTTTAGTCATAATGCGTCATATAATTTAGTTTTTTTTTTTTTGGGGGGGGGGGGATTTTTAAATTCTCTCTTTTTTTTTTTTTTACTGCTAAAAATTTTTTTTATAATTTTTAATATTACTTTTAAATTTTTTCAACATTTAATTTCCAGAAATGTTCCTGTGTTTTCTTTCTTTAAATTCTAGATAAGGGCAATAAAAACTCATTCTGCTACACTCAACTCGCTATATTTTGTAAATCTTGATTCTTTTAATACCACTTTTAAATTTTTTCAACATTGAATTTTCAGAAATGTTCCTGTGTTTTCTTTCTTTAAATTCCAGGTAAGGGCAATAAGAACTCATTCCACTATGCTCAACTCGCTATCTTTTGAATGTGCAGTAGATTAAAAGTAGAATATATTTTACAATTGCTATTCAGTTTAGGGGGGGGGGGGGTGTCAATGTTAAAGTATGAAGATTTTTTTTTGGGGGGGGGGGTGTTGCGTCATTGGGTTTGGGGGAGATGGTTACCACTGGCTCTGGGAGGGGTTTTAACCCAAAACCCCCTTTACCCTTGGCTGCGCCACTGCGAGCAGCAGTAACAGCCATATTCAGCGAGTTAGAATCAAACGAAAACGCGAACGATATGGCATACAAGCATTCAAAACTTAAACACGCGGAAGAATACAAAACACGCACAGCCGAATAAATAAATACAAAGTGCAAACATTAAGTGTATTTTACATTAATAATACTTTCAAAACATAAAATTAAATAAAAAAAAGCGATAATTGCTATTTAAAAGCTGACTTTTAGATTATAGATTGCGTTTTGCTGGCGCCATCTAGTGGCGATTGTACAAATTGCTGTAAACAAGACAATAAATATAGTTCGTAATATAATTGTTATTTTATAAATAATGTGCACATTTAAGCGTGGGAACATTGAGATTTCAGATAAAATTAAATAATTAGAATAGTTTACTAAAAGATTTTTATAGTCCCAATGCATGGCAAACGAACTTGAACGATATCAATATTTGTCCCACAGTCTACTACTTCGCTTTCGGCAGACATGGACGATTAGATTCCCCTATTACTACTCTTCCATAAAATAAAGGGTTTTATTTCTTGTGTTTTTGTGCCGTGGGATCTTGGACTATTTGTCTTTGTAGACAGAAAACGCTGAGTGTTACACGGAAAAAGGAGTGTGATTTTTACGAAAATTTTTGTATTCTAATCGTTAATAATTTCATTTAAGGGCTGAAAAGAGGTTTTTAAAAGTAAAATAAGAGCCTTTTTTTTTACATTTGTTTTGTCTGTTACATGTCAAAAAACAACTTTCCCAATATATTTACAGAAGGTTGATCCTACTTTATAGATTTATCTACCTACATTATTCACAATTAATACCTATAATCTAAAAAAAAAAAAAAAAAAAAAAAAAAAATTCCGTTAAATTTATGTTGCCAGCATTTTTTGCCTTAAAAATTGCAGTAAAATTAGATGTAATAAAAGTATATGCATCTAATTTTACTGCAATTTTTAAGCAAAAATTTAACTTTTTTTTTCTTTTTTTTACAGTGTATTTGCACATTAATATTGTATCTCTTTTAAGTTCTGGCAGTATTGGACAGCCTGAACTAGAGGTCTGCACGGGCCGGAATTTCCAGGCCCGGGCCCGGCCCATTGTAAAACTCAAAAGTTCGGCCCGGGCCCGGCCCGGCCCGTACAAAAATCAGCGAAAACAGGCCCGGCCCGGCCCGTTTTGGCCCGTTACAATTTCTACGATTTCTAAAAAATTCAGATTTTTACCATATAACTAAGATTCCTTTAAAGAATACTGCATTCATATCTATGGAATGATTTTACAATATATTTTACGGCAAATACACATTAACAACATTAATGATTACTTAGATTCTTATACTTTCAAATAAAGATTCATTAAAAAATTAGTATGGCTTAGAATAAAAGAAAAAAGAAAGAAAGCTAAGAACATTGTTAATTTTGAAGCTGTTTAATAAAAGAAGATTTATAAAGATATTTCTATATCATTTTATTATAGATTTCAAATCCAAATTAATTCTTAAATTCAAAGAAGCTCCTTTCTGATACATTTCTAAATTCATTTTTTTTCTTCTCAGAAACGCATAAGATTAGCAGATATCTTTATTCAGAAACTATATAATCGAATGGCGTTATCCATTTTTTGATACAAGCAATTTAAGAATACTGCAAACAAATAAAATACTGTCATAATTAGCGTTTTGAATAGAATTTAAGGAAGCAATAGCAAGGGAAGGGAGAAAAACCTGCAATCATTTGAGAAACTATTATATCCCAACAAGGTTATACAAGTATTTTATTTACCAAAAATGAAAAACGCTATTCAATTACAAATCCCTTCTATAATTAGGCTTATCACTTTTATACTTTTACAATTTAAAATTAATCAGAAAATGTGTCAAACTTTCGCATTATTTAGAAATTAATTTAAAAATCATCAAGAAGTATATACCCGAAGACTAAGCTAACATAAGTTCTTTATCGCTGTTAATAATTTTACAAATCATGTTTTCTGCCAATAATTAAGTCTAGTACCGGTCCGCCTAATCTATATGTAGAAAAATAATGCAAGCGTGATCTCGGACCGGCATGAGTCAGCTAAAAAAATATTAAAACGGGTTACACATAATGTAATTCTCCTATGCCGATAAACTGTGCATTTTTATATTGACGCTGTCAAACTAGTATGGCCACATTTATACTTATTCTCGTTAAAACCATTTTCGTTGAAAATAGCTCATATTTTATCATTTCTGCTCAAATCTTCAGAACGGGCTGACAGGCCCGAAATTTTTTTTTATCGGCCCGGCCCGGCCCGTCTGGCCCGTTCAATTTTTTTGCCGGCCCGGCCCGTTTATGTTGTTTGTCGGCCCGGCCCGTTGAAAAAACTATTTTAAATCTGCCGGCCCGGCCCGCGGGCCGGGCCGGGTACGGGCCACGGTCCAGGCCCGGGCCCGTGCAGACCTCTAGCCTGAACCCCTGGATATGGTTCTAAATAAAATACTTCGACGGTAATATTCTTTTTTAGAAGAACAATTTTTAAACTTATGTAAATTTTCCCTACAGCTCTTGCACAATTCTTTTGAATTTCGCTGATAGCGTATTTGTAATGCTTGCTTAAGGGTGTTCTTAAATCAAAAAGGTGACACAAGTTTTAATTTACTTTGTTCGTAAATGCATGAAACTAGCAGGTCTTGTTGTTCAGAAACAATCTAATCGCACTCATTTTCAATTTTTACTTATTTATTTATTTTTTCGCAGACGCGATTATTTTTCAAAACAAGCTGACAGAGTTCGCGTATTGAATCAGATTTCTCAACGAAAGTAGAAAAACCAGTCTTACAATGGTAGAGACACTCGTGATCACATGATCGAAATCGCTTATAACTCGATAGCTAATTTAATTATAAAATGGTAAAGAAAATTCGATTCGAAATCGTTCTATAGTCAGGCCTTCAATTTTATCTCTTTCTGGTAAAAAATGAATTTGTAAATGTGTCGAAACGTTTTTCATTTGTTGAGCAGAGCAGTTGAGAACAGCCTTAGCAAGCGAAATGTATGTTGATGGGAAGTATAAAAAATTTTATAGGTATATCTTTACAGAGATTACATTTTCTTTACACGTGTGATTCTTACTTCGGCAACTATTTTAGAAGTGCTACTGTATTGTTTTAAAATATATATATGTAAAGTTATCAACATTTTTCTAGGAAATTGGGATTTCTAGATCTTTTTATGTAACGCAACGCCAAAAATTCACGTAGCAGATACACGTTTGTATTGTAAATAAAAAAATCTGTAAGATTACTGAGGAGTTTTTAGGAAACTGGGATTAATAAAAGTTTTTATGTAACTACAACTCGGGTTACAGATAATATTTCAGTAGGATTGCTGTGATTTTGGGAGATTTTTTTTATATAAAGCTACAGATTTCTGTTGTTTTAAATGAACTGAAAAACTAATTTGTAGGTTTTTAATAATATTCTATATAGTATACAGATATAATTTTAGTTAGCATACAGTTTTCTGTAAATTTACATCTGTAGATTTACAGATTTTTTTTTACAGAGTGGAGGTTTTGTCTATTTGATGCTTGAATTTATTGAGCACTTTTTCATATCAAGCTGTAAATCCTTTTTCAAAAATGCTTTCAATTTTTTTTTTCTAATAATAGTGTGAATTTCCTTTATCATTTATGCAGTACTTTTTTAGATCTAATCCAGCTACAATCACCAATACTTTTGGTAACTTTTCTTTATATCCATATACCAATTTCGATGAGTTTTATCTTCTACTAAATAACAAAAAAAAAAAAAAAAAAAAAAGATTTTTTTCCCATACAGCCACTTGAGTAATATCTGTAATTGAAAAAAAAAAAAGTATGTTAAGTTGCTAATTTTTTTCTAGGAATTACTAATTTTTTACTAGAATTTTTATTTAACGGTAACAGCAAAAATTCATGTAACAGAATCGGTTACATGAATTTTCGCTGTTACCGTTAAGTAAAAAGCTCTAGGAATCCCCGTTTCCTAGAAAAAGTATTGGTATCACAAATTCCCATTTATCATTAAACTGGTGTTAATTAATCCTTTCAGGATAGGTGCGACGTATACGTCGCAAAGGGCGCATGCATATATATTTAAAAACTAGAATATTTTAGTCGAAAGCTTTGGCTTGGGAAATCATGCCATTCTTGCAATATATTCATGGAAAATACAGTAAAAAATGCTATGCGTAATTACTGGTACTAAAATTTTAAATGTTATTAGATCACTTTCGTCCTGAAGGGGGTCCTAAACTTGGAATTTCTTCTTAAAATTGCGTTTTAAAATATTTTTCCATAATAATTTTTCATTTCTTATATTTTCATCTGATGTGATTTATTTTTGATTTTTAATTTATTCCATAAGGAAATCTAGCAGTAAATCCTAAATCCTTAAAAAAAAAAAATTTCTTTGCATTCACAATATATTTTCATATTTTTTACTCTATTTATTGTTAAAAATAAAAGCGTGTCTTTGTTTATAGTAATTTTTGATAAGCTTCACCCAGTGGTATGACATATTTTTGTTCATTACCAACAAAGTGTTTTTTAAAGCAATCGTTAAGTTGTTACCATCTATCATTATTGAAGAGATTTCGGAAGGTGAGCCAAAACTGTGAGAGGAAATTGACATAACTATAGTACACTATATACATATATATATACAGGGTGATTCTAATTTTTTTTTACAATAAAAGAGGGGTGATAGTACACATAAAGACAAACAATAATAAATAGGAGACCAAGGGTCCAAAACGTTTTCCAAAGGAGATAGCCGCCATTAAAGTTTAGGGACCAAAATTTCAAATAAACATAAAAAACGGAAAAATCGTTCGATTGATTTGCGGTTTTCACTAAAATTATTCTTTATGTCGGCATTTTCTTCAAATTAAATAATAAAGATAAATTTCAAAAAATGTCGATAGAGGGCGCTTTAGACTTTGGAATAACGAACAACTATTTTTTGCCGGTATTTTATGCATCTCATTAAATGTTTTCGTAAGCTTAGAGTCAAATTTAAATTTTGAGCTCAAAATCTGAAAGTGGTAGTGGTTAAGTAGCACAAACTGAACTGTGTTCAGAGGGTTCAAATTTCAAATGATTAAAAGAAACAGAAAAATTGGTTCATTGATTTGCAGTTTTCACAAAAACTATTCTTTATGTCGGTATTTTCTTAAAAATAAATTATAAAGATAATTTTCAAAAAATGCCGATAGAGGGCGCTTTAGACTTTGGAGTAACGAACAACTCTTTTTTGGCGTTATTTTTTGCATCTTTTTAAATGCTTTCGTAAGCTTAGACTTAAACTTAAATTTTGAGCTCAAAATGTGAACAGTTGGGAGTGGTTAAGTAGACAAACTGAACTGTGTTCAGAGGGTTCAAATTTCAAATGATTATAAAAAACGGAAAAATTGGTCGATTCGTTTGCGGTTTTCGCTAAAACTAATTTTTAAATGAGCATTTTCTTGGAAATAAATTTTAAAGATAAATTTCACAAAATGCCGATAGAGGGCGCCTTAGACTTTGGAGCAGCGTACAACTATTTTTAACTGTTATTTTTTACATTAAATCACATTACATCTCATTAAATGCTTTCAAATGCATAAAATTAAATTTTAGGCTCAAATTCTGAATCGTTGGGAGTGTTTAAGTAGCGAAAAATTGAATTGTGTTCGTGGAGGGGGGAGGGTTAAATTTCAACTCCTGAAGACACTTCAATTTGTGTTACTTAATTACTCCTAACTATTCAGATTTTGAGCTCAAATTTTAAGTTTAAATCTAAGCTTCCGAAAACATTTAATAATTTTTTGCAAGCATTTAATTAGAACAAAAAAATAATGGTTAAAATTAATTATTGGTTACTCTGAAGTTTGAGGAGCCCTCTAATGGAATTTTTTTTTAATTTATCTTTAAAATTTATTTTAAAGAAGATACTCACTTAAAGAATAGTTTTATTTTAAATCGCAAACAAATCGACAAATTTTTCCATTTTCTATAATTATTTTAATTTTGAACACCCCCCCCCCCCTTAAACACAGTTCATTTTGTGCTACTTAACTACTCCCTACTATTCAGATTTCGAGCTCAAAATTTAAGTTTAAGTCTAAGCTTCCGAAAACATTTAATGAGATGCAAAAAATAACGGCAAAAAATAATTGTTCGTTACTCCAAAGTCTAAAACGCCCTCTATCGACATTTTTTCAAATTTATCTCTATAATTTATTTTTAAGAAAATACCGGCATAAAGAATAGTTTTAGTAAAAACCGCAAATCAATGAACCAATTTTCCGTTTTTTTATAATCATTTGAAATTTGAACCCTCTGAACACAGTTCAGTTTGTGCTACTTAAACACTCCCACTTTCAGATTTTGAGCTCAAAATTTAAGTTTGACTCTAAGCTTACGAAAACATTTAATGAGATGCATAAAATACCGGCAAAAAATAGTTGTTCGTTACTCCAAAGTCTAAAGCGCCCTCTATCGGCATTTTTTGAAATTTATCTTTATAATTTAATTTCAAGAAAATGCCGACATAAAGGTTAATTTTAGTGAAAACCGCAAATCAATCGAACAATTTTTCCATTTTTTTTATGTTTATTTGAAATTTCGGTCCCTAAACTTTAATGGCTGCTATCTCCTTTGGAAAACGTTTTGGACCCTTGGTCTCCTATTTAATATTGTTTGTCTTGATGCGTACTATCACCCCTCTTTCATTGTAAAAAAAAAATTGGAATCATCCTGTATATATATATATATATATATATATATATATATATATAACTATAGTTCTGCGGATGTAAAATTTGTATACCCAGTATGCTCCAACTTACAATGGCCCATGAAGCTCGAGCCCACCAGATTTCTGTATCAGTTGATTTAATTCGTAATATTTATATATATATTATTTAATCAGTAAAAGGAAATTTTTTTATTAATATTCTCAAAATAATTTTGTTTGAAAAACTGTAAAGACATAATTAGGTTTATAACCTCATCCTCCCCCCCCCCCCCACCTCTTCAGTGGAATCATACACCACTCAAAACAATTACAGGATATTTGAAGTTTTATATAAAATAAAGATATAAACAAAATTTTTTTTTGCCGAAAAGAGAAGAAGAGAATCACAAATGCAAATTTTTCTGGTTTTCAAACTGTGGAGTATGCAAATTTTGAGTTCGACGTCAAAAACGTCGCTTCAGAGGCAGCGAATAAAATTTGACTTTCAACTGGATAAAAGAAAATGAAGACAAGGTTGATCGGCATTCAGTGATTGCTTTGTTTCGATGAGTACGATGTCTCAGCGAAGTCATTTGACAGATTCAGAAGCTTGGAGAATTGTTGGTAGGTTAGAAGGGGGCCAAACTCAAGCCGAAGTAGCGCAAGCCATTGGAGTGTCACAAAGTGTCATTTCCAGGATCTGGAACCGTATTTTGGAGAGTGGATGTGCAGGTCGAAGACCAGGGCAAGGTCGTAGACGGGAAACAACGCCCAATGAAGATCGGTATTCAGCGTTAACAGCTCGGAGACACCGAAACATGAACGCTACTCTTCTCCAACAACACCTTCGCTCGGCTACAGGTACCACGATTTCAACTCAGACTGTCCGAAACCGGCTCCATGCTGTAGGTCTATATGCTCGCCGACTGATGGTATGTGTTAGATTAACATCAAGGCATCGTCGCGACCGCAGGGAGTGGGTAACCGATCATGTCAACTGGAGGAGAAATGAATGGAGCAATATTCTGTTTTCTGACGACTCCCGTTTTTCTGTGCATCCGGATAATAGGCGTATTTTCATCTGGAGGGACTGTGGCAGTACGAATAATCCTGCGTTCGTGCACGAAAGTGTCAGATTTGGCGGTGGAGGAGTGTTGGTGTATGGTGGCATCTCCATTGACGGGCGCACTGACCTTTACATCATTCGAGATGGAGCTCTGACTGGTCGCCGATATAGGGATGAGATCCTCAGACTTATTGTAGTCCCTTACGCTGCAGCAATCGGAGATAACTTCATTTTAATGGACGATAACTGCAGGCCACATCGTGCAAACCTGGTGGAGGATTTCCTTTTCGAGGAAGGAATCGTTCGAATGGAATGGCCAGCGTGTTCTCCAGACATGAATCCAATCGAGCACGTTTGGGACGCTCTAGGAAGACGAGTTTCTGGCCACCAACAACCCCCACAAACTCTTCAAGAACTGGAAAGAGCTCTTCTGGAAGAGTGGGGCAGAATACCCCCAACTCGTCATTAATAGCCTCATTGAGTCCATGCCTCAAAGGTGTTCAACGTTGCTGGCCGCCCTTGGAAACCATACCCCCCACCTGAAAATGATTTTCTTTGAAGAAAACACCTTTTCTTATTCTTTTTTTCTCATATGCACAAATTGTGTTTTTTCCCTTTTGTGCACAAATGCGCAATAAAATGCATTTTTTTCTGCCAAAAATGTGTAATTTATTCTCATATAACCTACTATGTCTGTCGACCATGTATCAATCAGCTAAAAAGTTTCCCAGATACAAAATCCACATAAAACTGCAATATCCTTTAATTGTTTTGAGCAGTGTGGTTAAATTTCTCAGAAAAATAAATTACTGCGCATTTTACCACATGTTTTGCTGTCTAGAATCGATAAAGCACTTAGGCGACTAAAATATATGCTTACATTGACATTTAGTTTTTTTGCATTTTCAATAGTTAGCAGTTTCAATATTATTTAAAATAAATATTAATGTATTTATGAGAAAGAACTTTTAAAAATATAATTTATTACTTATGAAATTACTATTAAATTACAATAATTTAAAATTTTGGAAAAAAAACCCATAATTTAATTTCGAATTATCTTCTTTAGTCATTCGCTTCTCCCCTCTGTCTTTCCACACCCGTACACACCAATGGAGAAAAAAAAAATCATAACAATATGCGTTATTTTATTCAAAAATTTTAAGCGCACCCAGTGTTTTAGAAAGTTGATACTGCTATGTCTACTTACAACATTTTTATCTGTATATTCTTCTGTAAAAAAATTCCATCGCTGCCGTCTACGCTGTCAGCAGTTTTTGCCGCAACAATTGCAATAAAATTAGATGTAATTTTTATTTATTTACATCTAATTTAACTGCAATTTTTACGGGAAAAAACTGTTGAAAACATTGCTGCCAACGGTTTTTGCCGTAAATTTAAAGGATTTTTTTTCTTTTTTTTTTAGTTTGGACAAAAAAATATGTAAATCTACTAAACTAGATTTGTAAAACCACAGAAATCTGTAGCTTTATAAAATTATCTAATAAATTACAGTAATATTGCTAAAATTTTATCTCTAACCCGAATTAAAGTCATATAAAAAGTTCTAGGCATTCTAGTTTTATCTCTAACCTGAATTAAAGTCATATAAAAAGTTCAAGGCATTCTAATTTCCCAAAAAACTCTAAGTAACCTTATATATTTTATGATTTACAGTGCAAATGTGTATGCGTTATATGAATTTTTGTTTTTGTCGTTACATAAGAAGTTCTAGGAATCACAGTTTCCTAGAAAAATTTTATTAATTTTACAGATTCTTATAAAAAATTTATTTATTCTATTAGATTTTTGAATTGCAAGATTTTAAGAACTTCACCCTTTATATAAAAATTTTAATAAAGAAATTATATTACTTGGAGAGAGGTATTACAAAATATATTAGAAACAAAATAACATTTATGTTATTTGTTTATTATATTATTATATTTATTAATTTTATTATAATGGTATTTGTTTGTAATATTTTTGTATTACCTCTAAGTAATATAATTTGTTTATTAAAATGTCCACAGATTATTTTTTACGGGGTAAAAAAAAACCTTTAATGGAAATTTTTGAGCCAGAACTATAGACAAAAATCCCCTCCCCCCCCCCCCCCCCCAACAAAAAAAATCAAGAAATATGAAATATGTGCGTTCAAATTAAATAAGAAAGTACTTTCTAGATATTAGATCAAATTTTTTTGTACAGACATTATATAGTGATAATTCATATGTTAGAAGAATATTTTAAAGAATTACATCTTTGAGAAATGATAAGATTAAGTAAGAAAAGCTGCATAATAAAATAATTTATTTGCAAATAAATTCAAAAGAGACTTTAAGTTTGAAATGTCGGACATTTTACAAATAAATTTACATAATATCAATAATAAAATAATCAATTTTCGAAAAACGTTTCAGTGAATAAAAATTAAAAACCTCTGCGTTCATAAATGAGTTATGACAGTAAATAAATTTAAAATTTTAAATATTTATCTTTAATCTGAATAAAAATATTAATATAATGATGAATTTTTAATTCATTATTTGTACGATTAAAACTCTTAAATTCTGCAATTTTTAAATTTTGCTGCTAAATAGCTTTAATTGATTCCCAAATTTCGATATTAACATTGATATAATTATGCATTTTTGAACAGGATTTTACGTGATCAACAATGTAGAATTTCGATGAATTCACTAATAAATAAATTGTACAAAGCCTATCATATTAAAAATAGATTTAGATAGCAACATTGATATAACGATGGATTTTTACAAAGATATTTTAGCAAATAAAAATAAAAATTTTAAGAAATTTACATACAATATAAATTTCATCAAATGAATATTACATTAAATGTTAAAGAGCGAGAACTCGATATTCATAAAATAAATTACGTTTTTAAACGCATACGAAATCTATTTCAAATATGAGAAAAGAAAATATATCAAAGAAGCTTTTCAGACGTATTTATTTTAATACAAGTAATTACGTTTATCAATAAAATATCCAAGAATGCAATAGAAAAAATTTCTTTTTTATATTTTAACGCTATTTGTTAAACGAAAGGCAATTTCAACGAATGCATCATAATTTAAGCAAAAGAACTCCTTCGCATAATGAAGTTCTTGGCCATTTCTTCTTCTTCTTCTTCTTATTTTTTTTTTTTCATGAACATTGGTGCAATTTACTATTGTTTTCCCCGTCATCTTATATGGCAAAAATAAATTATCACCAATATATTTCCTATCGGGGAGCGAAAAACTACAGAATTTTTTTCAGTTAGTGGTAATGATTATGTATTTCTGAAAGCGAAAAGTTTTAATGCATTTGCAAGTTTGGCGAATGCTTACGATAATGTAATTTTGCAAATTTAGAATTCTTTAGAAAATATAAAATAAACAGATTCGTTTCTTGAGAAAAGGAATTTGTGGAATTTGAAATTATGTTAGAATTTATAAATATAATAAACGAATAAAAATATAAATTTCTGCAATTTTTGAGTTTTGCTGCTAAATATCTTTAAGGGAGTCCAAATTGTCTGATTTATCACCGATATAATTATATATATTTGAACGGTATTTTAAGTGAACAACAATCTGGAATTTCAATGACTTCTGCGTTATTAATGACTGACACTGACAAATAAATTGAACACAGACTATAAATTTAAAATGTTTATTATTTTTTAAATAAATTTAGATAACAAAATTGGTATAAAGATTTTTGAATTTTTACAGCAACATTTTAGCAAATAAAAATAAAAATTTAAGAAATTTGCATATAACGATTGAATTTTCCAATCAAATAAATTGAACAGAGACTATAAATGTGAAACCTAACATACGTTTTTTTGTAATAATGCCGCCGAAATGAGTTTTCTTTTAAAAAATAATAAATAATTCTACAAATTTTAAAACTTTCGATTATTTCATATGTAGCTCATTGAGATATTGTAGAATACGCTTGAATTTGTTTTCTAAATAATAATGTAAAAAATTCTAAAAAATTTGAAATTTTTAATATTTGTCAACTTATTATTTTCTAACTCATTATTTTCTAACTCATTGAGATATTGTTGGGTGCTTCTGAAATTATTTTCTAAATAATTATACAAAAAAATTCTCTTTCGAATTAAGAAATAGAATAAAAAGAAAAGTGAAACATTTTAAGAAGATTTCCTCAAATGAATATTACATTAAATGTTAAAGAGCGAGAATTAGATATTCATAAAATAAATTGCGTTTTTAAATGCATAAATGTATTTCAAATAAGAGAAAAGAAAATACATCAAAGAAGCTTTTTAGATCTATTTATTTTAATACAAGCGATTACGTTTATCGATAAAACATCAAAAAATGCAATAGAGCATGCAATAGAAAAAATTTCTTTTTTTCATTTTAAGGCTATTTGCTGAACGACTGGCAATTTCAAAAAATGCATCATAATTTAAGCAAAAGAACTCCTTCGCATAATGAAGTTCTTGCCCATTTGTTATTTTTTTTTCCACGAACATTGGCGCAATTTACTATTATTTCTCCCGTCATCTGATATGGTAAAATACATTATCGCCAATTTATTTTCTATCAGAGAGCGTAAAACTACAGTTTTTTTTTTCAGTTAGCAGTAATGATTATGTATTTCGGAATGCGAAAAGTTTAATGCATTCTCAAGTTTAGAGACTGCTTTCGTTGATATAATTTTGGAAACTTGGAATTCTTTAGAAAATATAAAATAAACAACTTCGCCTCTTGAGAAAAAGAATTTGTAGAATTTGAAATTCTGTTAGAATTTATGAATATAATGGACGAATAAAAACATAAACTTCTGCAATTTTTGAGTTTTACTGCTAAACAATTTTAAGGGAGTCCAAAATTTTTATATTAATACCGATATAATGGTACATTTTTGAACAGCATTTTAGGTGAACAACAATCTGGAATTTCGATGACTTCTGTATTATTAATGACTGCTACTGACAAGTATATTGATATTGAACACAGACTATAAATTTAAAATGTCTATTACATTTTTAAATTAATTTAGATAACAACATTGGTATAAAGATGAATTTTTACAACAATATTTTAGCAAATAAAAATGAAAAAATTAAGAAGTTTCCCTATAGCGATTGCATTTTGCAACCAAATAAATTTAACAGAGACGATAAAGGTGAAACCATTGATTAACACTAGGTTTTTTTCAAATAATGCCGTCAAAATGAGGTTTCTTTTTAGGTGCGTTCGTAATTATATAATACGTAGCACCTATAGTGGTCGTTCAGTCCGTCCGTCTGTCCGTCCGTCTGTCCGTCCGTCCGTCTGTCCGTCCGTCCGTCTGTCCGTCCGTCCGTCTGTCCGCATATAACAACGCAAAAACTACCCAACCGAATCGTTTGAAATTTAAAATACATAATTATTACATAATTTTGTCGAGTCATTTCAAATTTTATGAAAATCGGATGCATAGATCAATTACAGGGGCAATAAAAAGTATTCCATTACATTACGGTCAATAGGGAAAAAAGTTTCAAATGCATTTTAATCGTTTGAAATTTAAAATACGCAATTATTACATAATTCTGTCGAGTTATTTCAAATATTTTGATAATCGTGTGCATAGATCAATTACAGGGGCAATCAAAAGTATTCAATTACATTATGGTCAATTAGGAAAAAGTTTCAAATATATTCTATACGTTTGAAATTTAAAATACATAATTATTACATAATTTTGTCGAGTTATTTCAAATTTTATGAAAATCGGATGCATAGATCAATTACAGGGGCAATCAAAAGTATTCCATTACATTACGGTCAATGGGGAAAAAAGTTTCAAATGCATTTTAATCGTTTGAAATTTAAAATACGCAATTATTACATAATTCTGTCGAGTTATTTCAAATATTTTGTTAATCGTGTGTATAGATCAATTACAGGGGCAATCAAAATTATTCAATTACATTATGGTCAATAGGGAAAAAGTTTCAAATATATTCTATGCGTTTGAAATTTAAAATACATAATTATTACATAATTTTGTCGAGCTATTTCAAATTATATGAAAATCGGATGCATAGATCAATTGCAGGGACAATCAAAAGTATTCCGTTACATTATGGTCAACGGGAAAAAATGTTTCAAATACATTTTAATCGTGTTACACTCATGCGAACTTAATAAAATTTATATGCAACTATAAAGTACATATTATAATGTACATCATACATAATTTGTGGTGCAAAGAGCATTTATTATTGATTTACAAAGCCACACAAAAGTATTCCATTACATAATGGTATAGGGAGAACATTGTTTGATGAGCGTTTTAATTGTTATTCACTATTTAAAATTTTATGAGATTGATATATGAAAGTAATATTTTTAAAACTTCGTTATCGTACGAACGCACCTAATTTGCTACGCTTCACGTGCAATTTCCAACTTGTTAAAAATTATAAATAATTCTACGAATTTTAAAACTTTCTATTTATTTATATGCAACTCATTGAGATATTGTAGAATGCTCCTGAATTTGTTTTCTAAATAAAGATATAAAAAATTCTCTCTCGAATTCTGAAATAGAATAAAAAGAAAAGTGAAACATTTTATGAAGATTTCCTCAAATGAATATTACATTAAATGTTAAAGAGCGAGATTTAGATATTCATAAAATAAATTGCGTTTTAAGATGCATGCGAAATGTATTTCAAATAAGAGAAAAGAAAATATACCAAAGAAGCTTTTCAGACCTATTTATTTTAATACAAGTGATTACGTTTATCAATAAAATATCCAAGAATGCAATAGAAAAAATTTCTTTTTTATTTTTTATTTCGACGCAATTTGTTGAACGATTGGCAATTTCAAAGAATGGATCATAATTTAAGCAAAAGAACTCTTTCGCATAATGAAGTTCTTCACCGTTTGTTTTGTTTTTTCTTTCAGGGACATTGGTGCAATTTACTACTATTTCCCCCGTCATCTGATATGGCAAAATAAATTATCGCCAATTTATTTCCTATCAGGGAGTGAAAAACTACAGAATTTTTTGCAGTTAGTGGTAATGATTATGTATTTCGGAATGCGAAAAGTTTTAATGCATTCGCAAGTTTGGCGAATGCTTACGATAATGTAATTTTGCAAATTTGGAATTCTTTAGAAAATATAAAATAAACAGCTTCGCCTCTTGAGAAAAGGAATTTGTAGAATTTGAAATTCTGTATAATAATAATAATATAAATATAATGAACTTTGTAAATATAATGAACGAATAAAAATACAAACTTCTGCAGTTTTTGAGTTTTGCTGCTTAATAATTTTAAGGGACTTTAAAATTTCTGTATTAATATCGATACATTTTTGAACAGCATTTTAGGTAAACAACAATCTGGAATTTCGATCACTTCTGTATTATTAATGACTGCCACTGATAAATAAATTGAACACAGACTATAAATTTAAAATGCCTATTATTTTTAAATAGATTTATGTAACAACATTGATATAAAGATAAATTTTTACAACAATATTTTAGCAAATAAATATAAAAAATTTAAGAAATTTGCATGTAACTATTGAATTTTGCGACCAAATAAATTTATCAGAGACTATAAAGGTAAAAACATTGATTAACACAATTTTTTTTTTTTTTTTTTTTTTTTTTTTTTTTTTTTTTTTTTTTTAATAATGCCGCCAAAATGAGTTTTCTTTTTAAAATAATAAATAAATAAATTTACAAATTTGAAAACTTTCGTTATTTTATATGTATGTCATTGAGATATTGTAGAATGCTCTTGAAATTGTTTTCTAAATATTGATGTAAAAAATTATTTCTCGAATTCTGTAATAGAATAAAAGGAAAAGTGAAACATTTAAAAAAAAAATTCGCCAAATGAACGTTACATTAAATGTTAAAGACCAAGAATTTGATATTCATAAAATAAATTGCGTTTTTATACGCATGTAAAATGTATTTGAAATAAGAGAAAAGAAAACATATCAAAGAAGCTTTTCAGATCTATTTATTTCAATGCCAGTGATTATGTTTATCGATAAAATATCCAAGAATGCAATTGAAAAAAAATTCTTTCTTTCATTTTGAAGCTATTTGCTGAACGACTGGCAATTTCAGCAAATGCATCATAATTTAAGCAAAAGAACTCCTTCGCATAATGAAGTTCTCCATTTTTTTTTTCTCGAACATTGGTGCAATCTACTACTATTTCATCCCGTCATCTGATATTGCAAAATAAATTATCGCTAATTTATTTCCTATCAGATAGTGAAAAACTACAGAATTTTTTTTTGCAGTTGGTGGAAATGATTATGTATTTCGGAATGCGAAAAATTTAAATGCATTCGCAAGTTTAGAGAATGCTTATGATAATTTAATTTTGCAAATTTGGAATTCTTTAGAAAATATAAAATAAATAGCTTTGTTTCTCGAGAAAAGGGATTTGTAGAATTTGGAATTTTTGTGAGAATTTATAAATAAAAATTCTAAAACCCAAATATAATAAGCAACCAATTAATAGAAATGCTAGTTTTTGCCTTGACAGAATGCTTATATTGCTAGAAATTAGTTGTATAACATCCAAAAAGTAGTAAAACAGAATGTTTAATTGAATAATGCACTGATTATTGATGCTGCATTTTAATTACATTATATATAATCACAGCTTTGAAGTAGTTTTTGTATCTTTTAAATAGTTATAATATTTATCGCTATTGAGTGAATGGTGATATAAGACTTAATTTAAAATGTTACAAATTATGCGCATTCGTCTAAATATATAACATGAAGAACTTTTCCAAGTAAAACGTATTTCATCAAACACCTATAATACTCGTTATATGCACTATAAAAAAAAAGACAAAGCGTTATTAATACAGGATATTATAATTTAATCACTGAAAACATTGCAGGAACATATCACAATTCCGAACTCACATTCCCAAAAAGGTTCGCTATCTTTAAAAAATTCAGGATTATATTTTCATGTTCTAAAGAAATTTTTTCTAAGCAAAGTTACTTTTGCTGAATCTGGTTTTCGGAAACGTTCCTGGGTACTCCTTATAATTAATGAGTTTTCTGAATGAGGAATACTATCGGTTTTTCGGATACTATCATTTCTCAAGCAAACATTTTCATGCGGAAGAAATATATTTTACAGATAAACATGGGATATATTATTTTGTTATTCATACATGTATAAGTACAGTTACGCAGCTGCAAATATTTAATTGAGAATTAACAGCACACTAAAAAAACTGATTAATACACTCTTAAACTACTCAAAGGAATTTTCAAAAATCAGAGTCAGCAAAAAAGGTTTATATATATGTATATCAAGAATTCATTTGTTTTAAAAAGATTTTATAGATAAAAAATGCTTTTCTTTATCTTATGTAGGGGTCGTTCCATGCAAAATATGGGGCCTATTGTGGGCCCCTTCACAAAAATCTTTTTAATAAAACAAATCTCTTCACAAAATTCCTCCTTATAAAAAAAAGACCCCTAACAAAATTCTTCTTAATAAAACAACTCCGTTTACGAAAATCCTCTTAATAAAAGAGGTTCCTTCACAAAATTCTTCTTAATAAATTGTCTTCTTAACAGAATCCTCTTAATAAAACAGCTTGTTCACAAAAATCTTTTTAATAAATTAGTCTTTTACAAAATTCCTTTTAATAAAACAGTACCTTTCACAAAAATCCCCTTAATAAAACAGGCTCTTTTACAAAATTCCGCTCTATATATAGGCCCCTACACAAAATTCTAATTTTTAAAAACATACTCTTCATTAATTGTTTTTGTTTTTTTTTAGATTTTAAAATGTGTAGTTTGCGTACAAAACAAGTTCACCAGAAAAGAAAATTTTAGCAGAAGGACTTAAATAAGTTATTAATAATAAATGTTTGATTTGAATAAGAATAACTGGATTTCACCTATCAGTACAAAATATTATTTTCCACAAAAATATAATGAATTTCGCATAAAAAACTTTTCCTTTTCACAAAATGGGGCCCAAAAAGAAAACTCTAAATTGACCTCCAGTATGTTAACTCGGAAGAAGTTATTGTGTATTTTCATTCGTTATTATATTACATTTTCCTCGATTAAGAAACATTCAAAAAAAAAAAAAAAAAAAAAATAGTGATCTAAGTATTAGCTAGATGCAGGCTATCGAGTATTATAAGTGTTTGTTTACTATTTATTTTATAAGATGCTTTATACTATATTTTTCCATGAGAGCACGTAATTTGTAACACTTTAAATGAAAGTTTGTATCGCTATTCGAACAATAGTGATATGTGTTTAAAAGATTCTTTAGGATACATACAAGTAATTTCTAGTAATATTAAAATATATGCAAGTAATTTCTTACAATACAAGCATCCAATTTCCCGTTCTATCGGAAAAATCTAAGTGCGTAGGAAATACCATTATTTCACTGAAATAGAATAATTTATAGAAATCATCTTTAGATAACATGGAATAATTAATGAATAATAATAATTATTATTGTTTTTTAATTGATACATTTTTTAAACGATTCCGAACATAAGATTGTAATTACTAATGTATAAAGCTTTAAAAAAAATAAAATCTTTTGATTTTTAACAGTTTTTTGTTACTAATTACTATAAAAATATATTTAAAAGATATCAGACAATCATAGAATAAAGAATTTCAGCTTCGGATGCGAATCTGTAGATTTGCTTTGATATTTCATCAAATGGATCCTGGAAATTCCGATTTACATGCAAATGTAAATCTCTTATTTCTTTTCTTTTCTTTTTTTTTTCTTTTATAAAGAAAATTTAAATTTCAAAGAACGTATTCTTTCAAACAATTTGGAATATTACATGAATGTAAGTTGTAATGTAATAATAATGCCAGTTTTTAATTTCTAATGAATACAATTTGAAATTGGAAAATTAAGATAGAACACGTTCTATTTAATAAATTTTAATCAGTTAGCCTATTTTTTCTATTGCTTTTTAGAAAACAATAATATTTAATAATTGAGATATAAACATCATCATCATCCTTATTATTATTATTATTATTATGCTCATAAATTTCTTTCTATGGTGCTGTTTATTTGATGTTGATATTGTTTCTACTGTAATTTTTGCTAATTTATGAATGCATATACTATATCGATTCAATTACAGTCCAGTTTTTTTTAAAAACATGTCTTTCATACAGGGTGTCCAGAAAATAACACCCTGATTTCAAAATTAAATTTCTCAAAAACAAAGATCAATAGAATTATGCAGTAAATGGTTTGTTTATCAGGTAAGCTGTAAAAATCTTATACGAAAGTTTCGAACGGTAAATATTTTGAAAAGATTGTGTTCTGATTGCAAAGAATGCTTTGATTTGACATTTTTCTTGTTTTAGATTGCTGCCAGAGAATGTGTTTTTCGACTTAAAGTGCCATATTTCATAGTTTTTTTTAAATTAAATTTTTCAAATTTCGAAATTTTAAAAATTTACTTCGAAAAATCTTTAAAATATTGCACTGTAAGCTGAAAAATTATTTCTCTGCAGGCAATCTAAAACAAGAAAAATGTCAAACCAAAGCATTCTATGCAATCAGAAAGCAATGTTTTCAAAATATTCACTGTTTGAAATTTCTCTATAAGTTTTTTACAGCTTACCTAATGAAAAAACCGTTTACCGCATATTACTATAGGTCTTTGTTTTTGAGAAATTTAATTTTGAAATCAGGCTGTTATTTGCTGGACACCCTGTACCTGTAAGAAATCTTGAACATATAAGTGCACTAAAGTGAAAAAAAAAGCTTCACTTTGTTTTTGAAGGGAAAAAATTATGAAGATAAGTATAGGTCATCCACCGAAATCCTTAATCTTTTAACGCAAAGCAGATTCAGAGAGAGTGATCAAAAATCATTCGTCACAATTTCTTTTTTTTCTAACTTATTAAGGCAGCCAATTTAGCGAGAGCATATGAATAATCTGACCTTTAAATATTAACTTTTGGAAGCATTTAAATTTATTTGGTTAATCTGTTAAGTTTGAAAACCTGAAATGGTACCAACAGTACGCTGGGAAGGCTGTTCAAAAATCCAAAGGGACAACTTTATTCCTTAATACATACATCTTACATTAAGAGATACTTATTTAGTTTATGACATTTGTTAAATATAAATGTCAATTATGTCAGTACTAAAACATGAATACAACATTCTAAATATTTAAATCCAAATCATTGTGGAGAAAACTTTACAAATTTAAGCTAGTTTTTAAGTGTAGAACTTAAAGAAGTAAGAAAAATTGCCGTGTAACTTATAATTTGGCCATCCACTGTAGATAATCAAAATAAACCTACCATATATTAAATATGAGTTAAATAAGTAAGATGCATAACTTAGAAATTACTACAAACTTTAAAAAGGCTCAGATTTGCCATTAGCCGCAACTTTTTTTTAATTATTTTTACAAAAAAAATCAGTTCACCATACATGATGACTAAAGATTGGGAATTCGTGTATAATATTAAAAAAAAAAAACTTTCATTATTTGATTTATTTCCCTAAATTAGAAAACATAACGTTTAAATAGATTTAAAACTAAATTAATCTCAGCATAAGAAAAAATACATTTAATTAAAGAAAAGAGAAACTAGTCGTTGGGGGCCACCGTAATACTTACCCATCATGGATATGTATATGAAAATAAAACATGTGAAAACTATTTATACAATGCATTGCAATTCATAAACAAAATTTAAATATTGTTACTATACATAGTAATGCTATATTAAAGAACTGCTGATGTATCAATTTCAACAAATTATATAAAACGCCAAACTACTCAAGTAGTACCGAACTCCGTAAAAGAAACATCATTATAACTCCAAAAATAATATTTCTATTAACTAACAATTAACTGCGTCGGATTAAGCGTCTCATTTCCAATTAAAATATATATCTGAATTGAAATTTGAATGAAATACAGGGTCATGAAAAATCGAAGAATGTGGAAAACAGGATTACAAATATCTCGGCAACTAATAATCCGATCGACTTCGTTCTATATGCACAATGTGTGTTATTTTATTGCCTTTTACGTTCATTCCTTAGAACAAAAAAAATCGAAAATGTTTATATACCTTTCATCAGAACGAATTTTTCGAGAGTCCGAAACAAATAGTTCCGGATAATCGAGGTTGCTGATATTAAATAGGCTTCGTCCCATTTTTACATACTAACTACATACAAAATTTCAAGTCTCTATCTCAATTTGTTCGGGAGATAGAGCGTTTACAGACAGACAGACAGACAGACGGACGGCAATTTTTTTTCTAAAAATATGTTTTACGGAATCTCCACTATCTAAAACGTGTAAATCCTATACTACGTATGATGGGTAAGTAAAATCTAAAACTGTATGGAGTATCATATTTCAGGAATATAGGAAAAAAAATATTAATTTAACCCTTCACTGCATGATTTTTATGAAAAAATTATTTGAAATCTATGTATTGGCCTAATAATGGAAAAAAAAGTAATATATATATATATATATATATTAAATTGTCAGCAAGAATTTGGTATTTTATGGTGTGTACTCTATATACATAATTTAGGTTTTAAAATATCGTATTGCTATATTTTGCAAGTAAATGTGCTTAAATTAATTAATTTTATCTACTTAACACACTGAAACCCTTTTTATATTAATATTTTTTAAGTATTGAGTAAAATTAATTAAAGTAAATTTTGCCTTAATAGCTTGATTGAAATTTTTTGTGTTTCCGAAGTACAAATTTTAATTTTTTGTCAAATGCAGCCATCTGACATAGACAAAATAGTTATTTCACTTTCTGATCATATTGGCCAAATTCGTTGCACACAATGAGAATTATAGTGTTTGTAGGTATGTGCCGGAACACGGTGCAGTGAAGGACTAAGCCCTTAAAAATGATTAAAGATAAAATTTAATGAGGTGAAAAATTAATAAATATACATGATATCTATAGCTTAATATCTTTTTAAACTTTCTAATTAACCCTTTCGAGTCTGGTGTACTATTAATAGTGCATGTACTTTCATCGATTATTATTTTGTCTTTGTTACTTAGTTACTTTCGACATATAGAAATGATAGATAATAGCTATGCCTTTCTTATTATGACTTCACTTATGTTTTGGCCTTTTGGTAATAATAATAGTTATAATAAAAGTTTATTTAATTCTCTTTGCTCTGCTGACGATTCCTTTAATTTATACATATATTCCACTTTTTAAATTTAAAATATGAGTTACTTTTCTAAACCAGGTTCTCGCTGACATTTGACCAACATTAGTAATTTGGCTAATTAAAAATAAAAAAAACATTCGCCAAATGAAAAAGTATTAGCCAAATAGATTCGCCGTGTAGCACTAAAAATATATATCTTTAATCCTTTAATGTACTCCATTTTTTTCAATATGTTTTGAAATAATCAAAGTTTTTATAACTGCGACAACGATACTTATTAATCTAAATTCAACTACCCGCTACAAATATATTTAAAATATGCATATTCTAAATATCTTGCGTAATCAAGAAAAAAATTCTAAAACTAGGGATGAGATTTTCCCGCGTTTCTACATACCAGTATAATATTAGAGAAAATATTGTTCATTTAAATCGTAGTATTTTTCGATTGAGTAAAATAATATTTTTCCTAAGATTACACTGGTGGCAAAAAACGCGGAAAATTCTCATCCCTATAAAACAGATTTAACTCATTTAAATGTTATGAATTCATGTGGCACTGTGCAACTGAACATAAGCGACACACACACGAAAAAGAAAAAGCAAAAAAATGAGCACTAGCAATTAATCGCTTGTTTAATCGCCAAGTGAAGAATTGAGTCGCAATTTGGCGCAATGGCGAGCGACAGCGAGAACACTGTTCTAAACTAATCGTGGGTGCATGACAAAACGCAAAAAACATTAGAAAGTTGCCTTCTCAAATCCTGCTGTAATAGGTCATTTTCCCAAAACGTCTTCGGAAAAACTCTTTCTCAGTGTAATTTCATATACATATGTATTTAATAGTACGCAAAATAAGTACATTTGTTAGATTTCAGGCAATAAGGTAATTTTTAAACATCAGTAAGTCTATTTAAATAGCAATGATTAAAGTTATTAAAATAAAAATAATTTTGATCTCAAAATGGAAAAAAATTCAGACCCGAAGGGCTTAAATATTATGATAATTATAAACTATGAATCGATTGTTATTACCATATATATTTATCTCTAACAA
The DNA here is from genome assembly GCA_964019185.1 of Maratus speculifer. Lineage (NCBI taxonomy): Eukaryota > Metazoa > Arthropoda > Arachnida > Araneae > Salticidae > Maratus > Maratus speculifer. The sequence continues at coordinate 146,381,134 of OZ025294.1, forward strand.
ATGCTATATAAAGTAGGTTTAAATGATAACAGACAAACATATAATGACGGAATTTATATCAGCAGCGAATCTTTAAGTCTTGCTCCCAGTGCCATCAAATTGGTCGTAGAAGTTTCGATTTACATGCAAATGTTACTCTTAGTTTTTTATTTTTTGTTTTTCATTTATAAAGAAGATTTAGATGGAATGACTTGTAATTTAAAATAGAAGTAGATGTAAAGCAGGAAGAAAAAAAATTGGAATTACAGTTGAAATGAAAGGGAAAGAAAGAAATAGAGGAAGAATGCATGGAGGAAAAAGAATAGCGGTTTGAGATTGTCTTAGATGGGTTTAATTTTGGCAAATTGAAAAGATATTTCATGGCCAATAAAATAAGTTTCAAAGAATTTAAATGCTTCAACAGTTCATTTTCGCAGACATTGAATTCAGAAGAAAATTACTTTTCTAATTTAGTGTTTAACAATAACATTTGGAAAAAGAAAGTGCAAATAAAACTTCGTCGCTTGCAGCAATAAAAGGATAAAGCATATTGTCGACTTTAATCTTCAGATTTCTACACAATATTTAGATTAAAAAAGTATTTTTAAAGGTTATATAATCACAAAAAATCTTAGTTTCAAAGCATTTTGAGGTAGTTTTCAGCTTTTATTCAGATGAAATTTTTCATGTTGTGTATGTTAGATCACAATTTCACAGGAAAAAAAACAGCTTTGTGTCTCGCGTAACAGAAATTTGTAAGCGATTTCGAATTGAACTTCGTTTTCCATTTTATGATATTTAAATTACCTATCAAATTACATGTGATTTCGACCTTGTGATCATGCATTTTTCTGCCTTCGTAAGACTGATTTTCTGCTTTCGTCGGGAAATGCAGTTCAAAACGCCAAATTTTGACGGCTTGTTCTGAAAAATCTATTGTGTTTCCAAAAAAAAAAAAAAAAAAAAAAAAAAAAGAGTGCTGTTAGTTAGTTTCTTAACAACATCGCCTGCTAGTTTCATGCATTTCCGAACAAAAATAAATTCAAACTTATGCCTCATAGTTGCCCTTTTTGATTTAAGAACACCCTTAAATGATAACAGACAAATATATAATGTCGGATTTTATATCAGTAACATATCTTTAAGACTTGCTCCACAGAGCCACCAAATTGGTCCTAGCAGTTTCGATTTACATGCCAATGTTACTCTTAGTTTTTTTTTTTTTTTTTTTTCTTGTTTTTCATTTAAAAAGATGATTTAGATGGAATGACTTGTAATTTAAAATAGAAGTAGATGTAAAGCTGGAGGGGAAAAAAACTGGAATTACAATTGAAATGAAAGGGAAAGAAAGAAATGGAGGAAGAATGCATGGATGGAGGAAAAAGAATAGCAGTTTGAGATTGTCTTAGATGTGTTTAATTTTAGAAAATTGAAAAGATATTTCATGGCCGAAAAAATAAGTTTCGAAGAATTTAAATGCTTCAACATGTTCACTTTCGCAGACATTGAATTCAGTAAAAAATTACTTTTCTAATTTAGTGTTTAACAATAACATTTGGAAAAAAGAAAGTGTAATAAAACTTCTTCGCTTGCAGCAATAAAAGGATAAAGCATATTGTCGACTTTAATCTTCAGATTTCTATACAATATCTAGATTAAAAAAGTATTTTTAAAGGTTAGATAATCATAAAAAAGCTTAGTTTCAAAGTATTTTGAGATAGTTTTCAGCTTTTATTCAGATGAACTTTTTCATGTTATGTATGTTAGATCACGATTTCAGAGAAAATAATAATGGCTTTGTAACTCGCGTAATAGAAATTTGAAAGCGATTTCGAATCAAACTTTGTTTTCCATTTTATGATAATTAAATTACCTATCGAGTTATAGGTGGTTTCGATCATGTGATCATACATTTTTCTGCCTTCCTTATCTGGTTTTCTGCTTTCAACGGAAAATGCGGTTCAAAATGCTAAATCTTAACGGCTTATTCTGAAAAATCAAGGTTTGCAAAAGAAAATAGGAAAATGAATGCGATTAGATAGTTTCTGACCAACATCATCTACTAGTTTCATGCATTTGCGAACTAAAATGAATTTAAATTTATGCCTCAAAATTGCCCTTTTTGAATTAAAAACACCTTTAAATGATAATAGACAAACTTATAATGACGGAATTTATATCAGCAGCGAATCTTTAAGGCTCGCTCCCCAGTGCCATCAAATTGATCCTAGCAGTTTCGATTTACATGCAAATGTTGCCTTTTGTTTTTTATTTCTTGTTTTTCATTTATAAAGAAGATTTAGATGGAATGACTTGTAATTTAAAATAGAAGTACATGTAAAGCTGGAAGAAAAAACAATGGAATTACAGTTGAAATGAAAGGGAAAGAAAGAAATAGAGGAAGAATGGTTAGGAAAAAGAATAGCGGTTTGAGACTGTCTTAGATGGGTTTAATTTTGGCAAATTGAAAAGATATTTCATGGCCGACAAAATAAGTTTCGAAGAATTTAAATGCTTCAACATGTTCACTTTCGCAGACATTGAATTCAGCAGAAAATTACTTTTCTAATTTAGTGTTTAACAATAACATTCGGAAAAAAATAAAGTTCAATAAAACTTTGTCGCTTGCAGCAATAAAAGAATAAAGCGTTTTGTCGACTTTAATCTTCAGGTTTCTATTCCATATCTAGATTAAAAAAGTATTTTTAAAAGTCAGATATTCACAAAAATGTTCAGTTTCAAAGCATTTTGATATAGTTTTCAGCCTTTATTCAGTTGAAATTTTTCATGTTGTACTTTTTAGATAACGATTTACAAAGGCAAAGAAAAAAAATAAGTTGTGACTTGCGTAACAGAAATTTGTGTTATTTAATTTGTTAAGAATATAATAAAATTTATCAGAAAAAAATAAGGGATTTGTTGAATTTGATTTAACGCTGATGTAAGATTCGCAAGATCATCTAAATTCATCTATAAAAACTTCGTCGCTTGCAGCAATAAAAGGATAAAGCGTCTTGTCGACTTTAATCTTCAGATTTCTATACAATATCTAGATTAAAAAAGTATTTGTAAAAGGTTAGATAATCACAAAAAAAACTTAGTTTCTAAGTATTTTGAGATAGTTTGCAGCTTTTATTCAGATGAAATTTTTCATGTTATATGTGTTAGATCACAATTTACAAAAGCAAAAAAAAGACTTTATGACTCACTCATTTAATTTCTTAAGAATACAGGGTGTTTCAAAATAACCTGGACAAAATGATACGACAAATCCGACAAATACAACAAGGATCAAAAATCACATAGGAACATAGGGTCACAAACTATTTCTTGAGTGACAAATACAGGGTGTTTCATTCCAGCTACACCCGGTTTGAAAGTAATAATTTCAAAGAAAATAAAAATATTGCATTGAAAATGCAACGATATGTACGTTATTTTGTGTGAAATGTGATAACATTACGAAAAGATCTCGAAAAACGTATTGCTCAAGCAATCGATGATACCGCATAAACTGATTATGACAGTCCAAAATGTGAGATGTCAACTGCATATTGCTGTTTCGCATAATGCAAGCATCTACCACTTTTGTTTGGTGTTATCACACTTAAAACAAAGGTGCGAATGTCTGTTAAATGTTTTATCATAGTATAATTCAGTTTTCTGAAATTTATTACCGTCAACCCAAATTGAGTTAGGATGAAATACCCTGTATTTGTGGCTCAATAAGTGCTTGTGGCCTTATGTTCCTATGTGATTTTTGATCCTTGATGTATGCTTGATTTGTCATATCATTTTGTCCACGTGATTTTGAAACACCCTGTATAATAAAATTATATTCCCTATGTATAAAAAAAATGATAAACAATTTTAGATCATGAGAAGTGTTTCTTCTATAAGATACGATTAAAGGTTAATTGAACATGCTTTTATTCATCAAAATCTTTTGCTTGATTGATGAATTTATTCTTCTTTAAATGTTACGTGAGCAAAGTTACGAGTAATAGATAGTATTAAATAAAACTGATCATTAATTTCTCTTAATTGATTGTTGAAGCTAATTGCTCCTTAAATACACACGATTTAATTTCAGTATTTAAGGTGTATACTCTCGATAAATAAACCCATTTATCATTATTGGTGCACATGCTTTCATTAAGCATGATGAAATTTGTAATTAAATATCCATATTAATGTGTTCATGGTATTTAACACTATTTATATGTTAATTAAATAGTAATAGTTCTGTAATATTGTCAAAACTTAAATCTATTTTCATTGAAACACTGATAAATACAAATTTTCGGCCATCATTCTATTTCTTCCAGGATTAAATTCACAAGGATATTTCATGTATGTAAAGTTTGCATTTGTTTCATTTTCAAGTAAAGCGATATTCATAATTACAAGTTCAAATACATGTTCAATTAAATTGAAACTTCATTGATTAAGTTCGGTGAATATGTTCCATTTATGTGGCTTTATACCAACAAATTTAAGAAATATACCGAATAAGAAATATCCGTTATTCTCAAAATGAAGCAAACACAAGAGGGGTTGTATCCATATATTCATTGATTAGTGTCAATATCGAATACACAAAACGGGATGTACTACTACATTTGGACAAAATCCCTTTTTTTTTGTTTCATTTTGGAAACAACGGATTTTGTCCTTTTTCTATAGACGATTACTTTCAGAATTTTCAAGCTATGATTTTGAGACTTTCACAAAAGTTGTTCTATATATTTAGCTAGCATAATTTGCAAATGAAATTTTCGTATCGTTGACGCATGCGCAGTAAAAAATTATTTAGTAAATCTACTCATTTTTCATACAATTTTTATTATTTTTTATATCTAATTACAGGGTATTGTGTGCAATGTTGTTTGTCATATTTTCAGAAAAAAAATATTACAGTAGAAGCCCGCTAATTCGGACCCCGTTGATCCGGATCAGTTTAGTATTTTTTTTTTTTTTTTTTTTTTTCAAGTTTGAGAAGCGATTGGCTAATTTCCATAACATGAATTTGTTTCTTCGTCGTATTCTGAATAAAAAAAACTTTTTCTGAAATCTTTTCGGAAGAATTAAGCAAAGTAAACATTTTTACTGTCTGCAAATATTCAATAAGTTTAACATAAAGATTGATTTTCTTTAAGTATGTTTTATTTTATTTCATTTTTTCTAATTCTCCAGATAATCCGGATTTTCGATAATCCGGATTGGGTCCGGTGCCACTTAATCCGAATTATCGGGGTTTTACTGTATTTTATATTAAGAACTCTGAAAATTATAAGGAAAAAACTTGGAAAAATTTGGGACCATTTTTAATTTGCATAAAAATGAACACAGTGTATTACAATAAGGCACTCAATCATAATCTAGAGTTTGAGCGCTTTTGCTACATTAATTTTGACAGGGTTATTCAAAAGATATTCATTCATTTTAATTTGTTGACGGTCCCCTATGGAGTTTCGGGAAAAAAATCTTCACGGAGATGTATGACTTATACTATTATATTTATACACTAAGAGTTTCGAGATGATTCCCCATGTATTTTTCTAGATATTTAACAAAATGTCTAAAGTCGCAAGTGAACTATAATCAATGGCCAGGTAGTGTATTTTATTTACCATATACAGGGTGTCCACTCTCAACGGTGGCCAATGGCTAATTTCTAAACCGCTAGTCATAGACATATAGTTCCAATTGCAAAAATGCTTTAAAAAGGGTAAAGAATTGTTTTTCAAGCAATTTAGGTAAAAAAAAAAAAGTTTTATTAAAAAATTACGAAAATTAAATTTTTATACGGTCCCCCGGTCCTATAAGTGATATTTAGTAAGTTTTTACCACTACTCTAACAAGTAATACAAAAAAAGTGCCACTCCTCTGCGATTAAAACTGACCGAGTAATAGCTGTTTAAAGTTGAAGTAATTTTTTTGCGGCAAAATAGGGGCTATTCACAAATTTACTGGAAATAAAAATAACCGTCAGATATAAAATTTAACATTAAACATTGAGAGTAAAATAATTTTTACAATGTTATTTTTAAATTTATGTTGATTATTACACATTAAAGAAACATTTGTACTAAAATTATAAGTGAAAAACTAACAGAAAATTTGTAAATTTAAATTATGAAAAGCAACAGTCAAAAATCGTTACAAAATGACATATATTTAAAATTCTCTTATATTACTTAACCTAACAGAATTTGATGTAGTCCTAGAAAATAAATAAATGGTATGCACCTAAAATTGTATTAATATTACATTGTCATTGGATATAAATAGGTGTGCAAATTGATCCTCGATCGAATATTTGGTTAAAGTGAGTTTGGGTTTAAGTAAGTTAAAATTTAAATAGAAATTTTGAGCTAGGGTAAAATACGTACGAACGTTTTAAGCAAAATAAAAGCTTATCAAAATAACACTCCTTTTAAAATAAAATCGTGATTTCCCAAAATTTGATTTTCTCGATAAAGAGAATTTTAAAACTTACGTTTTCAATTATTTTAACGTATCTAGAAGTTAATTAGTAAAAATTAACATTACCATAAAACTTATACGGTGGCAGAACCTTCTGTTAAATTGCTTTAAAAATATTTCTTTATCTCATTTAAAACCTTTTTGTAATTGGAACTATATGTCTGTGGCAAACGGTTTAGGAATTAGCTTTTGGACAGGGTTGAAAATAGATGCCCTTTATAATACTTTAAGCACTTAGTGTACGTTCCCTTAAAGCTCACTCCAATTCATCCGTATTCAGCTACAGAAACGTGGCTTAAGTCATGAAATTTAAAGTTTCATAACTCGGTCAATTTTAATGTTAGATGAATGGGACCTTTTTTCTCTTAGTTGTTAGAGTAGTGGGAAAAATTTACTAAATATCACTTATAGGACCGGGGAACCGTATAAAAAGTTAATTTTCGTAATTTAAAAAAAAATTATTTTGATCTAAATCGCTTGAAAAACAATTCTTTACCTTTTTTAAAGCATTTTGCAATTGCAACTATATGTCTACGACTAACGGTTCAGAAATTAGCCATTGGCCACCATTGAGAGCCGACACCCTGTATATGTATATATGTATGTGTATAATATTTACCATCAACTTTTATATAAATGTCAGACTTGAATCTGCTTGTTTGCACCTAAGCCGGTCTAACTAATTGTGACAGAAATAACTTTGACATCAATTGATATGGGAAATGCAAATCAAATGAAATCCACTCTACATCGAATTTTCTGAATCAGTTATGCAAATGAAAACTGTCTTCATGAAAACACATGCCTCTGAACTCAGTTGTTTTCCATTCCTTTGAGGAATCAATTTTCGTTCATTGTAATTTAAATGGATGAGGCTTATTTATATGAGCCATAAAGATTTTAAAAAGATTATTTAGGAGCGAGCTAATTCGCGTCTAAAAATACTGTTGTCAAAAAAAGTTGATATTTTCTCCTTTTTTAAAATTGTAAGAGTTGTAAGTCCCTATAATGCTACTTGATAATACACATATTAATATTTATCATCAACAATCAAAAACCTTTTATATAAATGTCAGACTTCAGTATGCTTGTTTGCACCTAAGCCAGCCTAAGTAATTGTGACAGAAATATCTTTGACATTAATTGATATGGGAACTGCAAATCAAATGAAATCCACACTAAATCAAATTTCCTGAATCAGTCATGCTAATGAAAACTGTTTTATTCGATACGCATACATCTAAATTCAGTTGTTTTTGTTCCTTCGACGAATCAATTTTCGTTCATTGTAATTTAAATGGATGAGGTTTATTTATGCACCAAAAAGTTTTTAAACAGATAATTTAGAAGTGAGCTAATTCGCGTATAAAGATACTGTTGTAAAAAAAGTCGATTTTCCACCCATTTTTTACATTGCAAGAGTTATAAGTCCTTTTAATGCTACTTGATAATACGTATATTAATATTTATCATCAACAATTAAAAAACTTTTATATAAATGTCAGTTTTAATATGCTTGTTTGCATGTAAGCCAGCCTAATTAATTGTGACAGAAATATCTTTGACATTAATTGATATGGAAACTGCAAATCAAATGATATCCACTCTAAATCGAATTTTCTGAATCAGTTTATGTTAATGAAAACTGTCTTCATTAATGCCGCTGAAATCAGTTATTTTCTATGCCTTTGAGGAATCAATTTTCGTTCATTGTAATTTAAATAGATGAGGTTTATTTATGAGACATAATTATTTTAAAAAGATAATTTAGTAGCGAGCTAATTCGCGTCTAAATATACTGTTGTAAAAAAATGTCCATTTTCCCCACTTTTTTTACGTTGTAAGAGTTGTAAATCCCTTTAGTGCTACTTGATAATACGCATATTAGTATTTATCATCAACAATTAAAAAACTTTTATGTAAATGTCAGACTTTAATATGCTTGTTTACACATAAGATAGTCTAACTAATTGTGACAGAAATAACTTTGACATTAATTGATATGGGAACTGCAAATCAAATGAAATCCACTCTAAATTGAATTTTCTGAATAAGTTATGCTAATGAAAACTGTCTCTTAGAAATACATGCCTCTGAAATCACTTGTTTTCTATCCTTTTGAGGAATCAATTTTCGTTCACTATAATTTAAATAGATGAGTTTTATTTATGAGTCATAAAGATTTAGAAAAGATTATTTAGAAGCGAGCTAATTCACGCCTAAAGATACGGTTGTCAAAAATGTTTTATAAAGGGCAGAGCTCTGAGGATCTAGTTAGGTGTTTTTTACTATATTTGATTTGTTAACATTTTTTTATGTAGATGTAAATTATTTAAATACAGCTCCATTCTTTTTCATTAAAGCATTTTTAATGACTAGGGTATTTAAGAAGAGGGGGGGGATTGTACTTTGTGCTTATATATAACTAAATAAATAAACAACGTTAAAGAGTATAAATATTATAAAATAAAAAATGTTAAAAGGGTATTTTATGCGTAATAGAAGTTATACATATAAGGTTGTTCTTAATTCAAAAACGGCAAATTTTTGACATAAGTTTTAATTTATTTTTGTTTGGAAATGTATGAATGTAGCAGGTGTTGTCGTTCAAAAACTATATAATCCTACTCATTTTTCTATTTTTTGTAAACGCAATATATCTTTCAGAACAAGTCATCAAAATGAGCATTTTGAAACGCAATTCCCGATGAAAGCAGAAAAAACAGTCTTATAAAGGAAGAAATCACATAATTACATGATCGAAGTTGCTTATAACTCGATAGGTAGTTTAATAATCATAAAATGGAAAATAAAGTTAGATTCGAAATCGATTCCATAGTCAAGAATCCAATTTTATAACTTTTTGTCAAAAAGGAAAAAAAAATTGTAAATGTACTAAAACGTTTAGAGCTTGTTGAGCAGAATAGTTGCGAAAGCCTTAAAACAAGCTGTCGAGAATATAAAGAATAACATAATTATTCATGAATTTTTTTAAATGTAAGTTTAAAAAATAATTTTCATACTAGTTGATCTAAAAAATGCAAATCAAATGAGTTAGTTCTATTCTAAATCGAATTTCCGAAATTATTATACTAATGAAACCTTTCGCAGTAGAAACAAGTAACTCTGAAACGTGTTTTATTCTTAATTTTCCTTTATTGAAACTTAAGAAATGAGATTTATTTATGAACCATGAAGAATTTTAGTACAGGATTTAAATGGAAACTAATTCATATTTACAGTTTTTAATTACGAATGTATATAAAAAAAAATCAGTTATTCTAAAATTTTTGTTCATTTTTTTAATGCATTTAATTCGTCTTTAATATTTTGATTAGGATGCAAATATTTGGTCTAGCATGACTTTTTTTTCATTAATTTGGCTGCTTTGAATATAGATTTTAAAGTATAATCGAAAAACAAGTGAAAGTCTTTAAAACAATCAGTTCCTGGCAGGGCAGTAAAGAGATGGGAATATGGGAGATATGTAAACTTCTTGAGCTCGAAACGTAATCTTTTGCATTCTCCCAAAATTTCCAAGATTGAATAAGCAGTAACTTATTGTTCGAAAATAGTGGCATTATAAAATCATGATACACAACACACTTGTCCCGTGGGTATTAAGATGTTTGGATTTATCTTAAATTTGAACATAATGGAAAGAAACAGAATTAAAAAATGACAAATCGTTATAAGGTGGTCTGGTGTAATAACGCCAAGTACTAATATTATGCATAATTATGAAGTAACCCGGTAAATGGCACCCATGTGCTCTGCGAAGAAGGGTTTTAAATCATATAAATCTCAAAAAACCGCTTTAAATTAATTTGTTCCATTTGTAGGTCTTATTGCTTCTACAAGCAACTAAAATTTAAGCTTAATCTAAAATTCGCGAGATAAATTTTGTGATGTGAAGACTATATTTTTTATCCGGAAATACTTTGTTTATTACATATTTTTGTAGAGCATTTCATGTACTTTCGAAATCTTGTAGAAGATTTTGGATATCTTCTCGAGATAATTTGTAGTTTAAAATGTACCGCGCAATAAGAATACCGGGGTAATAACGCCAAGGATTGGCGTAATTACCCCCGTTAATTCCCAACAGTGGGCGAACTACATCCGAAGGGAGTTTATCTATACTAATAAAAGAACAAAACGCTCTGTCTGTCTGTGTGTGTGTCTGTGTGTCTGCGATGGCTAGCAAAATCTACAGCACGTACGAAGCTCAAAAATTTTTTGAGAGTAGCTCAATGTCTCTCCTGATGCACCTGAAGCTCAGAATTTCAAAATTCTATTTATTAACTGAGTAATTAATTAAATTCCAAAGCTCACTCTCATAAAAAATCGCCTTTTTTCGCTTTTTTTTCCCTTTCATTTTCTTATGGTTGATTGGTTGCAAAAAATTTTCTCAGAAATAATTAAAAAAGCTGAGACAGACCTTTAAAATTCATAGACTGGCAAACTGTCAGTTTAAATGAGGATTTTTTTTAATCACAGCTGCTGTACACCATGGAGAAAAAGATAGGTGGAGGTGAAGTAAACCGAAAAAAAAAGGTTTGCAATATTAAACCATTTATCGCTGAAATTTTAATGTCTCAAACTTCAATGCTGAAGCATATTTTACGAAGAAATAGTAATTTTTTAAAATGTTTTTTTTCTATTATATTATTTAGGTTAAAGTTAGGTTAAAGTTAAATTGCATTTATGTTATGGTTAGAATAAGGATATGTTACAATAAAGTGAAGGCTAGGTTACATTTCTGTTATATTTGATTTACGGTAGGGTACTGTTAAGTCGCTGTTAGGTTACAGACAGATTCTGGTTACGGTACAAAAGTTTAAGGTTAGGAATTTATACACAGAGTGAACATTACGCAAGATTTGATTAAAAATAACACTTACTTTTGTTAAATAGCTCTGAAATTATTATACTATATACCGATCTTTTAGTTACTATCGTGTATCGATTTCATTCATGGTATATAGTTGGATTTAAGAGTGATATAATTAGTTTGAAATTCAAAATATTTCACTTGGGATTTGTATGTGAAAATAATAATTAGTTACGTGACTTAACAGTGATTTTTATGGGTAAATATCAACTTTTTAACACGAAAATCATGCAATCATTGGATACATATTCCTTCTCGCGTTTCTCATTGCTCATTTTGAGTATTTTTAGAGCTTAATATTAGTTGTTGTTTTTAAAACCGATTTTTCACACAGTCAGTGGCTACGTATTTCAGACAATGCATTTCTGCATGTAACGAGTTAATGATAAAATCATACAAATTTCAAGTTTGTTTAATATTGTTAATACGGACCCGGGCAACGCCGGGCGGGTCAGCTAGTTTATTAATAAAAGACATCATTATTATCATCATTGAAATGATAAGATTAAGGTGGGTTGGGGGTCCAATACCCAAAATATTTTTTTTAATACTAATGTAAAAAATAATTTTAAACTCTTATAAATAAAAATATATCAAAATGCTTTCGATATTCTAATTTGAACATCTTCAAAACCAGTTTTCTATCAAATTTCCACTGGATTGTTCAATTGAATTCTAAATTTTAACTGTCCGCTTTCTCAGCGTTCGGTTTTTCAAAATTTTACAAATTTAACCTTTAACCGATGTGACAGAAATTGTAACGTAACTAATGTGAAGCGGTTTCTGAGATCGCAAGATTGAAAGATGTATAAAAAGCCGGAATAACTCATAGGATTGCGTTTTTGTACTAAACTTTTTATACAAGACTATTATACTTAATATTCATTTATTTAAAAGTCTCCGGTGATAGTACTAAAGTTCCAAGTGAAACAAAATTTCGGTACTGTTTGTAGTTAAATTGAAAATTACATGTTAAATTATAAAAATTAAAAGAAAAACAGTGATCTGTGAGACCGGTAACAATAGTTAAAGGTTAAAAGGCGAACAATGTTAAAAAATCATAGAATTCTGTTCCTGCACTAAACTTTTGGCACAGAAATAATACTAATTAAATTTAATCTATTCAAATATTTCTAACAATAGTACGAGGACTCCAAACGAAAGAGAATTTCAGTTGTAGCCGTGGTTAAACTAGAAAATGCAAGTTAAACTCTAAAGTTTGGGGGGAGGGGGGGGGGGACAGCGTTCAGTGAGATCGCCAACATCAGTTAAAGGTTAATTTTGTTGCTAATATAGAGATAATGATGTATAACCACATGAATCATGTATAAAATTTAATAAAAGATCTCACTGGAAAAATATTTTTTATCAAGAATCTTAAATAATTAATGAAAAATTTATTAAAGCATGTTTTATATAACGCCGACAATTTAACTTTAGGTTTGGAGAATCCGCATTAGTGAGGAGTTGTGGGTTAAAAACTATTTACAAGACTACTATAATAGTATTAACAAAACTATTTATTATATGTAACTCTAGTTATTATAAACTTTCACATGATTGAAATATTACATTATAAATGGTTAAAACCACGCTATGTTTCTTATAATTATATTTAAGCGGAACTTTTTAAGCAAAGAGAGACACAGGGTATTATATTCTGTTGAAGTCCCCCCCCCCCCTCACTCCTTTTTCATTTAGTTTCACAAAAAAATTGAATATTTTCCATCGTATAGAATGCATACATGTAAATATAAATAATGATTCTAATAAACACAGTTAAAACCGTGCAATTTTTCTAATAATTCAATTTAAACGGTCCTTTTTAAGCAAAAAGTAGCTTAGAATCTGATATTCTTTTGCCTCCTCTCCCACCACCTTTCTTTTTTCTTACACTTTGACAAAAAATTGAACATTTTCAATAGCTTAGAATACAATTTGTCAATTTCTAAAATTGTAGCGTTTGTATTTTTAGAATTGAGCAATCTACATGTCCTTATTCTATCTTATTTTATAGTTTTGTTTGCACGGCGTTATTACCCATATAGGTGGGTAATATCGCCAAATAGCATTGGTCAAGAAATCACGCCATTACATTTTATGAATACATATCTGTTATTATTATTATTATTATTTTTTATGTAGATAGTCAATGAGTTGCTGTATCAAATCCTATATTTGCTTGAAAAGCCGGGAAAATTGGTAGAACCTTAACGTGGCGTTATTACCCCAGGGTACCTTATGTGAAGAATTTTCGTATCAATTTAAATATTATATTCGAGTCTACCATCGCTTATTTGTTTACACTTGAGCGAACGTAAATAAATACAGATGATTTTCACATCTCTTGATATGGGAAATGCAAATCAAATGAAATCCATTCTAAATCGAATTTTTTGAATAATAAGTTATGTTAATGCAAGCTAATCCCCATAGAAACACATGCCTCTGATTTCTTAAGGGAATAAATCAATTTTCCTTCATTGCATTGTAACAGGTGAGGCTTATCTATAACCCTTGAAGATTTCAAAATAGATTTTAGCAGCGAGATCAATCGTAGATAAAGATATTATAGAGAAAAATATATTGTAAAATTTAAGGATAGTAAAGATGATAATAGTTATCTTTTAATGCCTTTGATTTAGTGCCTTGCTGTTAAAATTTTCGATTTAGATGCCAATGTTAGATACTAATGCAACAGCTTTTCATTCAGAGATTTTTAGTGAATAGGAATTTGTATGAACAATGCTTAAAGAACATTGTCTAGAGAGTATAGATAATAATACAATCGTATGTGTAATCAGCAGAAGTTTTAAATAAAAAACAAAATTAGACTGAGAGTGTTTGGATGTATTGAACGAGAAAAGCATAAATAAACTTGGCTTAGGGAATCAGGGTAATAAATCCGTTATTTTGTCACAAATACAAATCATCACGTCGAATCTTCTTTTGAGTGGAAATCTTATATATTGTAATTAACCTTTAACCTTTATTAATTAACCTTTAATAACCCTTTACTAATTAACCTTTAACTACAGTTGGCAAAAAAAGTATTTGTACACTTCATTTTTTTTAATTATAATGAAATTAAACAAAAGATTTAAGCAAAAAATACTGTAATACATTAATTTAATGCATTATAATATTATAGAAGCAACAACAAAATTAAACGAATCGATTTTTTACATTATAATAAACAAATATACAAAAATATAATGCCAAAAAAGTATTTGTACACTATATTAATGTAATATAATTAATGAAAATTTAGTAAAATGATACAAATTAATATTTTGAGTGAATTCATTTAGCGTTTATGACTACTTCTAGATGGTGTGACATAGATTCCACCAACTTTTTTGTAGCGGTCTGGTTAATGATATTCCATGACACAATAAGACCTTCTTTAAAACTGTTTTTTACTGATACATATTTTTTTTTTCGAATTTTTGCATCCAATAGAATCTAAAAATTTTCTATTGGATTCAAGTCTTGAGATTTTAGAGGAGTTACCAGCCGTCTTCGAGGTATTGAAGTAACCATGTGCTGCTGCGATCACAGTAGTATGCTTTGGTCGTTATCCTGCAGAAAGTGAAAAGCTTCCTCTACGTCTAATTTCTTAGCACGGTTTAATAAATTATACCGCGACACATAAATGCATGTTAAACCTGTCCTTCCATTGTCAATAAATTTTAAATGTCCTGCTCCATTAGAAGCTATACACCCCAAAACTATAATATTCCTCCCACCTTGCTTGATAGTTTGAAGTATACGTTTTGGATCTAGAATAGTTTTATTTTTTCGCCAATTTTTTCGAATGCTTGGTGGTAAGAAAATTCCGAATTTTCCCTCATCAGAAAAAATTACTGTTTTCCAAAAATCCAATAATTTACTTTTGTATACGAAAGCAAATACTATGCGTTTTCGCCTATTTGTTTCGCTGATGAATGGATTTTTCCTTGAGGTTCTTCCTTTTAAGTCTGCATTGAGAAGAATATTTCTTATTGTTTTAGGTATTACTCTGATGCGAGAAGATGTTGCAAGGTCTCCAGCAAATTTTTGAACCGAACGCATAGGATTTTTCAAAGCTTTTTTAACAACAGTCCCTTTTTCCCTCATTGTTAGTTTGCTTAGAAGTCCTGGTTTTCATTGAGTTTCGATGCATCTAATTTATTCATAGTTTCTCACTATGCATCCAATAGTTGTTGATGGAATTTAATAGCTTTTACAAATTCTTGTTGCGAGTTTCAATTTTTATTATGCTCAAAAATAGGATTTCATATGTCTAGAGGTACCTCTCTAGTTTTAGGTTATATTCTCAATTACTTCAAGAGCAAATTAAATTAAATGTTAGAAAAATATAATATGAAGTTAAAAATTATTAAAAACTTCTGTATAAGTAGTCCTTTGAACCATAAACACTATAAAACACAGTACATATCAGGATGGAGAAATGTACAAATACTTTTTTTGCAAGAAATTTTTAAACTTTTCCTATTAGAAAATTATTTTACATCTTTATCGAAATTTTCTGTTGTGTAATTTAAAACGCGCAGTAAACAGACTGTATTAAAACTATTTTTGACAAAATATCTGTTTTTATTTAGTTAAAAATTAAACATTTTAGAGTGTACAAATACTTTTTTTGCCAACTGTATAATGTAGATATTTTAACAGTATTTCACACAGAATAACAACTTTGCTTTGAGCCAAATGTGATGGCAACTCGAAAAATGCTGAAAATAGCCTCCATTCTTCCCCACACGGTACTTAAGGGCCATTCAATAATTCATAATACAGCTGATATTTGTATGGCACTGGAATTCAATCAGAAAATAGACTACTGGTTTAAAATAAAGATATTAAAAATCCATGATACAAAAGACACTTGTCCCGTGGGTATTAAGATGTTTGGATTTTTCTTAAAATTTGAACATAATGGAAAGAAATAGCCTTTAAAAATCATAAATCAGTATATGGGAAGAATTTTGTATAAATTTCAATATTATATTCGAGTCTTTTAATGCTTATTTGTTTACACTTGAGCGAACATAAATAAATACAGATGAAATAATTTCACATCTCTTGATATGGGAAATGCAAATCAAATGAAATCCATTCTAAATCGAATTTTCTGAATAATAAGTTATGTTAATGCAAGCTATCCTCATTGAAATACATACCTATGATTTCTTAAGGGAATAAATCAATTTTCCTTCATCGCATTGTAACAGCAAAACTGTAACAGGTGAGGCTTATCTATAACCCTTGAAGGTTTCAAAATGAATTTTAGCAGCGAGATCAATCGCAGATAAAGATGTTATAGAGAAAAATGTGTTGTAAAGTTTAAGGATAGTAAGGCTTGTGGTAGTTATCTTTTAATGCTTTTCATTTAGTTCCTTGCTGTTAAAATTTTCGATTTAGATGCAAATGTTTGATACTAATGCAATAACTTTTTATTCAGGGATTTTCAGTGAATAGAAATTAGTATAAACAATGCTTAAAGAACATTGTCTAGAGAGTGTAGATAATAAAACGATCGTATCTGTAATCAGCAGTAGTTTAAAAAAAAAAAAATAGACTGAGAGTGTTTGGATGCATTGAATGAGAAATTTAGCTTAGGGAACCAGGGTAATAAATCCATTATTCTGGCAAAAATACAAAGTATCACGTCGAATTTGGTTTAGCGTGAAAAGCTTTAACAATAATGTAAACATTTTAACAGTATTTCACACAGAATACAGAATAACAAATTTGCTTTGTGTCAAATGTGATGGCAGCTTGAAAAATGCTGAAAATAGCCTTTCTTCGTACTCGTACGGTACTAAAGGGCCATTCAATAATTCAGAATGCAGCTCACATCTGTTTGGCAATGCAATTCAGTCAGAAAATAGACCACTTTTATAAAATAAAGGTATTAAAAAATCCATGATACACAGCACACGTGTCTCGTGGGTATTAAGATGTTTGGATTTTTTTTTCTTTTCTTTTTTTTTTTTTTTTTTTTGACATAATGGAAATTAACAGCCTTTAAAAATGACAAATCGGTGTATGTGAAGAATTTTGTGTCAATTTGAATATTATATTCGAGTCTTTCAATGCTTATTTGTTTACACTTGAGCGAACGTAAATAAATACAGATGAAATAATTTTCACATCTATTGATATGGAAAATACAAATCAAATGAAATCCATTCTAAATCGAATATTCTGAATAATAAATTATGTTAATGCAAGCTATCTTCATAGAAACACATGCTTCCGATTTCTTAAAGGAATAAATCAATTTTCCTTCATCGCATTGTATCAGGTGAGGCTTATCTATAACCCTTGAAGGTTTCAGAATAGAATTAAGCTGTGAGATCAATCGCAGATAAAGATGTTACAGAGAAAAGTGTTGTTATAAAGTTTAGGAATACTAAGGCTTGTGCTAGTTATCTATTAATGCCTTTGATTTAGTGCCTTGCTGTTAAAATTTTCAATTTAGATGCAAATGTTAGATACTAATGCACTTGTTTTACATTCAAAGATTTTCAGTGAACAGGAATTTTGAAGTGTAATAGGAATTAGTATAAACAATACTTAAAGAAGATTGTTTATAGTGCGTAGATAACAATATAATCGTATCTGTAAACAGGAGAAGTTTTAAATAAATAAATAATAATAATAAAATAGATGGAGAGCATTTATGCGTATTGAATGAGAAATATGCTTGAATAAATTTGGTGTAGGAGGAAATAAATCTATCATTCTGTCAAAAAAACAGGCTTAAGCCTACTCTTGTTTTGGGTTTAAAGCTTTAACAATATAAAATATGTAGATATTTTAACAGTATTTCGCAAATAATAAAAACTTTGCTTTGTGTGAAATGTGATGGTAACTCAAAAAATCTAAATATAGCCTTCATTCGTACCCCTACAGCACTAAAATGTCATTCCATAATTCAAAATGCAGCTTACATCTAATATCTGGCACTGCAATTCAGTCAGAAAGAAACTGGCAGAATAACAGTGCAATTCAGTTTCCCATCTGTTATATAGCTTTTACATTGCTAAAATTGTGAAAAAAATTCCTACAAAATGCAGATTGTGAGCTTTAAAGATATCAACATTTTATTTAAAAGGAAAAACTTAAAAGGAAAGTTTTAAGAAAATAATAAAATCGATGTTACAAGTTAAAAATATATGTTTTATTTAAAACTTCTTAGTACTTTCGTTTTGCAATTTCCACAGCTATCATCAGAGAATATTTTTATAATTAATTGTTGCGCCCTCACACAAATACTTCACTTCGTTTGAAATAAGACAAAAACCATTATGGTAGTTTGATGGTAGAAGTACACTGTAGAAAAAGAAATCCCTCAAATTGACAGGAAAAAACTGTCAATTTTAACGCCAGTGGAAAACCGTTTAATTTACAGAAAAAAAATCTGTAACTGTTCACTAAAACAGTTTTTTTAGTTAAAAATATTTTTTACAGGAAAAAATTGTATTTCTTTAAAACAGGTTTTTATATAAAAAATAATCTCGCCAATAATATTTTTTTACTCGTCAAGTAGCATCTTACATTTTTCACGTGGTAAATTAAAACTGTGATTTGGTTTTGAAATTAAGCGTCATGGTTTATAATATTACCTATTGTTTTTCTTTTCTTAATAATAATAATAATAATAATAATAATAATAATAATAATAATGAAAACCGCAAATTTAAAATATTTCCATTTTAGATGAAAGTTTCATATTTTAAAAAGCAGAGTCTTAGATTAAACTTATGTAGAGAAAGACAAATTATTAAATTATTAAATTATTAAATTATTAAATTTAAATATAGTTCCATTTATTTTATTACATCACTTTATTTTCATGCTTCACATTCATTTTTTAAATGAATAGCTTGGAAGTAAAAGTAGAAGTGATGCAGATTAAATTTGCATAGAAGAAAATATTTAACTGCCGTACCATTAATTTTAATATTAATGATAAGCATCATTAAGCACTGCATAATATTAAGCATTAATTAATGCGTTATTTTGCTCAAGTTTTCAGGATTTATTTTCAAGGCATATAGCCATATACTGGTGATATTATATCGTAGTGTGTCGTTACACACTTGATTGCTTTTACGTAGGATTTTCTGATAGTGGGTGTGTATTTCTCCAAACAATTTACATATCATACTGCAAAGATGGCAAACATTGATCACACATATCAGTTTGAAAATTACTAGCTTTTAACTTTTGTAACACAAAACTTTGAATCATATTTCAAGAAAAATGTAAAAATGAATTTAGTTTTTGTGTTTAGTCTTTTTTCTCAATAGCAGGATAATATTTTAACTTTTCTTCATTTTCAAATTTTTACAAAATATTTTAAATCACAAAAAGTACTTTGAATTACAATTATAAGAAATAGTACATTAGTAATGATAGTAGAAAAAGTGAAAAGTATTTTATTTGTTTGAAATTTTTTTCTTCTTTTTGTTCCCCCGCCTGGAAATGCAGTGTTAGAAAGTGTAATACATCCGTAAAAAATAAACTTTGTTTTTAGCTTAGTTTGACATATTACTCTCAATGACCTGTGCCCTGTTAATTGTCTTCCATATTAAAAGCACTGGTTAATGTAATGCATATTTTGTAAGATCTAAATCTATGTATTTTTTAAATTCTCTTTCAACTAAGTTTTTAGGTAGCTTTCATTACAAAAAGTAAAAAGCTACCTATTGCAGCCGTCCGGAGGAAAGCACTTCCGGAAAATTTTGGTATATTTTCACCGATCATGACCCCCAGACCCCAAAACCACCCTCCGTTCAAATGTTGACATATATATATATATATATATATATATATATATATATATATATATATATATATATATATATAACCATATATGTATATTTATATATATAATATATATTTATATATATATATCTGATTTTTGTCATGCGATAACTAACGTATTTATGAACCGATTTGAATGAAACTTGGTATGTACATAGTACATACAAATGTCTCGACCGAGTTCGTTGGTCAGCATCATCTGCCATTTTGTTTCAAAATGGCGGCTAATAAATTTTAAAAAAAAATTAAAACTTAAAATTAAATGCAAAAAAAAAAAAAAAAAAAGTTGAAAAATATTTTTCTTTTACGTGTTAGAACTTAAAACAAAGATTCCAGAACACTTTTTATTTTGTCTATATCTTAAAAAATGATTGAGTTATAGCACTTTGAATTTTTCTTATGGCTGACATTTTGAAACGATCTGATTTTTGTCACGTGATAACACGCGTATTTATGAACCGATTTCACTGAAACTTGGTATGTACATAGTACATACAAATGTCTCGACCGAGTTCGTTGGTCAGCATAATCCGCCATTTTGTTTAAAAATGGCGGCCATTTTAAAATTTTTAAAAAATTTAAAATTAAAAATTAAATGCAAAAAAATTAAAAGTTGAAAAATATTTTTTTTACGTGTTAGAACTTAAAACAAAGATTCCAGAACACTTTTTATTTTGTCTATATCTTAAAAAATGATTGAGTTATAGCATTTTGAATTTTTCTTATGGCTGACATTTTGAAACGATATGATTTTGTCACGTGATAACACGCGTATTTATGAACCGATTTCAATTAAACTTGGTATGTACATAGTACATACAAATGTCTCGACCAAGTTTGTTGGCCAGCATCGTCCGCCATTTTGTTTCAAAATGGTGGCCATTTTAAATTAAAAAAAAAAATTTAAATTTAAAATGAAATGCGAAAAAAATCAAAATTTGAAAAATATTTTTCTTTTACGTGTTAGAACTTAAAACAACGATTCCAGAACACTTTTTATTTTGTCTATATCTTACAAAATGATTGAGTTATAGCACTTTGAACTTTTCTTATGGCTGACATTTTGAAACGGTCTGATCTGAACGATCCACAATGTTGCTTTAAAATGGCATACACTTTATGATATCGTGGAATTTAGTGACTCTCCAAATCGCTTAAAATAAAACCAGATTGAATAAAAGATGACTAATTTCTAAAAATTCCTATTAATATTCAGTCTTGCAAAAATAGTATTCAATCTTATAAAATCACTAATTTTATAAGATTATTTCCACTAATTTGAGATTAGTATTTTTGAACAATCTAACTTACTTTAAAATAAATAAATAAATATATAAGTATATGAAAGCTACCTCTTCCTCCCGGCATTGCCGGAAGGACTTTTTTCAATCCAGCCACTTATTTTTAGAATTTTAAGTACAGTTGACTGACGATTATTCGATGCTTTATCATGCGATCCATTCGATTAAACAACATCTTTTAAATATTTTATCGTAAAAGTGCGTTTGTGCTATATTCCAAATTTTCAAAGGAAAATTAATTAATTTTTAACTCAATCACTTACACAATGTTTTAAATGCGGTGAAAGTAATTACAAATGATTAAAGTAATGTTGAAATATTTAAACGTATGTGCATTTTATAAAAATCCTTCGGCCTACTGACCTGTTTTTTTCTTTTTTTTCTTATTTATTTATCTGTTTCGAGTAATCATGTTGAAATGCCTGTAGGCAAAAGTATTTTAGGTAGCTTTCATTACAAAAAGTAAAAAGCTATCTATTGCAGCCGTCCGGAGGAAAACACTTACAGAAAATTTTGCTATATTTTCACCGATCGTGATCCCCAGACCCCAAAACCACCCTCCGTTGAAATGTTGACACACACACACACACATATATATATATATATATATAACCATATATATATATCTGATTTTTGTCATGCTATAACTAACGTATTTATGAACCGATTTGAATGAAACTTGGTATGTTCATAGTACATACAAATATCTCGACCGACTTCGTTGGCCAGCATCATCCGCCATCTTGTTTCAAAATGGCAGCCATTTAAAAAAATTTAAAAATTTAAAAATTTTAAATTAAATGCGAAAAAATTAAAAGTTGAAAAATGTTTTTATTTTATGTGTTAGATCTTAAAACAACGATCCCAGACCACTTTTTATTTTGTCCATATCTTAAAATTATCGAGTTATAGCACTTGAGGCTGACATTTTGAAACGATCTGATTTTTGTCACGTGATAACACGCGTATTTATAAATCGATTTGGATGTAACTTGGTGTGTATACAGTACATAATGAAGCCTGGACCGAACTCGTTAACCAGTTCCATCCGTCATCTTGTTTCAAAATGGCGGCCATTTAAATTTTTGTTTTAAATTTAAAATTAGATACAAAAAAGTGAGAAATCGAAAAAGATTTTTCTTTTACGCATTTGATCTTAATACAAAGATTCCAGAGCATTTTTTGTTTCGTCTGTATCCTAAAAAATAGCTGAGTTATAGTACATTTAATTTATAGTGTTGCTCACATTTTGAAATGATCTGGTTTTCGTCACGTAATAACACGCGTATTTATAAACCGATTTGGATGAAACTTGGTGCGTAGATAGAACATACCGATGCCTGGACCGAGTTCGTTGGCCAGTTCCAGCTGCCATGTTGTTCCAAAATAACGGAATATTAATTTTTTTAATTTAAATTTTAAAATTATGTGCAAAGAAGTAAGAAATTGAAAAAGATTTATCTTTTGTGTGTTTGACCTTGATACAAAGATTCCAGAGCATTTTTTGTTTCATCTATATCTTGAAAAATGGCTGAATTTTAGCACTTTAAATTTCCAGTGTGATTGACATTTTGAAACGGTTTGAAATTTGTCACGCGATAATACGCATATTTATAAACTGATTTGGATATAACTCCGTGTGTACGTAGTACATACCGATGTCTTGACATGGGTATGTACCACGGGCCAACTTCATCCGCCATCTTTTTTCAAAATGGCGGCCATTTAAGTTTGTCAAAAATCTTTTAAATGTATAATGATGTACAAACCAAAAATTAGAAATTGATAAAAGGTTCTTTCTAAACTATTTATCTTAATAATAAATTTCGGAGTATATTTTGCTTTGTCTTTACCTTTAAAAACACCTGAGATATAGCAGTTTTAATTTCTAACGTGGGTGACATTTTTTAAAAATCAATTTGCCCGAGACAGCACTCTTATATATTAATCGATTTCGATGTGAGTGTGCATGTGCGCATGAATTAAGATTTCGACCAAGTTCATTGGTTTGTTTTATCCATCATGTTGCTTTAAAATGGCATACACTTCATGATATCGTGGAATTTGGCGACCCTATAAATCGCTTAAAATAAAACCAGGTTGAATAAAAGATGACTAATTTCTAAAAATTCCTATTAATATTCAGTATTGACAAAGAACTAGTATTCAGTCTTATATAATCGGGTTCCACTAATTTGAGCTTCGTATATTTGAATAATATAACTTAATTTAAAATAAATAAATAAATATATGAAATCTACCTCTTCCTCCCGGCACTGCCGGAAGGACTTTTTAATGTAATTCCATTTTTAAAATATATAGAATGAAGGATATAAAATAATCATAGCATCAAACTACAATTTAAAAAAAATGTACATTTTGAGCTTGAAAAACATTCCTATAAAAATATAGAAAAACTTTCAGACGGTGAAAAATTTCAGATTGTAGTTGTGATCCATACTTTTGCTCGAAAAGTCATTTAAAATGCATTGTAAATTTTCTGTAATCCGTAAAAATTGTCACAAGTAAATATTTCAACACATTCTGGTCCGTCTTATCTGCAAAAATAGTTTGAAAAATAGTGAGAAACAGATTATACACTGTAATTGTAAGATAATAATATACTCATAATATAATCAGATGCACGGAAACAAGGTTGATTACTTTACCATATATGTGTTCAAAAAGTAAGAATTTGCGTGAAGATACTCCCAGTCTGATTGAAAGATCCTCTCAAACAATTCTTTTGATTGAAACTCTTGCACATGATAAAATTATTTCTCTTCTTAATTAAAAATATATTTTTTTAATTCATAACGTAATTAAAAATTATGCGATAGAAGAACCAACTCTATCATTACGGACTTCTCTTAATTAATTTAGGTTCATTGTGCTATTTTTTTTTCATCTTTTATTTTATTTCCGAAAAAAAAAAGACAGCGAAAATATAATTGGCTGTTTATAATTTCAGAGGATTTTTATAATTAAAAGAGAGGAAAAAAAAACTCTCATGAAGAAATTTTCGGTGAATATGTAATAGAGATAGAATGTTTAATTGGGATATTCTATATGATGGTTATTATTATCCTTGTTTAGAATATTAATAAATTAAGCAGAGTTTAAAAGCAATATGAATGTTATGCTTTTTTCTGATTTTAAAATTTAATTTTAATTAAATTTCGAAACTCATAAATTTTTATAAAAATAATATTCTTTTAACTCTGTATTCTATGTTATTATGTTTTATACTTTTATTTTATTTTATTAAATTTTTAGGAAGGAATGTAGTTAAAACTATCTTCAGCATGAATTGCTTTTAAAAAAGTTTTTTGAATTAGTCAATATCATCTATTGTAAATATTTCATCACCATTAAATAAATAATACATTCTTTTTTTTCTAGGATGAGCTAAAATATAGAGAGAAAAAATACGCTATAGGATAATCTTGCTCTGACTGCTATATGCTCTGAAACAAATCCTTTGATTGAAACTCTTGAATTAGGTAAAAGTATTTCCATTCTTAATTAAAATATTTTTTCTTCTTCTTCAGAGAGTAATGAAAAATCAGAAGAAGGAAAATATATTCTATCGTTTTGAATTTGTTTTAATTATTTTAGGTTCATTGTACTCTTCTATTTTTTACAACTTTTTTCGGTTTTGAATTTCTTGGAAAAAAAATGCATGCAAAATGACGACGCTTAATATGTAAGATAATTTCTGATCATTATAAGTGAAAAGCAATCCTGCACGTGAAGAAATTTTTAGTGAAGGCTTTATTAGGACTGAATGTCGAATTGATGATATTTTCCGTAAGATAAATAACCTCTATTCTCTATTATTAAGTTTTATACCTTTCTTCCATTTTATTTTATTTTTTTTTTTTTTGGGGGGGGGAAGGGGTTAGTAAAAAATTTCCTCAACGTAAATTATTATATATATATAAACATGCAAATTAACGACGTTTAATATGTAAGATAATTTCTGATAATTATAAGTGAAGAAATAATCATGAACGTGAAGAAATTTTTAGTGAAGACATTATTAGGATTAAACGTCGAATTGATAATATTCTTTATAAGCTAAATAATCTTTATTATTTATTATTATTATGTTTCATACCTTTCTTCTATTTTATTAAATTTTTCGGGAAGGGTTGTAGTTAAAAAATTCCCTCAACATAAATTATTTAAAAAAAAAAAAAAAAAAAAGAACCACGCAAAATGACGACGTTTAATATGTAAGATAATTTCTGATAATTATAAGTGAAAAGAAATTTATGTTAGGGAAGAAATTTTTAGTGAAGGCATTATTAGGATTGAATGAGAATTGATGATATTCTCCGTAAGCTAAACAATCTAGATTATCTATTATTATGTTTTATACCTGTCTTCTATTTCAGTCAGTTTTTCGGGATGTGGTATAATTAAAAATTTTCCTCAACTCAAATTGTTTCAGAAAAAAAAGAAGAAGAAAGAGAGCATTTAATATAAAAGATAATTAAAAGTGATAATAAAATTATTGACGTGAAGAAATTTTTAGTGAAGGCATTATTAGGATTGAATGTCGAATTGATGATATTCTCATATTTTTTATTATTTTATTTTATACCTTTCTTTTATTTTATTATATTTTTCAGGAATGGGTGCAGTTAAAAAAATTATTCAATACTAGAAGATAGCCCGTCAAAATGACGTGTTTGCATTTTTAAAGGATGATAAAAAATTACAACTGTGGTCAATCACAGCCATTTTAGGCTGAAACAATTTTGATAAATACAGCGATTAAACTTAGAGAAGAAAAAATCTGAAAAAAAAAAAAAAAAAAAAAAAAAAAAAAAAAAAAAATCTATCAGTTCGAAATAATTTTAATTATAGTAGAAGCCGGAAATAACGTGGTCCGATGTACCACGAATTCGGATTTAATCCGCGAGAACTAGCGCATGAGATTTTCTTTTATCATCGTACCCTTTTTAAGACTATTTTTAAGGATATTTTTCATTTTAATAAAATTTCAAAATGTGATTTCGATTACTTTACCTCTTTTTTGAATAAAAGTACTAAGCCAAACAAAAAATTTGATATTAAGTGATTGTAAAGTAAAAGAAAAGAGTTGGGCACCGTGAGAGAAATTTTCATAGCGAGTTCTCCCAGGTTAACGCGGGGAAAAGTATGTTCCCCGAAATAAATATCAATTTTAGGATAAATTTTGCATTTAAAATTTCAGTGAAACACAATGAGGGACATGTAGTTTGCAGTCAGTGCTATGCATCGCTATATCTCTATTGAAAATTTAAATGATTGGATGGAAACTGACAACAGTAAATCAATTTCAGAGGTCATAACAGACCAGGATTTCATTGATGCTGTAACGCATATAAGAATTGCAGAAATCAAGATGATAATGATAAAATTAATACTGATATGCTAATGAAAGACGATGTTTCACGTGTTCGTGAAATAATTTCATACTTAAGGGTGTATTCGAAAAAAAAAAAAAAAAAAAAAAAAAACACTTTTCCACCTTTAACAGCTCGAAATCTTCGTATACAACTTCAGACATATTTTTAAAAGTAGAAACATGAAACTTGTTGAGAGTATTTTTGAACTGATGTATAAGCTGCCGTGTGATGTCATTTTATGCTCAATTCATTAGAATTTGATTTATAAACAATTATCTTCTCAGTATGACCTAATTTTTCGTTCACAGATCTCCCGCTTCGAAAAAATCGGTTCAAAATGCCGTTTTTGTTTGCTTTTTTTTATTGCAATATTTTCTGCATTTATCAAAGAATCGACAATCACGGCATCTTGTATACTTTCTAAATAAGACAATTTGTCAATTTAATGCGAGCAGTTTTTGAGCAGCGTAATGTTTTTGAGAGCAAAAGTGAATTAAAAAATAAATCGGAAAATAAGCAGTTTGACTCAAAATACATTCTTAACGAAGGTAATTTCATAAATAGAGTGCAAGATGATTCATATTGTGTTCACCTAATCGGTCTTGGTAGTGCGAAACAATATGCCGAAAAGAAATAAAACGCTCAGTTCATCAAAAAACATTTTTGGACTTTTCTAAGATAACATAACAAAAAGTCTGTGTTCAATGAATGATAAAGCTAATTACATTTCACAAAGTGGATAAGTGTTTCCATCATTTTGTAACATATCTTTGACACCATTCCGATGTACAGCAATTAAGTTATAGTGCGGGTGTGAAATATGCCTCCCAACAACTCAGTTATATCGAACTTCTACTGTATTTCAGGTTCCTTTTGCTCTTCTATTTTTTGATACATTTTCTTCATCCTCAATATGCTAAACAATCTTTATTCTATATTATTATGTTTTATGTCTTTCTTTTATTTTATTCAATTTTTTTGGAAATGGATGCGATTAAAAAAATTTCTCAACATAAATTGTTTCAAAAGTAAAAAACTGTTTTTAAGCACAGTCTGAATTATCTATTGTAAATATTTCATCATAAAAAGATAAATAATAAATTCCTCTTTCTCTGGGATGAGCTTAATTATAGAGATTAAAAATATGCGAGAAGATAGTTTTGCTATGATTGAAATATGCTCTGAAAATACTCCTTTGATTGAAACAATTGCTTATGATAGAAGTATTTCCCTTCCCAATTAAAATATTTTTTCTTCATAGCGTAATAGAAAACTAGAAAAGAAAAAAGTATTCCATCATTACAAACTTCTTTTAATTATTATAGGTTCAATGTACTATTCTATTTTTCTCGTCTTCAATTTTCTGTAGAAAAAAAAAAAAAATGCACGCAAAATGACGACGTTTATTATGTAAGATTATTTCTGATAATTATAAGTAAAGAAAATAATAATAATAATAATAATAATAATAATAATAATAATAATAATAATAATAATAATAATAATAATTTTAAGCACGTGAAGAAATTTTCAGTGAAGGAATTATTAGCACTGAAAGTTGACGAATTGACGTTCTCCATTTGCTAAAGAATCTGTATTCTAAATTATTATGTTTTATGCTTTTCTTTCATTTTATTAATTTTTTCGGGAAGGGGTGATAAAAAAAAAAAAAAAAAAAAAAAAAAAAAAAAAAAAAAAAAAAAATACTTCTCAACATGAAAATGTTAAAAAACAATAATAATTAAATAAATAAACTGTACTATCTATTGTAAATATTTTATCACCATAAAATAAATAATAGATTCTTTTTCTCTGGAATGAGCTTAATTATAGAGAAAAAAAATATGCGTGAGTATAATCTTGCCTTGACTGAAATATGCTCTGAAACAATTACTTTGATTGAAAATCTTGCACATGGTAGAAGTATTTCCCTTCCTAATTAAAATATTTTTTTCATCATAGCGTAATAGAAAATTAGAAGATGGGAAATCTATTCTATCATTACGAACTTCTCTTAATTATTTTAGGCTTATTGTACTCTACAATTTTTTATACATTTTTTTTTTCGTCTTCAATTTTCTGTAAGCGAAAAAAATACGAAAGGTTTATTGTGTAAGATAATTTCTGGTAATTATAAGTGAAGAAGATTTGAAAAAAGAACATTTTTAAGCACGTGAAGGTATTTTCAGTGAAGAAATTACTAGGATTGAATGTCGAATTGATGTTCTCAATTGTGCTAAAGAATCTCTATTCTGTATCGTTATGTTTTGTACTTTTCTTTCATTTTATTCAATTTTTCGCGAAGGGGTACAGTAAAAAACCCTCCTCAACATGAATTGTTTAAAAAAAAGTCTATACTACCTATTGTATATCATCACCATAAAATAAATAATAGTGTCTTTTTCTCTGGTATGATCTCAGTTACAGAGAAAAAAAAATATTCGAGAGTATATCTTGCTATGACTGAAATATGCTCTGCAACAATTACTTTGATTAAAACTCTTGCACATGGTAGAAGTATTTCCATTCCTAATTAAAATATTTTTTCATCATAGCGTAATGTAAAATTATAAGAAGGGAAATCTATTCTATCATTACGAATTTCTTTTAATTGTTTTAAACTTATTGTACTCTTCAATTTTTTGATACATTTTTTTTTCGTCTTCAATTTTCTATAACAAAAAAAAAAAAAAAAAAAAAAAAAAAAAAAAAAAATGACGTTTATTATGTAAGATAATTTCTGATAATTATAAGTAAAGAAGATTTTTTTTAAAGCTTATTTTCAGTGAAGAAATTATTAGGATTGAGTGTCGAATTGATGCTCTCAATGTGCTAAAGAGTCTCTATTCTTCATTATTATGTTTTGTACTTTTCTTACTATTCAATTTTTCGGGAAAGGGTACAGTTAAAAAACCGTCCTCAACTTGAATTGTTAAAAAAAAGTCTCTACTACCTATTGTATATATTTCATCACCATAAAATAAATAATAGATTCTTTTTATCTGGGATGAGCTTAATTTCAGAGAAAAAAAAAATATGGGAGAGTATATCTTGCTATGACTGAAATATGCTCTGAAACAATTACTTAGATTGAAACTCTTGCACATGGCAGACGTATTTCCCTTCCTGATTAAAATATTTTTTTTTTCATCATAGCGTAATGGAAAGTTAGAAGAAGGAAAAATCTTTTCTATCATTGCGAACTTCTTTTAATTAGTTTAGGTTTATTGTACTATTCTATTTTTTTATACTTTTTTTTATCTTCAGTTTTCTGTAAGGGGAATAAATTACGAAGTTTATTGTGTAAAATAATTTCTGATAATTATAAGTAAAGAAGATTTTAAAAAGAATAGTTTTGAGTACGTGAAGATATTTTCAGTAAAGAAATTATTAGGATTGTATGTGGAATGGATGTTTTCAATGTGCTAAAGAATCTCTATTCTACATTATGTTTTGTACTTTTTTAAAAAAATTTATTCAATTTTTCGGAAAGGGGTACAGTTAAAAAAACCCTCCTCAACACGAATTGTTAAAAAGTAAATAAATGAAAAGTCTATACTACCTATCGTATATATTCCATCACCATAAAATAAATAATAGTTTCCTTTTCTCTGGGATTAGTTCAATTACAGACAAAAAAATATGCAAATGTATAATCTTGCTATGACTGAAATATGCTCTGAAACAATTACTTTGATTGAAATTCTTGCACACGGTAGAAGTATTTTCCTTCCTAATTAAAATATTTTTTTTCATCATAGCGTAATAGAAAATTAGAAGGAGGGAAATCCCTCCTATCATTACGAACTTCTTTTAATTATTTTAGGTTCATTGTATTCTACAGTTTATTATTATAAAAAAATACAAGGTTTATTATGTAAGATAATTTCTGATAACTATAAGTAAAGAAGATTTAAAAAAAAGAATAGTTTTGATCATGTGAAGACATTTCCAGTGAAGAAATTATTAGGATTGAACGTAGAAAAGATGTTTCCAATTTGCTAAAGAATCTTTATTCTATATTATTATGTTTCATACCTTTTTTTACTTTTATTCAATTTCTCGAGAAGAGGTGCAATTAAAAGCCCCTCCTCAACATGAATTGTTGAAAAAAAGTCTATACCACCTACTGTAAATATTTCATCACCATAAAATAAATAATAGATTCTTTTTCTCTGGGATGAGCTTAATTATAAAGAAAAAAAAATATGCGAGAGTATATCTTGCTATGACTGAAATATGCTCTGAAAAAAATTACAATTGAAACTCTTGCACATGGTAGAAGTATTTCCCTTCCTGATTAAAATATTTTGTTTTCATCATAGCACAATGGATCATTAATTATTACGAACTTCTTTTAATTATTTTAAGTTCATTGTACTATTCTATTTTTTATACAAATTTTTTCGGCTACAGTTTTTTGTAAGGGAAAAAAAATACGAGGTTTATTATGTAAGATAATTTCTGATAATTATAATTAAAGAATGTTTATAAAAAGAATATTTTTAAGCACGTGAAGGTATTTTCAGTGAAGACATTATTAGGCTAGAATGTCGAACTGATGTTTTCAATGTGCTAAAGAATCTCTATTCCATATTATTATGTTTTGTACTTATTTTCATTTTATTTAATTTTTCGGGAAGGGGTACAACAAAAAAAAAAAAAAAAAAAAAAAAAAAAAAAAAAAAAAAAAAAAGGAAAAAAAAAAATCTGCTGAATATGAATTGTTAAAAAATATATAAATAAAAGGTCTATATTACCTACTTTAGTACATATAAGTCTACTAAAAGTCTATATTATGGTGTATGTATTTCATCACCATAAAATAAATAACAGTTAGTGAATTTGTCGAACATTGCAGATTCAACTGGTCCTAAAGACTTTGATTATGACAAATGAATTATGTGGTTTCATCTTCGTATTAGTGATAAAAAAACTAAACAATACGAATGCAAATACAATACAAATTTCTATATAGTCTTTCTTAATATATTTATTTCGTTCTGTGTGGAGGTGGTGGTTTTCTTTCGTTTCCAATTACAGCACAAAATCATGGTGGCTTTATTCGTGTGGCACACACTGTATGACATAAAATAAATGTTGTGATTTACAATAAACCTTGGGAGTGTAAATGCCAATGTCTTTGTCATATTTTCATTACATTTTAAAAATTAAATAAGAAATTTCATTTTAAAAACATATTCCATCCCTCGGCATATAAATGAGCGATGCGACATTTTTCTTGTTAATTTAATTGCTTTATTAATCTAATATTTTAATTGTTATCATCAAATTTATATTTTTTTGCTTACCCATCATACGTAGTATATGGTAAATCTTGCAATCTTTTTGAAAATCGGAATTTTTTTGACGGATTTACACGTTTCAGACACTGAAGATTCCGAAAAACATCTTAAAAAAAAAAAAGAGCCATCCGTCTGGCTGTGTAACCGCTCTATCTCCCGAACAAATTGAGATAGAGACTTGAAATTCGGTGTGTATTTAGTATATAATAATGGAAAGAACGTATTTAATATTAATAACCTCGATTATTCGGAACTATTTTTTTCTAACACATATTTTGTATAAAGAACAAATTCAATCGAATAATTAGTTGCCGAGATATTTGTAATCCTATTGTCCTGACTCTTCGGGTTTTCATAACCCTGTATTTCACTCAAATTTCAATTCAAAGATATATTTTAATTGGATACGAGACGCTTAATCCGACACAGTAAATTGTTAGTTTATATGATTATTATTTTTTAAGTTATAAGGATGTTTCTTTTACGTAATTCGGTACTACTAGAGTAGTTGGGTGATCTAATTTGTCGAAGTTATTTATCAGCAATTAATTGGAAGAGCATTAGAATGTGTTAAAATGTTTAAATAGGTTTACATTTTATTTTGGAATTGCGATGCATTTTATAAATAGTTTACGCATATTTTATTTTCATATTTTGTATTATGCATGTCAATGATGGGTAAGTATTACAAACACCCCCAACGACTAGTTTGAATATGTTAAAGTGTTTCAAGATGTTATTTGGAAAATTAGCATTTTGTGCTAGTGAAACATAATTTAACATAAATATTTGATTTGTTAAAATTAACCCATCCCTCCCTATTTCCCCCTATTAATTACTTTCATAATAGTCTAAGAGCCCGTGACTGGCAGACCTTCGTTATTTTATAAAAGCTGAAACTTTCTCAGCGCAGTCTTCCAACAAAGATAGGAACGATGGGTAATTATGAAAATTGGATCATGGTGGCTTTGGCAGTGACCAGGGAGCAAAGGTGTAAAAAATACCAACTTACTTTCGTCATTTTATAAAGCGCAATTTTTTGATATTTCCTTTAGAATGATGTTAGAAATCACGTTCTCCATTGGCAGACACTTCCTGTGGTTCCAACCCCCGGCCGACAACCACTAAACTTCAATAATAGGAAATTCTACTTTCGTCATTTTATAAAAGCTGAATTTTATATATGTTACTTGGGTAACTACCAGGAGATATTTTCTCAATTGGCAGACAGTTTTGGTGGTTCCAACCCCCGGCCGACAGACATATACGGCGGCTTCTCAATACACTAGAGTCTCTGTATAGCCCGGCCCGATACATACATTTCCCCCTTTTCCCCTTGGCTCTGAAATTGGCGACAGTTATTTAAGGTTGCTGCATTGAAGAGAAAGCGAAAAAGGAAAATCCCATACATTTCACTATTTTAAAAAAATATATGTGCAGATATTTTTAGTTAAAACTATGTACATCTGCATTTTGCTTTTTATAGTATTTCCCATGTTAATTTTGGCACTGTAAAACATGATTTGCATCCTAGTCTGAATAAAAACTGACTTCTAAAATTCTCAAAAAAAAAAAAAAAAAAAAAAAAAAAAATGAAAATTGTTTACACGCAAACGGATATTTTCTCACAGTACTTATTTTTTCATTTGCTTAGCATATAAAAGGGGAAGAAGTAGCTTTCATATTCGTTGTTTTTGTTAAATATAGCTTCTTTTACGACTCGATTAGATGAGTTCATAAAAATTTTTTAATGCTTGATTTTTATCTTATTAATATTTTACTGAAATTTTAAGATAAAAAGCTACGAACCCTATAAAAGGAAATTTTGCAAATGCTGAATTTGAATGAGAATTGCGCCAAATTAGTAAACTATAGCCAAATCGGCAATATTTATGATTTCTTAATTTTTGTCGTCAAATTTGGCGATATTTTTCCATATTTTGGCGATAAGTGTTTCCAAGCTTGGAGAGAATTCGAAGCTAACGTTTATTAATACTCGTAAATAAATAACTGATTTTTAGTTATTTGGAAAATAGTTGTTATCTTCGGTAGAGAATTGGGAAATCCGAAGTATATCTGAATGTTTTTATTGGTTGAATTCCGCACTTTATTCGTTTTCTGGTTGGTCCATGTTTAATGTCCAAAAACAGAATACAGTAGAACCCCGCTAATTCGGACACCAATAATCCGGATCTCGGTTTGGTCATTTTTTATTTTCAAGTTTGAGAAGCGATTGGCTAATTTCTATAACATTAACTTGTTTCATCGTCGTATTCTAAATAAAAAAAAAACTTCTTCTGACATGTTTTCGGAATAATTAAGCAAAGTAAACATTATTACTGTCTGCAAATATTCAATAAGTTTAACATAAAGGTGATTTTCTGTTAGTATGTTATATTTTATTTCATTTTTTTCTAATTCTTCGGATAATCCGGATTTTTGATAATCCGGATTGGGTCCGGTCCCAATTAATCCGAATTATCGGGGTTTTATTGTACTTCTGTTGCCACAATGACAAAAAATTAATAAAAACTCTAAATTATAATAATAATTTGAAAACAAGTTGTCATAAAAATTTAAAACGAATTTCATTTAAAAGTGCATTTTTTTCTCTATGCAACGGTGTAAAAATTTGAAATGTGTAATGTTTAAAAGTTTAAAAATTTGCAGTTCAAAAAATTGTAAAACTGAAATTTCATTTAAAATTTTTATATGATGGATCCAGGAATATTAATGTTTAATCGATATCATATATAATAGGAGGCAGTCAGCCTGATTAATTCCATAAACGACTGTTTTTTTTTTTTTAATTTATGGTCTAGGAATATTAATGTTTAATGCATGGCGTACGTAATATATTTGACTTGTTATGATGCTTATTATTATTATTAGTTTATACATAGAATTTCTTTTTAAGTCTTTCAAATTTTAGTCTTTGAAAATATCATTTTCCAAATGGTCGTTCTAACTTGTTAAATTACATTTTTTTTCTTCCATTGTGGTCTTTTTTCAAAATGTCAATAACCGTAGAATCACATGCAACAACCTCAAATAACTGTCGCCAATTTACGACCCAAGGGAAAACGGGGAAAATGCCGCCGTATATGTCTGTCGGCCGGGGGTTGGAACCACTAAAATTGTCTGCCAACTGAGGAAATATCTTCTGGTAGTTACCCAAGTAACATATATAAAATTCAGTTTTTATAAAATGACGAAAGTAGAATTTCCTATTATTGAAGTTTAGTGGTTGTCGGCCGGGGGTTGGAACCACAGGAAGTGTCTGCCAATGGAGAACGTGATTTCTAACATCATTCTAAAGGAAATATCAAAAAATTACGCTTTATAAAATGACGAAAGTAAGTTGGTATTTTTTGCACCTTTGCTCCCTGGTCACTGCCAAAGCCACCATGATCCAATTTTCATAATTACCCATCGTTCCTATCTTTGTTGGAAGACTGCGCTGAGAAAGTTTAAGCTTTTATAAAATAACGAAGGTCTGCCAATCACGTGCTCTTGCTCTATAAGGGATATAAATAATAGTTTTCCTAACAGAAATTTTTTAAGAAAAGTTGCACTCTTTCTTTAGTTATTCGTTACAACAAAAATGTTATATGTTTTAAATTAAACTTTTTAAAAATAATCTTTCAACTATTACGCGTAATAAAGAAATCGTGCATTTTTTCTTAAAAATTTGCATCGCAAAAACTAAGAATTATATTCACAATAAAAATAATAATTAATTATGATAATGTTTTAATAGTTCAAGGATTTTGTTTTAGAAACAATAATTTATATCATTTTCCTAAATAATAAATAATAATAAAATTCTAGTCATTCTTAAAATTTGGTTAAATAGACCTTCTAATCAACAGGATATGAGATTGCTTAGAGTTATTTTAAAAAGAATAAAAGGCATTAACAATCTTCCAAATAATGTAAAAAACCCTCTTTTTATTTTATTTTTATTTTTGTTTTACACACTCAGGATCATATCAATGCATTTTTTGCGGGAAAATAATTAAAATTCTAATTAAATATAAAAACTTCCACTATTATAAAATTTAATTATTCTAGTTTCTTCAACCAATTTTTTAAAATTATTATTGTTATTCACTCTCTTTCACTCCATAAAATCTTTCTGTTATTTAAAAATCAGAACATAGAAACGGTGCATAAAAAACTGTTTTTTTTTTTTTAATCGATTGTCGTATCATCATCAACAGTGCTCTGACAGTGAAAATTTATTAATTGCCGATAAAGAATTTTTAATTTAAGAACGAACAGCAGGAATCTATTTCTAAAAAAAAGGTTTTGATAATATCAGTTAATCATCATTATTTCCGGTTAGCTGCGTTACATAAATTTTATAAGATCAAAAACTAAGCCTAAAAATTTAAACTATATTTTTCAGGCATGTACGTGACTAAAGTAATGCCCACTATACAATCATGTATTAATTTTGACTATTATTTTAAGTATTTTTTTAAATTTCTTTTAAATCGTATTTCGAAGAAGACTTTTTTTAACCTAATGTTACCATATTTTAAGAAAGACCGCCCTCTCTCCTCTTTAAAATAAATAAATAAATAATATTTACAAATTTTTTAAATTGAAAAATAAATTTACATATTAATATTAAAAAAGAAAGAAAACTTTAAAATATTTAAATTATTACATGCGAAAAGCATTAGATGGGGGAAAATACGTTACATTTAAAACGTCATTCTTAAAAGAATTTTCTTAAAGTCTAAAATAAAAGTTTTCCTCTAGACGTTATTAAAGTTCAAGTGGCAGCGACATTTTTTTATTTATTAAATATTAACGAAAAGTGCTTAGTAAATGTTTAAGAATTTTAAATTATTACGTGCGAAAAGAATTAAGTAGTAGAAAATACGTTATGTTTAAAACGTCGTATTTGTAATAGCTTTCTTAAAATGTAAAATAAAAGTTTTCTACTAGATATTATTAAAAATCAGGAGGCAGCGACATTTTTTACTTATGAAATATTGACGATAAGTGCTTAATATGGTCTCTAATCTTGTTCTAACATCATTAGATGCTTCGTATTTTGGAATATACCTTGCATTACCACGGTGTAATTAGCAGAATTACTGTGCAAGTTATTATTATTATTATTATTATTATTATTGTTATTGTTATTGTTGTGTTTGGGGAGAGAAGAAGATGAGAACACTTATTTTTTGTTTCATCTCAAATATAGATTAGGTGATCGTAATAATGGGTAAATGACATTGCGTTGGATGGAGGCCAGCAAAAGACCCTTAAATAAAAAGTATATGACAAAAGGCAACCATGATATTTCTTAATAATGAATCCTTAACTATGATAATATTAACTCATAGCAAAGATGTAAGAATATAAAGTGATAAGAAGAAAAGTTACCTGGATTTCCTGGCTGATGAAGACAACTTCAGGTAGACAAATGAATAGGCATAGACACAATAAAATGAAGAGAAGATTTTGAAGAAGACAAGCATATTTATTTATAAATCACTTGTGAAATTCTTCATGACTTGAATATTTTTATATATATATATTCATTTGTTATCATGCACAAACTTATATAAGTAGAATTACTATTATTTCGGTGCAAAAATTCTCCACAAAGATGATATACATAAGTCGACATATTTTAGCACAACTCTTCTTCATATATATATTTGTATGCATTTTTTATAACATGATAACATTTTCTTAAACGATATGAAGACAACATTATCTCAGAATATCAATTAGATATTACTTCAAAAGGAATATGTCTGGAAAAATCACAAAAAGGTATTCAATATTCTCAATTGGGGATGCCGTTTTATGCCCAGATAATTATATATATACTTATGGCCGATTAATCATGAAATGAAGAGGAAAATTAAATTATGACATATCTTATATATGAATCACTTTCTCTGCATTCTTTTCAGAGGAAAAAAATGAATTCACTAAAAAAATGATGGAATGGAAATCGGTTGAATACACATGAAAATAAATTGAAGAGAGTTCTTTGAAGATAAACTATGACAACTCTTAGAACATATTGAGTAGCCGAAATAAAAAAAAACCAAAGGATTTAGGTCGCGGCGGTAGAGGTGCATCGCTTTTCGCAACATAACGACGATTCGAAGGATTTGCCTTCCATCTTACTGTGTCCGCTCAACTGCATCGGGGCGGGCACACTTGCCCCGGCGTCCGCTAAATATCTCGGCATCTACGGAACTTCTCGGCACATCTCAACTGCATCGGTGACACACAACTGACACCCAACTGCAACCAACTCAACTGAGCTCCAACTGCGCAACTGAACTGGTGGCGCAGAGCCAGGAGGGAGAAAAGAACAAGGGTTACTGTAAACCCGGAATACGCCAAGTTGGCAACGTTCGAATGAGGAGAGCGAGGGAAAATAGGCCAAGCTACGATTTAATGTATAGTGAAATATGAATTTAATAAGGAAAAAAAAAAGACAAACTCTTAAAGAATGAAGGCCAAAGAAGGTGGCCAGGCACTTAGCTGGTTAAATCACGTCACCTGTGGATTTGAATTTGATAGGCCAAGGGGAGTGCCAGATTAACCGGAAATACCACCCATAGAACGATCGAGATTGTTCTAGAAAGATTTCCAAACCGGAAGGAATCAATTCAAACAAGATTTTACCGGTTTAGAACATTCGATAGCTAGGTAAGGAAGAAAAATATACAGGCGACGACATCAAAAGAAACGAAATCAAAATAATATTTAAATTGAGAACATTAATAAAAAGGAGATGATAGGAAATAAAATAGCTAATAAAATTGAATTAAAATAAAAATATGGGGGGGGGGTTATCGAGTAACCACCACAGTTATTGTTATTGTTATTGTTATTATTATTATTATTTTATATATATTTTTAAGAACTCGACAATTTTAACAAAAGAAGTAAATCCATTAATAACACTGTTAAAATATCTTTAATGTAAATTGAGTTAAATATCACAAAACATCGGGGTTCTGACTACAGTGAAATATCCC
Source organism: Maratus speculifer (assembly GCA_964019185.1). Taxonomy (NCBI): domain Eukaryota; kingdom Metazoa; phylum Arthropoda; class Arachnida; order Araneae; family Salticidae; genus Maratus; species Maratus speculifer. Next base: position 146,420,365 of record OZ025294.1, read on the forward strand.
GTATTTTTAACAGAGTAGTTGGATTATGGAGTTTTTATTATATTGTAATTTAAATAAGACTTTAGTTTTCTCGTTTTACAGTCGGCAAGTATCGGAAAAAATTCATTAAACCTTATTACTATCCTTAAAATCAGCTGTTAAATCCATATAAGTAATTTTCAGGAATTTTATAAAAATCTAGCTTAAAATGATGTTAGACACGACTTGTTACTACATTTTCTACATTAATAATAACTTTATTTTACAGTATTCTACCTCCCCCAAAAAATATTTTTTACATTAAAAAATAAATGAATGTTTAGAAAACTATAAAATAATAAATAAACTCGGTAACACTTACTTAATGTTTTTAATTAGTCAAAAAAAAGAAAAAAAAATTTTTTTTTGAACATACAAATTATTTAATGAAATGTATATTATCTTTCAGTAAAGGAAACCTGTTTTTTTTCCGTAATGTTAATCCTTTAAATTATTTTAAACCATTTTCTATTTCAGATACTTTTATGCTAATTTTGGAATTAACGAATAGAATTTCACCCTGTTACAATGCAGAATTTTTTTTCCTGAACTTCTTTTACCTCATTGCTTCCTATCTCTTTTACCTTACTGATTTATCTTATTTAAATAAGTAGTTCTATATTTGTCTTTCCAAGTTATTAAATTTCCAAGTTAACTGTTATTAAATCACAGTAATATTGTAAAAACATACGAGTAATTTTCATGATTAAATTTTAAATGAAAATGATGCTAGATGTAAATTGTTATTAAAAATCAAGCATATATTGAGGCGAGTTAAGAAGGATTTCTTTCCCTTTCTTTGCTTTGATTTTTTTTTAAATTGAGAAATAAATTACTTATTTGTTCGTAAGACCCATATTCTTTGTATATTTTATATTCGTTTTCTTTGTACTCCGTTCCCTCCCCCACCCAGCAAAATACATACATCTCCTATATTTCTAAGGGAAAAAATTTATTAACAATATTATCGAAATTATGCAATGCTAAATGATAAATTAATGATTTAGCCATTCTTTGGATAAATTAAAACTGAAATTAATAGATTTGAAATGTTATTATTATATTTATTTATTTATTTATTTATATTTTTTATTGCTTAAGGACTGGCATAGGTACAAATACAGCTGATTGAAAGGTTTTTTATTTATAACGAGCTCACCCGCCTGGCGTTACCTGGATCCATGATAATAATCTTAAAGAAAAATAGTTGACTTAGATAGAGTCATTTCGTACATTTTTTATTTTGGCTGCAGAGTTTTTGTAATAAAATATTTTCACTTTTGGAAGCGGTTTCAAAAGTGAAAGTATATTTATTTAAAAAATCTGCAACCAAAATCGGATTCAATTTTGGCTGCAGATTTTTTGCAATAAAGATGCTATCAAGTTTGGAAGCGATTTTAAAAGTGAAAGTATCTTTATTACAAAAAAATCTGCAACCGAAATCGAAAATTTTACAGTGTACACTTTTGCTCAAAAATTTAGATTCTGGATTCTACCCACTCAAAATATTGCTCTTTTGTAGGTTTTTAATTAATATCTCGATTAATTAACAACAAATTGAAAATCTGAGTTGCTGTGCATGAGAATCTATTTTCGACTATCTTCATACAAATTTTTATATCTCTGCCACAGTAGATTTCGTTAACCATCACGACAGACAGGCACAAACACAGGAAGCGCGAAACTTTCTTTTATTATTAGACAATTTTATTTTTTTCGACATATTTCTCATCAAAATCCTTTTTTTTAAGAAAATAATAAATAAATAAAACTTTTTCGGGCAAAAAAATGTATTAAATACACTACATAACATTAAATCTGTGTTTTTAATTGATCGATATATTTTATTTTTGGAAACACAATTTCTTTAATGGAAATGGAAATTATCTTCCGAGAAAATTTACCATTTCTTATTTTTAATTATTCAGAATTTCATTCCTTCGGTTTCTTTAAAGTTATTTTCATTCGCAAACATTTTTTGCTAATGATGGGATTAACGCATCGAATTTCGTTATTTTACTATCGGGATATTATTTTTTCCTTTCTGAATTTTACTTTGCCCGATTACTTCGTTTGTATTTTCTTTATTTTATTTATTTATACATTATTTAAATAAGTAGTATTACATTTATTTTTCCGGAAATATTTATTTGATAAATTACGTTGTCATTGCATATCATTCATAATAGCGACGCTTAAAAGCACACATTTTCTGTGCACGATTTTGCTAGCTCATCAAAAGAAAAGAAAATGGTAAATTAATAAATTAAAACGACACTATTTGGAAAATGATATTTTCAAAGACTCAAATTTTAAAGACTTATAAATAAATTCTATATTTAAATTAATAATAATAATAAACATAATTTTTTTAATGATTATAACGAGTCATATATTACGTACGCCGTGCATTAAACATTAACATTCCTAGACCAACGATTAAAAAAAAAAAAAAAAAAAAAAAAAAACAGTAGATAGACAACTTTAACTGTTTAAAATGTGCATTTTTATTGGATGGAGTTAATCAGACTGACTTCTGAACACCTCATATTACGTACGACTTGGATTAAACATTCATATTCCTGGACCCATCACAAACAAATTTTAGATGAAATTTCAATTTTACAATTTTCGGAAGTGAAAAATTTTCAACTTCAAAATATCGCACATTTTAATTTTTTACACCGCTGCGTAGAGAAAAAAATGCACTTTTTAATGAAATTTGTTTGAAATCTCTAACGCAATCGGCTTTTAAATTATTTTTTTTTTAAGTTTTAATTACTCTTTTCGTTATCGTGGCAACAAAAGTATTTCATTTCTTGACATTAAGCATGGACCAATCGGGAAACGAATAAAATAAACCAACTTTATTGCGGAATTCAACCACTAAAAAGATTCAGATATGCTTTAGATTTCTCAATTCTCTACCGAGAACAACAATTATTCTTTCCAAAAAGTAAAAAAAAAAAAAAAAAAAAAAAAAAAAAAAGAGAGAGAGAGAGAGAGAGACAGAGACAGAGAGAGAGAGAAATAATACGCCAAGCATACATTTTGAAAAACTTTCCAACTATTCCAGCATACTTATTTTACTGTTTTAATCAGATAAATATTATAGCTAAATAATCGTTTCAGAATAAGTATAGCATATTTATAAAACAGAATTCAGCAGTTATCGTTTATCACTTGAACAGTACTTCAGTTCGTTTATGGAGGAATACCTCAATTAATTTAAACAATACTGAGTATTACCTAAGTATTTTTGTAGAAGCCACATATTAAGCTTAAATTTAATTCAGTTGATAACATGATAAAAACTATTGAAATTACTCCTTTAGAAATTATTATTCATAAGCTATATTCTGCCCAATTCTCTGTGTAGCCATGCATGTGATTTTATTTCCACTTTACAAACTTTTCTTACAAGGATCATATATTATGTGCTCTTCGCATCTAGAAACAATACCTGATGCATTTTGTAGCTCTATACATAAATGTTAGAAAACCGATAAAGTTTCTCTGTTCAAATCTTATTTTTGTATTTTTTACACTTTTAAGTTTTTTTATTGTATTTTTATTTGTACATTTTGCGCCAAAATTGAGCTAAGTCGCCAAATATGGGGCTACAAAATTTTCACCTGCTTTTACCTTGTATTAAATATATTGTACATATGGGAATTAAATATTGCACTTTATGTGATAGTTGATAATATAAGAAACAAGAATTAAGTTTTTAATTTTTTTTTTAAATGCAGACAATAAACATATAAATAGCAAATATGTTTCTGTAAAAGCATTTAAGATCATTGAAATCCATTTTTTTTTTTTAATAGTGAAACTAGCGAGCTTTTCCCTCCCTATGAGTTGCGCTCGCCAACACCCACTTCATATAAACGCTATTAAGCCATATTTCTACAATTTTTCAAGAAATCCATTGTTTTGGACCCTTTTGCGGTTTATTCAGAAAAGGATGAGGGAAATCAACAATGGCTCAGGAGACAGGGGATTTAACTCTACTTGGCGGAAAGGCTTCTTTTTGCTGGATATCAATCCCTTTCTTTTTAATGTAATTAAAGCTGTTGTCAACTGCTCTTCTCAACAAACACAAAACGCTTTGACACATTTAAAAATTCTTTTTTCTTTACAGAAAGATATAAAATTGGAAGGCGTGACTATGGAAGTGATTTCGGATCGAACTTTATTTTCCATTTTATGATCATTAAACTACCTATTAAGTTGTAAGCGATTTCAATGACGTGATCACGCGTTTCTTTCCCTTTATAAGACTGGTTTTTATGTTTTAGTTAGAAAATACGGTTCAAAATGCCTACTTTGATAGCTTTTTCTTTAAAATCTATTACGTTTGCAAAAAAAAGAAAAAAAAAATGAGGGTGATTAGATAGTTTCTAAATAACAACATCTGCTAGTTTCATGTATTCCCGAAAAAAATAAATTAAAACTTATGTTGCAAAGCTTATTTAAGAACAGCCTTAAACATAAAAAGTATCACGTGATCATAAGAAAAGATGCCGATACTGATAACAGTTAGAAGACTGGTCTATTCGCAAAAGCATGCTAATTTGATCGGCTTTAAAAAGATTTCGAAAAATTGAATTATACTTAAAAAATAGTGGCAATCTCCAAGTAGAAGATTTCCAATCAATTTCTTTTAATTTTTCATTTTTAAGGCTATACAAGTTGCTGTCGTAATAATTTAAGGCATGACTGGGAAAAACCTTGGAATTAGAAAAAAGTGAACATGAATCCGATATTAAATTTGACCGAACTAGCACTGCTTTATCTAGATTATATTTCTCAATTACCGTCAAGTCGGCAACACATTTTCATTTGGCGTCAAGCATGTGTTTTGGCATTGTGGACCTTAAATGTCGATTTTTTTTGCCGAATCTCGTCAATTTCACCAAAATTTTGTCAAATATCACAAAATTTGTCAAAATATTGCCAATTTTACAACTTCGTATAATGTAAACAGTTCAACTATTTAATAACTGTTTTAACATTCATTCCCATTGCAAATACATTGACCTATAGTGACTCCAAAATGGCCCAACTAATCGAAACTTTTCGAATATATGTCCAAGGACAGTGGTCTTCCCATACTTCAAAAGGGTAGGATACAAAATTAAGTCAAAATAGTTAAGTCCACTTTTCAGAAAAAAAATAACATGCACGCACACAAGATTTACTCATATTATAATATATGACTTTGAAAAAATATATTTAAATGTTAAATTAGTATATTTATACTATAAATTTATTATAATTTATTTTCTAAAACACAGTAGAGGAGGGGGGGGGGGAAATAAAGCAATTTTAGAATAATATAAAGTTATACATTCAGAAGAAATAATAAAAACATAATTGGTAATTTTCGCGGAAATACTTGCTCATTATCAGCTTAACAGATATCTGGAACAGTATTATTTTTAATTTGAGGAAGATAAATTATTTAATGTAAATGGAAATTACATTTTGACATATAAGACAAGTTTTCTGTCTTTTTTTTCAATTATTCGAAAATTTATTGGTTTAATTTATTTTAATTCATTTTCTCTTTCAAATATTTTTATGCTAATGAGGAAATTAAAGCATCGAATTTCGTTCTTTTTACGATGAAAAGTATTTTATTTATTATATATATTTTTTTTCTAAATCTCGTTTTATTTCATTGCTTCTTATTTTTTTTCTTTTATTTATTTATCCGATTTAAATAAGCAGTATTACGTTTCTCTTTTCAGAAATATACTTTTGATAAATTAAAATACACATTAAGCAAAAAACATTTTCCAATTTCTATTTCAGTTTCTTTCATCAATTTTGCGTGACATCTATGCTTATGCTACTTTATTTATTTTTTCGTAATTTAATGAACTCATTACCTGTCCGGAACGTTATTAAAATTTTTTTATGCTTACACCAAAACAATTTGTTATAGCTAGGGGAGATCGGGGTTAGTTGTGCCAGGGGCAAGTTGTGCCATCGAGCTTCCTGACTGAGCCAATAGGTTGCAGCACCTGTCGCGTCATGTGAGTGAAGAGGTTAATTGTCTCAATGTGCTGCATATTTTTTTAAATATAGCGTCGCGTTGTTTTCGAGATAAAAATATATATCTTGTTTTCTATCGTAAAAGTAAATTTTGCGACCTCTACTTGAATCGTCATTGCCACTAGTGATACTGAGGTATGTAAACTTCCCTAACATTATTCAAATTCTTATACTTTAAGCTGTTATTCTATGCATTTAATTTGTTAATCATACCCACATTTCGGAAGCTAATGAATAAAGTTCAAAATGGCGTAACGCGGGGCTAGTTGTGACGAAGTCTAAGAGGTACGTTCTTACAGTGTCATTACTTACCACAGCATAATTTTTAATGAAGGTTTTTAATGAAGGTGCGAAATTACAAGAGGCGTACTGAAAGAGCTAAAGCTACTTTGATAGATTATGAAAAGGCTGCAATAGAAGTTAAATCCGAAAAGTGCAGTTTAAGGAAAGCCGAAGAACTGTTTAATGTAAACTGAATGTCCTTTCTTAGATATATGAATAAAAAGAAGAGTACTAATACGGAAAGAAATATTAAAAAGAGATATAAAAAATCGCGTATGATATTCACACCTAAACAGGAGATGGAGTTGTGTGAGTACGCCAAACAATCAGCGAATATGTTTTATGGAATTTGTTCTGCAGAACCGCGAAATTTAGCGCATGAGTTTGCCATTAGAAATGACATAAACATGCCTAAAAATTGGTTAAGAAAGAAAAAAAAAAAAAAAAAAAAAAAAAAAACTGCAAGTGCTGATTGGTTGACTAAGTTTATGCAACGACAACCTACAATTTCATTTCGATTTCCTGAAGTAACAAGTTTGAGTAGAAATATAAGTTTTAATAAACATAGTGTAGAAATATTTTTTAATAACTTAGCGTCTGTATTAGAAGCTAATAAATTTAATTCAAATGACTATGGAATATTGATGAGACAGGAGTAGGAACAATGCAGAAGCCAGTAAAAATAATTGCAGAAAAGAGTAAAAAAAGAGTTGGGGGAATGACCACTGCAGAAAGGGGAACAAACGTAACTGTGGTTAATGGCATTAACGCTCTAGGAAATTCAGTCCCACCGATGTTTGTATATCCACGTAAATTTTTTAAAGCTCATTTTATTCGTGACGGTCCCATAGGCTGTTGCGGAACATCAAACCCAAGTGGATGGATTACAGGACCTTATTTTCTACTTTTCATAAAACATTTTGTTAAAAGTGTAAGGTACTCAAAAGAGTTGCCAGTCTTAGTATTGCTTCATAACCGTAGTTCTCGTCAAAATATTGATGTTTGGATTATTGCACGGACAACGGAGTGATTTTGTTATCATTTCCACCGCACACGAGTCACATATTACAACCCCTCGATGTGTCAGTATACGGACCGTTCAAAAAATTCTACAATCGGGCTGTATGTGGATGATTGAAATCGCATCCTGGGAGCACTGTGTCGATCTACGAAATACCAGGTATTGTCAAAATAGCCCTATTTAGTGCTGCTACTTCAAAAAACATTCAAGCAGGATTTCGTTGTAGTGAAATTTGGGAATTTAACAGGAACATTTTTACAGATGAAGGCTTCCTATGTTCCTCAGTAACTGATTGACCGTTATCTATCGGAGATGAGAGCGTTAAAGACCAGAATGACAATGAAAAAAAATTAGTGAATATATAATTGTTAATAAACCAAGCACTTCACCAATAACTTTAATGAATGATGGCGAGATTGCAGGGCCGTCTTAACCAGAAAGAAATCTCATTGAATTACATGATTCTATGACAACTGATAATAACAATGTGTCAGTGGTGAGCCTTACAGAAATACGAGCATTTCCTAAAGCAGGAGCTCGCATTGGCAAGCGATCTATTCGCAAATGTTTGAAATCTGCCATTCTAACAAGCACACCTGTAAAAGAGAAAATTCGAGCAGAACAAAAAGCAAAAGAACGCAGAAAATTAATTGCAAAAAAGAAACTGTATGGAAAGGCCAAGCAGTGCATAAAAAAGAATTGCACCTAGGTTATTGAAAAAAAGGGAGAAACAAGTATTGGATAGCTCAAAAGATGACAAAAATTGCTTATGTCTAGTTTGCTTGGAGCAATACAAACTTTCTAGACCAGGAGAAGACTGGGTCAATGCATGACATGGAAAAGATGGGCGCATGTCAAATGTACCAAAAAATGAACTTTATTATATTTGTACTAACTGCAAATCAGACGCTGAAACAAGCGATGACAATGAGTGATTAAAAATATAGGATATAGGATTTCACGTTGTAGTAGGCTCCCGAGTCAAAGTTCAATCTCATTCCTTTCATTTCTTCCTTAATTAAGACAATTCTTTTTTCTTTTTATTGCTAAGTGTCTCTAAAAATATCTTTATAAAGGATTTTCAAGTGTTAACAATTTAATTATTTTATTTTCATTTGATTTTCAATATTATAAAAACATGAAAGTGTTTTATTTTGTTAAGAACGTTATAAATGAATAAATTTCTCATTTTTGATACAACATATCCCATTTAATCGCCTTTCTTACATAATTTGTACATGTTACAATGTACTTGTATGCGTCATTTATGTGTCACATTATGCCCCAAACATATCACAACTTGCCCCGTACCCGGGGTTAGTAGTGACAAATTTCGAGGTTACGCAGATTTCATTTTGTGCTATGAAAAACGTTAATGATGTTAATAGTAGTTTTATAAATATGTTAAGCAGGATTTACTCTAATGATATGATACACTAAACGTTCCGCTTCAGTTAAAATCGTAACGGACGATTTTACGGAAGTATTACTAGTAATCTGGACACCAGTAAAATTTACTGTTTTTAAACGGAAAAATTTACGGAAAATATTCCGTTTTTTGCGAGCTTTTCCCCGAATTTACGGAAATTTTTCCGTTAAAAAACAGTAACTATTACTGGCGTCCAGATTACCAGTAATACTTTCGTAAAATCGTCCGTTTTTTTACAGTGTATACAGCTAACATAAAAAATGTCGAAAATGTCACTACTAGCCCCGGTCTCCCCTATATTAAAATTTTTTGAGTCATAATTCAATCAGAAACAAGTGGGTAAGTGTGATCGGACATAAGTGTGTCAGAGGTTAAACAATTGAATAAATCTTGTTATTTTGTTGTTTTCACTTACTGTGAGTATAAAACAGAGACGTTTCCTGCTGTTTACTTTTTTGGTTAAAATATTCCGCACATTAACCCCCCCAAAACAAATTTCTCATTGAAAGGGTTAAAATCATGGAAATTCAAAAATGACATCCAACTTGATATTTTAGAAATCTGATTATCGGCATAGGGAATGATTAGTCTTTAGGTATAAGTAGGTTATAAACAAAATACATCGAATTTGTATAAAAATAGAAAATTAGGCACCTGAATGATGGAATTTTTAGGCAAACAGGATTGAAAAAGTATTTTTGAATATGAGCGTGAGTATTTTTGAATATGAAATCTGGATATGCATAAATATATTCTTACAGTGTTGCATATTTCATCACGAGAAAAAAATGAATACCTTAAAACTTTACTTAAATCCAAAAAAAAAAAAAAAAAAAAAAAAAAATCAAATACATTTGGTAAGTAATTTTAATTCTGATCTATGCAATTGATAAGTGTTTTTATTTTAAAACAATGAAATCGAATAGCTTTTTCCATATTTCGATTAAAAAAATGAATTTTTCGGTACTTGTTAAAAAAATTGCCATTTTAATGAATTTCCAGACTTTACAGCGCGAGAAAGATCGTCGTGATACTTCAATCAGCTTTAACTTATGATGTAATATGTTTTTCTGAAAGTGTAAAGCACTCTTCACTTCTTTCTAATAATAAGTAATAAAAAGTAAATAATAATAAGTAAATCTCTCTAATAAACGTTCCTGATAATTCTATACACTTAAGTTAAAAATTGTGTTCGTGGATGCATCAGAACATTTCGGGTTTATGAGTAAGTCAAATTTATTTTTTATTTTTTTATGATAACTGCATTATGCGGGTTGTTTAGATTTAAGAATACTTTAAGGCTCTTCTCATATCTAAAGATCGAACTATATGACATAAGTTTAATTCAGTTCAGAAACGCATAAAACTGGCAGGTGTTATTATTCAGAAAATATGTAATCAAAAGACGTTTTTCTTTCCTTTTCTTTTTTTATTGTAACCGCAATATATATTTGTTAAAACATTGGCAAATTTGGTGTTTTCAATCAAATCTCCGGCCGAAAGTAGATAAAAGAGACAGTGGAGGGAGAAAAATTATATGTCACGTGATCAGAATCGCTTATAACTCGATAGGTAATTTATTTATCAGAAAATGGAAAAACTATTTCGATTTCAAATCGCTTCTGTAGGGAGGTCTGAAAAATTTTACGGCTTTATGTTTAAAAATGTGTGCCTTATTGTATCAGAAAATTTCGCGCTTGTTGAACAGTGAACTCAAGAACAGCCTTAAGCGTAAAATAGAGTGCTGATGAATTTTATCTACATCATAAACATATGACATTGGGACAAAGAGAAATCTTTTGCTTTTCAATTATCACTGATTTTTCAATTTTACCTACAAGACTCAAATGCAAATTTCTCATTATAATGATAATTAGAAAGTGACGTAAGCGAGGGGAAGTATAATCGAAATCCAGTATAGACTGGGATGAGTGGGATAATCTCCGAAACTGAGGGGGAGCAAGATCAACTCAATCTTCCTAAAAGGGAGATTGTACAAACACTTATTTGCTTTTAGTGGGTAGGATTATTTAGGCTTTTACCTGATCTTCAAAGTTTTAGATAGCCTTTCAGATATCCCTGCTTTTACAAAGTAAAATGATAGAAGAAGTAGGAAATAAAAATCATGCGTGAAGCACGTGTATTATATTTTCCAACATATTTAGAAAAATATAACGAAATATATTAATTTTAATTGCCAAAAAGGTGTAAGTTTTAAAAACAGTAAAAATATTCGACTGTTTACATGTTTCGAATCTACCAGAATCATTTAAAATAAAATAAAATAAAATAAAATAAAGGTATTCGAAAAATGCACGATTTATGATGCAGTGATATCTGACATCATTCATTTTTTTCGCGCATTCTTACATATTATTATTATTAGCATCCGATGCTATTTCTTTCAGACAAGCTAAAAATGTCGTGTCATCAGCCCTGAATTTTCTAGTCAACCGATTTTGATAATTATTTTTTTAAATGAAAGCTATTTATTTGTAGTTGTGCCCATTTTAATTATTTTTTAATTTATTTCCATTTTTATATTTTATTTTTAATTTTAAAAGCTTTTTCATGACATTTCTTCAAAATGGTGGCAACACAGTTTAGCTTTTCTCTCGATAATAAAAATTTATTTTCTAAAATGATTGCGTATAATTATGCACTAATTGAGTTAAAAATATATATATTTACTGAGAAATAATATTAATAATGTAAATAAAATGACAGAAAATAATTTATGATAAAAATTAATGTCTAAATCAAAATAAGAGAAATTTCAAATGAGGAAAATTATGCCATTCAGCAACCAGATAAAAGGGAATTACAATATTATTATGGAGGCCTTTTTCATAAACAGTAACTTTTAAAGAACATTTGAAGAGAAAATGACGTCACTATTTAAAACATTGTATTTTTACTCATAACGATATTAGATACTACTCTGTTATCCCGTCGACCAATTTCGCCAAATTATACAAATCGCCACATTAATAGCCAAACTATACATATTGACATAATTTTTATTTTAAATAACGCAAAAATAAATAATTAGTAGAATATTAATAAAAATATTAATAAAAATCACTTAATGACATTTTAAACACATGAATCGTATTTAATGTCATTGAATGTGACATTCACGATCATCCATTATTGGCATTTAATCTTATAGTTTGGCGATAATTTTTTGGTCGATGGGATAACCTAGTAGTACCCGATATTATTATTATTATTATTATTATTATTATTAATAAAGCTATTTTTCTGTGAGTGCATATAAAATAAAATTTCTGGATTTCGCCGGCACTCATATTACAGTTTTAACTGTAGATGTGCGAATATATGAATGCAAAATTGTAACTGTCAAATTTGACATTTACTTTGTAAATATATTTATTATATATTGATTCAATAATGTAATTACTTTTGCTTTTTTTTAAACCAAATCGATCGGATCTTTTAAACATTTCATTCGTCGAATTCGACGGGATTCCATTCGTTTTATTGTTAAATTGCATTTCCTTTTACTCAGAGTCTATAAAAAAGCGTTTAAACTAAAGAAAAAATCCGTTTTTGATGAATCTAGTCAATGAAGAAGTAGCACGTCAAATTGTATCTCTTTATTATTCCGCAATTCCAATGTCTCAGAGAGAAATTGCTATTCAATTGGGTATTTCACGCCGTTCTGTTTCCTATTATATTGATAAACACAAGAAAAATGAAGTTAGCTTATTGCAATCTAAACGAGGTCGCCCTTCTAAAAAACTTCTATCGATTTTTTTTTCTAATCGGAGGCGAAACTGAATTCTGCAATGGTAGAATCTACATTCATCTTGTTATTTTTTTTTTTTTTAACTTAGATATTTATTGCTATTTTCGTAAATATTGGTAACTCCAGCCAGAATTTTGCTGTGTTAAATGCTGCTGCACAATTCCATGTATAAGTTTTATGCTTTAGAATCTCTATGGTTTCTCGTATAAAGAATATCGATTATATGCATATACTATGTATAATATAGCACAATTTATGCATTATAAAAGAAACAATAGAGATTGTAACGAGAAAAAATGTCATATGTAAGGATATAGCCAGGGCCGGATTAAGCACTTCTGGGGCCCGGGGCTACTGGGAATTTTGGCCCCCCCCCCTTACGCTATTGGAAATCTTAAGCCTTCTACCACGAACTGAATGTCAACCCCTCCTCAAATACACACACACACACCTTTGTTTTGTTTTTTTAATCCTAAAATACAAATCTTAGATTTTGAATATGTATAATGTTAATAATTTTTTTTTCTTTGTTATCTTTAATGGTGTTTTTAAATTCGCCTTTTTTTGCGAACTTTTGACAAAATTTGCAGTTTTCCTGTGATTTTTTTTTCTGAAATTTGCGTTTTTCCTGCCCTTCTACGACGAAATTCGCGTTTTTTCAGCGATTCTCTGCCAAAATTCATGCTTTTTTCAGCGATTTTTTGATGAAATCCGCGTTTTTTTTCAAGCGATCCTCTGTAGAAATTTACACTTTTTCCGCGTCTCTTTGACAAACTTCGCTTTTTTTCCGCGATCTTTTGACTAAATTTGTGCTTTTCAAGAAATTCGCGTTTTTTCTGCCATCCTTTGACGAAATTTGTGTTTTTTGTGGATTTCTGTAAAAACTCGCGTTTTATCGGCAATTTTTTCGGAACGAAATTCGCGCCTTTTCTCGGTTTTTTGTCAAAATTCGCTTATTTTCGGCGCGACACTTTTGGCTCTTTTGACTAAATTTGCGCTTTTCACGCAAATTTTTTGTGAAATTTGCGCTTTTTCTGCCACCTTTTGACAAAATTCGCGCTTTTTTTTCGCGGTTCTTTCTCAAAATTCTCATTTTTTGTCAATCTTTTGACGAAATTCGCGTTTTTTAGTGGTTCTTTGTCAAAATTCGCTCTTTTTCCACGATCTTTTCACTAAATTTGCACTTTTTCCCACGAACTTTTCAAAAAATTCTCACTTTTCTGCCGCATTTTGACAAAATTTACGTTTTTTTCGCCATTCTTTCTCAAAGTTTATGTTTTTTTAGCAAACACTTGAAGAAATTCGCAATTTTCCGAGGTCCTTTGTCAAAATTCACGTTTTTTCGCGATCCTTTGACAAAATTTGCGCTTTTCCCCCCGAGAACTTTTCAAGAAATTCTCTCTTTTACCACCACACTTTGACAAAATTTACTTTTTTTTTCGCTATTCTTTGGCAAAACTTGTGTTTTTTCACGACCCTTTGACGAAATTCGCGTTTATCCTCTGTCCTCTGTCGAAATTTGCGTTTTTTCCCGATGATTTGGTAAATTTTGCCCTTTTTCCGCGAACTCTTGATTATATTTGCACTTTTTCTGCAATCTTTTAAAGAAAATTGCTTTTTTTCTTTCCTCCCTTTTATGAAATTTGCATTTTTTTTTACGATTCTTTGCCAAAATCGCGGTTTTTTGGGCCATCCTTTGACGAAATTCACGCTTTTTTCGCGACCTTTTGACGAAATCAACGCTTTTTCCACGGCCTTTTGAAGGAAATTGTGCTTTTCTGCGATCTTGATTAAATCCGTTCTTTTTAACACGCTTTTATTACTTTCACCAGTATGTGAGTTTGTGGGTTTGTAACTCTCCTTATTATCTAAAGATTTTCTCAAGCAATTTTGACTAAAAATTGCATTCTATGGTTTTCGGGCACGAGAAAATCATTAGACTAGGTTACATGTTCGAGAAAAAATTTTAATGGGTCATATTGGTTCATTAAGGGTCTGGGTCAAGCTATTTATATTTAAAGAACGGCGTGATCGATTATAACGAAATTTTGTATGTAACAGTTTTTTGGCACGAGAAAACTATCAGGCTGGGTCACATGTTCGAAAAATTTCGATTAGTGGGTCATTATGGGTCAAGCCATTTTTATCTAAAAAACGGCTCTAACGATTTTGAACAAATTTTATATTTTATCGTTTTGGATTACAAGAAGACCATTGGGTTAGGTAACATGTTCAAGAAAATTCGGTTAGTGGGTCATTTTTGGGGTCATTGTGGGTCATGCTATTTTTATCTAAAGATTTTCTCACGCAGTTTTGACTAAAAATTGCATTCTATGGTTTTCGGGCACGAGAAAAATATTGGGCTAGGTTACATGTTCGAGAAAAATTTTTAATGGGTCATATTGGGTCATTAAGGGTCTGGGTCAAGCTATTTATATTTAAAGAACCGTGTGATCGATTATAACGAAATTTTGTATGAACAGTTTTTTGACACGAGGAAACTAATTCGCTAAATCACATGTTTGAGAGATTTCGACTATAATGATCATTTGTGGGTCATGATGGGCCATAATGGATCATGTCAAGCTACATCTAAAGAACAGGTGGATCGATTTTAACGAAATTTTGTATATAACATTTTTTTGGCACAAGAAAATTATTGGGCTAGGTCACACTTTCGAGAAATTTCGATTAATGGGTCATAAAGGGTCTGGGTCAAGCTATTTATATTTAAAGAACGGCTGGATCGTTTTTAACGAAATTTTGTATGTAACAATTTTTAGACACGGGGAAACTAATGGGCTAAATCACATGTTCGAGAGATTTTGATTATAAGGGTCATTTGTAGGTCATTGATGGGTCATGCTATTTTTATGTAGAAAATGTCTCTCACCATTTTGACTATATTTTGTATTATGATATTCTCGGGCAAGAGAAAACCATTGGACCAGGACACATGCTCGCGAAAATTCGATTAATGGGTCATTTTGGGTCATAATGGGTTAGGGTTATTCTAATTATATTCAACGATTCAATCAATTTTACCTAAATTTTGTAACGAAACGTCTTTTGTCACGAGAAGACTATTGGGCAGAGTCGCAAGTTAAACAAAATTATATTCGTGGGCCATTTCGCTTTATTGATGAATGCTGTCAAGCTAATTTTATCTAAGAAATGGCTTAAACGATTTTGATTCAACTTTATATTCTACTGTTTTTGATTACCTGGAGACCTTTGAGCTAAGTCACATGTTTGATCAAATTTGATTAGTGGGTCATTTTGTTTAATACAGGTCAGGGTCATGAGAAAATGGCAGCAACCAATAAGTTGGCAATATTTCACAAAATATTGGCGACATTTGGCCGAAAAATTGACTATTAAGATTACGAAAGCCACAACACGTATTTGGTGCCAAATGAAAGAATGTCTCCAAATTTGGCTATATCTGGCAAAAAACGTTGTCTTTCATAATGTGAAGAATTTTTTTTATACATTCTTAATAGGATTCGAGATGCATGGTTAAATTAACCAGAGTCGACCAAAAAAAGTGATTTGGATCGATGTCCTTTCGTTGTAAATTTTAAAATAAATATAGTTTAAATAAATATAGTTTAAAAAAACTAAAAAATACGCTTTTTAAGTATATCAAACTAAAAAGTGAAAAATAATTCGTACTATAAGCTGAAAACAAAAATAGATGAAATAAATATAGTTTAAAAAAACTAAAAACCACGCTTTTAAAGTAATCAAACTAAAAAGTGAAAAATAAATATAGTTTAAAAAAACCAAAAAACACGCTTTTTAAGTATATCAAACTAAAAAGTGAAAAATAATTCGTACTATAAGCTGAAAATGAAAATAGATGAAAAATACTATTTTACTATAAAATCATTGTTATTATAGATATCAATTAATAAGCAATAAATAAAATTATCGTGGAAAAAAAGCGTGGGGTGCTCCATCTACCATGCTCCATCTATCAGTTCTCAAGAAGCACCCCACGCTTTTTTTCCACGATAATTTGATTTATTGCTTATTAATTGATATCTATAATAACAATGATTTTAAAGTAAAATAGTATTTTTCATCTATTTTCATTTTCAGCTTATAGTACGAATTATTTTTCACTTTTTAGTTTGATATACTTAAAAAGCGTGTTTTTTGGTTTTTTTAAACTATATTTATTTTTTTTTTGAAGAAATTCGCGCTTTTTTTATGCAACCCTTTTCATTTCGTTTTCATTGCCATTTTTGTTAAACCTGGAAATTTTCGGAGATAGCCAACAATGACGTCAAATGGCATTGCTAAGTTAAATTCAAGTTAAGTTGTAAAAAAACGGCGATTTCGCGCAGCTCTTACACCCCTGTAATTGTTTTAAACGAAACTTTGGTACAACTTAAGCCTCTGCTTGAGGCCCCCTGACTGGTTCGGGCCCGGGGCTGCAGCCCCCTTAGTCCCCCCCCCCCTTAATCCGGCCGTGGATATAGCATCATTTAATTCATCAAAATTATGGCTCGAGTAACTCAAGAATTTCGAAAATGGAAATAAACATTCAAGTAAAAGAAAAACAACTGCCTACTATGAAAGAATATGTGAAAAATTGAATGATGGTGAATAAAATCATTACATCCTAAATAGTACATTTTATGGAATATCATTTTAATTTGTTTTGACAATGATTCTGTTAGAGTCGAAACATGTTAACAGCCGAGTAAACCTATTTTTACCGTTTAACTTTTTAATCTTGGAACTTTTAGCAATTATAATTAGTGTATTATTAAAATGCTTTAATTTCTTATATGTTGACTGTACAGAATTTTTTACTTTAAATGAGGCGAAAGAAAATATATAAATAAAGAATTTGGAAAATCTATAACATATTTGATAACCCAATTTCACCATAGTCGAAAAAAGAATCGAAATGCTTTTGAGCAGCCTTTTACGTGATTTATAGATTTGTATGTATACGATATTATGGCAAGGCCATATATTAAAGTTATATTTTTATTCAAAATTAATTCTTTTCTTAAATTTATTTTACTTTCTTCTACTAAAAGCTAATATACACTGTAATAATAATAAAAACAAATTGTAAAGTTAGGAAACTAGGATTCCTAGAACTTTTTATGTAACGTCAACAGGAAACATTCATGTAACAGATACAGATTTGCAAACTGTAAGGTTAACTAAAAAAACTGTAAGGTTACTAAGAATTTTTTGGGAATCTTGGGATACCTAGAATATATTGTGTAACAGCGACCCAGATTACAGACAAAATTTTAGTAAGATGACTATAATTTTAGAAGATTCGTTTGTAAAGTTACAGATTTCTGTAGTTTTACAAAAATTAGTTTAGTAGATTTACATCTTTTCTTGCCCAGTGTACAGATAAAATTTTAGTAAACATATAGATTTCTGTACTTTTGCATCTGTAGGGTTACAGATTATTTTTTTACAGTGTACAAAATTTATTACTATAAAAATTATTTCTAATTTAAATACAATCGTCATTTTCGCAAAAATATTCTTTATTGATATTTTATTAGAAAAACGCCACTTCTTACAAATTTGTTTACAAAATCTAAAATCAGACAACTAATTTAAGTTACTTGGCGCCGATAATCATTAAAAATCCCACGAATTACATTTCAAATCTGCCTGTAAATAGATATTTGTCATTAATTATGTGATCCATTAAATTTTATGTAAGTAACAATAGGTTCGCTTTTTTTATTTAGCTTTTTAATTATTAGCCAAATTAAAAACCCTTTCTTGTTGATTATCTCGTTTAAATTTTAATATTGCTCTCAGCCTAACCATTATTTTGCAATTGGCTTATTGGCTTGATTCTTGGCGCTATTAACTTATGAAGATGGACATACTTCGTCTTGCTGTTAGTAACAGCTAAAACATTTTAATGAGCATGGGGAACCACCACCATCTTAGTCTTCTGTTATGTATAATAAAGTATTTTTCCGTGGAAAAATGGTTTTTAAATTATTGTCTAATGGACTGCACAGAGAATAGATTATAAAAGACTCGGGTTTGCTGTTATTTTCCAGCATGTTATATCTTTCAAAGTATACTAACGATCATGAGCTGTTAACTCCTGTTACATTTCATATACATACTACATAGTATGCTAAAATTTAGTGCAGTTGGGAATGTATTTGAACTATTTTGTACGGCCCTGTATAGGATCTACGCGTATATCCCTGGATGTATGTGCTGCGTACTTTATAATGTGGGTTCTATATTGTTACCTTCTCACTGTAACGAACTGATATATCCGTTCACTAAGTTTCAGGTTTCACTGCAATCGAAGTATTTTTTAAACTACTATAATTCTACGCTTATATAATACAATTAAAAAACCTTAAGTTATTATTAATACTCCCGAGTTTTACATTTCTAAGCGAAATTAAATTTTCTATATCTTATTAGAAAAATCAACATTTTTAAGTAATTTAAAAAATATATAAAGAAAACAACATTACAAATTTGCCCTTCAGCTTGGCTGTCAGGAGATTTTAACACGCCAAATGTTTATGGATTTATTTTATTCTAAATATGGTTACTTTTTTTCAATTTCATGATGTTTCACAATTAAAGATAAGGTATCAACCTTTAATTTTTTTCTTAATAATTTGAAAAATGTCGTATGTAGATTTTTAAAAAAAATATTCACCTTGAAAAATTCTTAAAAATCTAAAAAATTTCAAATTTATCAGGCGTTTTTAATAAAAGCAATTCCACTATTGTTTGTTCATGTGTCTCATTTGTGTGACTGTGTGTGTTTTGGGGTTGGGGGACACTAAGAACACTATATAAAAGCTATTTTTGTCGTATGCTCGATTTTTGTGCTATTTGTTTTATGTTATTTTAAACATGCTGAATGTTTTTATTATATTCTAAACGAGCTTACATTATTCTATTTCATAATGTTTCACAGTCAAAGCATCTTAATATGATTAATTTTTTACCTTAAATGCTTGTAAAATATCGCAAATAGATTTAGATTTAATTATTTCCTCTTGAAAAGTCGCAAAAACTCGAAAATTATCAGGCATTTCTTATAAAGCCAACTGAACTATTTTTTATGCACTAGTGAAGAAATAGAAAAGCTTACTACAAGTCGAACGCTAATTTGAAATTACTCAATTAAAATATGCGAAGCAAAAATCTTCGAAAAGAAATCTACATTACATTATTGCGTTTTTTTTCTTCTTTTTTTCTATATCATTTCCTTTGTGAATTTTCGGATAATGGGAGATTAAAATATCCAATTTCATTACTTTTACCTCCTTTTTTACCTACTTAAAAAAACTTTTAAAGAAAGCTTTCGATTTAATTTTAAACAATTGATGAACTTTCTCTTTCTTTAATTAAGTTTTTCTTTCTTATATTTCACACAAAATTAAAAAAAAAAATCTATAAAACTAAACGTGTCTAAAAACATGTTTTTTGTTTTTTTTCTGAGTAATTTAATGTAAGATTTTCGCAAACTTATTCAATCTCTAAAAAAAAAAAAAAAAAGTAAAAAAAAAGAAGTATATAAAAAAAAATTACTTTTGTAGATGACATATATTTGTAACGATTTATATCATTACATTTCATTTGATAAATATTATTACTAGAATTAAAGTGTGCGTATAAATTTTAGAACGTAATGATATGCATTGAGTTTCAGTATATAAGAATTCAATTTATCTAAGGTTAACAGATTCCTGGCCTGGGCAATTTTTCATTCAGTTAGAAATATTCAATTCGTATGATAAATTTACCAGTCAGTTTGATTGTGTTAAAATACTAGTATATTCGTTATATGGAGTTCCATTACCTGCGGTTTACGCTGCCGAGCATTATAAATGACAGATACCAATAAGGTTATCTGAGCGAAAAATCCCAACCGGCTATCACCCAGTTAGCTTAACAGGTAAAACATTGACCTTGTAAGCCAAGTATTTGGGTTCGATTCCCGGCCTGGGCAATTTTTCGCTCGGTTAGAAATATTCAATTCGTATAACATATTCATGTAAGTTTGAAGCGAGAACTAATAATCATGCATATATACTGCAAATTCAAATAAACACTTTTTTCCACCAATTTTACGACACATTATTGTGTTGTGAATTAGAAAACTTTATACACAAAACATTTTTTTTTAATTCTGTGATTGTGTTCTTAATATGTTGCAAAAGTGTTGCTACCTAGAAATGTGTTCTTAATATGTTGCAAAAGGATTGCTATTTAGAATGTGTTCTAAAAATAGTGTTGAAATATTATTGTAAATAGTGTTGATAAAAATATTTTCTTTCAATAGAGTTGTGCTGCACATCCATGTGTCATCAAATTAACAAAGCATTTTAAGTATCATATAATTTAGAGCACTATGAAACAACGCATGTACAGTGGCGCCAACTTTTGAAAAGTATTGTGTCGGCTCAAAAATATTTTGGTAAAATGGTACGATTAGTTTGTTTTCCTTTGAAGGGTGGGCAGATGATGAAAGATGAGAATTTTAAGTCTAGCTATCATGTTTTAATAAAGTTGCAATTTTATTAAATAATATTCTTATGCTCTTTTCCTTATAAAGACACCAATATTTATTGCAATATCATCATATCATAAACATGATTACAAATTGAAATAGCAAAAAATAAAGCATGGAGCGAAACATTTCAGTCATTTGAGATTTATGGGAGACAGTCGGAAAATTTAAACACATGGTCTTTAGAAAAATAAATTTGGTTTTAGGAAGAAAAATGAATAATTAAATAATAATGAAATAAATAATGAATTAGAACAATGAAAATTGAGCACATCACGAAGCAAAATTATCGGGTGGACTCGGGCCCCATAAAAGTTGGCGCCACTGCGCATGTAAAATATTTCAACTAGTTCATTCTAGTGAGTTATAACTAAATAAATAAACAACGTTAAAGAGCACAAATATTATAAAATAAAAGCTGTTAAGAGCAAACAGCTGTTTCGGGACTTCTAAAGTCTCATCATCAGTGCTAAAAAGTGTAAAACCTAAAAGAAAGTCACATCGTTAAATATCTCATTATCTCATATCGTCACAATCTCATTAGCATATAAAAAATGGATTAAACCGTGTATATTTTACGCGAGTTTGAGAGCATCTAAATGGACAGACAGACAAGCAAACTGTCCATAAATAATTTTCAACCATGCTGGTATGTGTTAAAAGCACATGAAACACGCTGTTTTCGACATAATAATTTTCATCCATTAATAATAATGATCCTAATATTATTAATAATGATGCTTAAATTAATAATAATGATCCCCAAATTCACCACATATTTAAAAATTGCAACTTTTCTTAAAAGGGAATTATTAAGAATTAAACCTTCGTAAAATGTTCCACATAGAGAAAAATATATAATTTTCAAAAATCTACCATCACACTGTTTTATTTTTAATAAATTATATTTTTATTGTTTTTATTTTCATTTATTTTTAATAAATATATTAACTGTCAAGTTGTAAGTGATTTTATCATGTGAAATGACATTTTTCTTTCTTCGGAATTTATTTTTTACTTATTTATATATTATTATTATTATTATTATACATGTATATATATATATATATATATTACTTCGACCGGAAATTTGGCCCAAAACGTCCATTTTGATGATATTTTTTAAACGATCTATTACAATAATAATAATAATAATAATAATAATAATAAATAAAAAATAAAAAATAAATAAATAATAAATAATAAATAAATAAAAAATAAATTAAATAAAAAGGCAGGGAAACGTTTTTCAATTACATAGTTTCTAAATAGCAACGCCTGTCGGTTTCGTATGTTTCTGCACAAATATAAATTAAAAATTTGGTCACAAAGTTTTCCCTTGGGATTTGAGAAGAGCCTTAACACGTAGTTCCGAAAGTGGAATCAAAGGGGATTCCATACGTATAATATATTTCAAGTATCTATTTGGAAAAATGTGACGAAATAAAAGGAAATTACCAAAAAAAGAAAAAAAAGAAAGAAAGAAAATCATCTTAAACAGTGCAAAAAATGCACTGTAAAAAATCTTTTAAATTAACAGTTTAAATGCCTTTAATTTACAGAAAATATATGTAATTTTTCAGGAAAATAGATTTTATCTGTAAAAAATACAGCTTTTTTCGGTAAGAATTACGAATTTTAGTTTTTTTTACTAAAAAATACTGTTTTTCTTAAAAACGATTTTTTTCTGTAAAAAATACAATTCTTATCTGTAAAATTCGCATATTTGTTTTACAGTGTATGTCTTTTCTTTTTTAAATAATTAATTCCTTTTGAAAAGACTGTTAAAAATACTAAAAATTCAAAAATCATGAAACATTTTTAATGAAAACAAAAGTACTTTTTTTATACAAGTGAAAAAAAAAAAGAAGAGCTTGCTAGAAGAACAATTGTTTTTTATAAGTCAAATGCTAATTTAAAATTACTCAGTTAAAATATGTGGAGTGAAAAAATACCAAACTACTTTACATTATTGCCTTTTTTTGTCTCATTTCCTCTGTTAATTTTCGAGAAAGTGAAAAATATTCAATTTCATTAATTTTATCCTTATATATATATATATGTATATATATTACTCTTTGTACAGCTTTGTACTCTTATAAGCTACGCTCGCCAATCTCCACCCAGACCCTGTGATCTCTTAAAATATTTTAATTTGCTCTTTGTTAAAAAATAGAAAAAACAAAAAAGATGAAAATATAGATACTCAGTAATCAATAATTATTAAGATTGAGCTTGGTGCAATCCAATAAAAATATAAGAATATCAATATTAACTGCATCAATAAATTTAAATTTTAAGCATATCGCTTTCGGTAGCACATAGCTTACAATGGTCTGCACCCCCCCCCCCCCTTCCTAAAAAAATGAACGGACCATATGGACTGGGCCGATAAGAAATTTAGAAGGAAAATCGGCTAAAGATTCAAGTTAAAACGAGAATATATGAGCTATTTTCAGTGAATATGGCTTTAATGAGAATAAGTATAAATGTACGTCAGGAGCCGATCTTGGTTTGACAACAATACAGATATGTAACTTGTACAGTTTAGAGACCGGCATCGGACAGTTATATTGTGTGTAACTTGGCATTAACATTTTTTTAGCAGACTCGCAGCGGGCCGAGATCAGGCTCGCGTTGTTTTTTATATATAGTCGAGCCGGATTGAAACTATATTTAATTGTTCTCAAAATGTGTAGGGAAGACAGCATGATTTGTAAAAGTATTAATAGTAATAGGTTGTTGCCTGGTGCAATATGATAAAGTTAAAATTATTTTCAACGTTAGAACACCAGAATATTCGTATTCCAAGCATACCGGTTTCGGTAGCATATAGCATATCTTCCTCAGCGCTAAAGATAGTGGAAATTTGCTCATATATATATACAAGGAGGATGGGGATTCAAGCGACAAGTTTCTTGACCAATAGGAAAACAGAGGATCCTAGGCAACAGCCAATAGGAAAACAGGGAACAGCTAATATTAAAATTGGATGGAAAATGGAAAAGATATTGCGAGAATTGCATTAAAAGATTAAGAAAAATTAGTTTTAATGTAATATTTCCAACAGTCTGATAATGGTGGAATAGCAAAATCACAATTAACGAGATTAGCAAGATTTTTATGGATATGGAAAGCTTCAAGGAAGTTAAGTTCTTGTATAGAAGTAGGTTTAGTTAGTATCTTAACCGAATTGAAGTAAAAACCATGACTCGTCTCCCAGCAATGTTTTGCGATTGAGGATTTCTTGATTTCTTGTTTTTCAATATATTGCTTATGTTCTTTAATACGAAATTTTAGGCTGCGTTTGGTTTCACCAATGTAAGAAAGACCACACTGACAATTAATATTGTAAATACCCCATGCTACCGAAACCGGTATGCTTGGAATACGAATATTCTGGTGTTCTAACGTTGAAAATAATTTTAACTTTATTTAAAGTATTAATAGTGTTAAAGAACTTATGTTAACATAATCTTTGGAAATATATTTTTTGGTGGTTTTTAAATTCACTTCTCAACAACGCGAAAGTTTGACACATTTTCTGACTAATTTTTAACTGTAAATGTATAAAATTGATAAGCCTGACTATTGAAGAGATTTGGAACCGAATAGCGTTTTCCATTTTGGCAAGTAAGATACTTGTATATACTTGTTGAGATATAATAGCTTCTTGTCACGTGGCTGCAGATTTTCTCCCTTCCTATATAATTAATAATTAATGATTAATGACTAATAATCAACTATATAATCAGTGTTAAAATAATGTATCTATATTAAAATATACTTAATATTGCATAGGTTTTTTTTATTATTATTACAATTAGTGTGTATTTGTATCTTGTTTTACAGAATATGAGGTTTGACGAAATTGCGTGCATTATTACTTGAGATAGAGCTATTGCAGAAATCGAAAACATAGTGCTCCAGTTGGGCCATTAACATCAAAACTAATCAGCGCCAACTTATATCGAAGTCTAACTGAGTCTAAAGTTAAATTCCGTGCATTAGTTCATGAGATAGAGCGCCCACAAAATTTGCGTCACATACGGACCGAGATTTTCTGAAAACTATCAAATCGTATTCAGGACTTTTTAAAACGTATAAATACGTGTAAAATTGGAAGTCTATTTTTTTCCACGAATCCAATACTTTCTTCTCGATAATACAGAAGAAATTAAAAAGCCGACTATCATGGAAAATTGGACCTGGTTTCCAATATTGACGCTATATTAGTTGAGAACACTTATTGGTGAAACATTTCGTGTCTTGCCAAATATAATCAATATTCATCAAAATATAGCCACTACGAATAATTCTATCAAATATTTTCTTTTTTACAAGAAGATTATATTTTCGAATTTCATCTTTAATATGAAATTAACATACATACAAGATTAACAAAAACCTTTAAGTCTCAAGAAATTATGTCAGATTACTTTATTTAAACATTTTTGTAACAGTCCTGCTTGTAAATTTACTGCTTCAGCATTTCAAACGGCTTTGTGTAGGCTAGATTAAATAAAAAATGTTAACTATAATAGAGCCGGCTTTAATAAAAAAAATTCAGTTATTAAACTTTATAATGTGCGTACTCGTGTTGCATTACCTGAATGAAAAAAAAAAATTAAAAAGAATCAACACTTGCATACAACACAAACATTTATTATGCATAATTTAAGTTTCAACGGAAGTAATTTCAATGCAACTTGGGCCCCACCAGTGGCCGAGAGGTTCGGACCTCTCAACTGGTAGACGGCAGGTGCTGGGTTCGAACCCAATCGCGGCTGTCGGCCTAACCGTTCCGAGTTTTCCGTGGATTTCTTCGAACCTTGCGTAAATACGGGTTAGGTTCCCTTAGAAAGACACCCACGGAGGGCACTCCCCCTGGTCCTATATCCCTAGCGTAGATAATCGGACGACAAAAACCAACCAACCAATTAATGCAACTTGGGCTTTTGAACTTTAATTGCCGGTGCCAGATTCAATTAGGCTTTCACTGCAATGGGGAATAATAATTAGATAAATTTTACATTCCAGTCTTATTAAATAGTACAAGAGGCCATAAAATCAGAATAGACGAATCACTATTGCTCTATTGTAGGTGATGAAAAATCATTGTAAATTAATGAAAAAAATGAGTGTTTTAAGATCGACAAAGAGGTGGATGGAAGATGCAGAGAAAAGCCTTGCGCAAAATCGAGATACAAATTGTAAATTAAATCCTTGGGGAAAAACAGTGATTTGAGGGTAGGCATATACATTATAAAGACGGACAACATTGTTTGCTGCAATATTCGAAGAAGTCATATCATGTTCAGTGATTGATTGTTGTGTGTTATTTCTGAATGTATGCATATGGTATGCTATGCTGTTTTTAAGATCTGGTGGACTGTAAAAAAGACTCTGGTGGACTCGAATCTAAAGAAACGCATATAATTGGCAGATGTTCTTACACAGAATCGAATGAAGTTTTATCTTTTTTGTAAAAACAAAGGATTTTTAAGAAATGACTGACAAAGTGAGTGTTTTGAACCGGATTTCAGAAAAGATGGCACGAGAAATGGAAAAAACTTCTCGCACGATTATAACTCGGTAAATAATTTATTAGGGCGAACGAAGCGAGACCTAATAATGTTTTACCTTCTATATATTCTTGGGACACACTTTAAGAAAAAACTATCACACCTCTAGATTTGGTATTTAACTCTTCAAAAGAAATTACATAATTTTGAGAAGGCTACATTAAAAACTATTCAGCTGACTATCACGAACTTTTTTGTTTATTTTTATGACTGTAAAGAGAAAATAGTTCTTTTTTTTTTTTCGTGATAAAAAAAATTACTTACTGAAAACAAATACATGGCGTACATCTTTATACCGAATATAAAACATGAACTATAAAATCTATTCTCCTAAATCTATCCGTTAATGAGGGCAAAACATGTGTGTCCTCGCCAGGTTAACTTTACCAACACAGTCCAAGTCCATCATTAATAAGCCTTCTCCTACCAGCCCATGTTGAAAGCTAACCACAAGCAAAGCAGAGTCGATGGGGCTAAATATCATGAAACCTAAAAGGACGAGTGGCATCTTGTTACATTCTCAGATGAGAAAAAATTTAGTCTGGAGGGCTCAGACAGCCTTGCTTTATACTGGCATGCCATGAGAAAAGGAGAGAAAATTTCTCCAAAAGACAGCATGGTGGTGGCTTTTTAATACAAAATAATATTAATATTATTGGCTTTTTAATAGTGATAGGAGGCTTCAATTATGGTAGTAAACTAAACCTGGATTTTTCCTCAGACTATTGAGGTGAGATATTTCTCTCATTTATTGAAAATTGCAGAGCGAACTGGTGGCCTAGGATGGATTTTCCAGCAAGAAAAATAACCCCATAATCTTTTCAAAATCATCATAGGAATGGTTTTTGGGTAGTTAGGGGCATGTTATGGAATTGCCTGTCCTGTACCTTCATCTCATTCTCCAAGAAATTGTGTAAAGTATCCTCAAGTAGAGCTTTAAATGTCAATGGCTGTGGCTGAACTGAAGGCCGACATCATTGAGACCTAGGATAATATTGCTGTTACTGTCTTCCAGGGATTTCTAAATGGTACATCACATCGAATATTTCATGTCTTCTATAAGCATAGTGGAAATATTGGGTATTAGCAGTAATGTCTTTATTTCGGCGGGACTTTTTCCCCCTCTGTTTTTTTTATACATTCATTTTTCTTTTGTCCAAGTGGGGCAAGGAGTCAGTCACTTCTTGTATATGCATTTCTATTCGGACTTTCTTAATATATTTTTTTCGTTCTCATAGGGTTTTTTTGTGTTAAAGTACAAAAAACAGTAGCTTTATTTCGTTGAGACACACTGTATATATATATATATACATATATACATACATTTATATACATATATATATACATTTGTAGAGCTGAATTTCATAACCTAGCTTGTTGTAAGTTAATTAAAAAGTGTGAAACATATAACAATCGGCGGCAGTAAAAGATTCATTAAATTTGTAGAAAAATTAAAATATTGTGCATTTTTCAATTCTAAATTTGTGGAACATATATCAATCTTAGTTTCGTAATGTATTAACTTGTAACAGCTAAAATTCTTTTTCTTATTTTATTTATTAATAAATTATTGCTTGCTTCTCAAAACGGCGGGAGGTATTTCGTAAACTTTTTACTTTCTGGAATATTCCCGGGATTTTAATTTTATTTTTTATTTAACATCGCGTGATAGGTGTTAATACGCGTTGTTAAAAGGCTTGTTACTTGCGAGGAAAAATATAGTTATTGCCGAGGATACGCCTGCTAAGATCAATCAGAACTGATCTTTTTTTTTTCGTTGAGACTCGAGTTAATCTTAATTGGATTTTTAAAATGATTGAGGCGGAGTAGGAGGGAGCTATTTTTGTCGTGAAAATGTTTTTTTTTTTAATTTGGTTTTTGAGGAGCGTTAGAATGCAATTGCCCTTTAAACTATCAAGACGCACGTTTCATTTCTCCGCTGAATTAGAATATCTGATGATGTGGACTAGATAACGAAAGTTGTAGTGTCGATGTGTGCTAAGGTGATTGCGGGGAGGAGTTTATCTATTTTATGAGTTCATCAATAAAGAACTTGAAGACTGATGGTGTCTGTTTTTATAATGGGGAAATACCCCAATGAAAATCTTCCACTGCTCGCCAACTGTCGGAGCGACTACTCTGCTCGTGCTGCTGAGAATTAGTAGAATTTATGCAACATAGTTTATTTTCGTCGAATTCAATGTAATATTACACACACACACACATATATATATATATATATATATATATATATATATATATATATATATATATATATATATATATATATACAGGGTGTCCCAAAAGGTCGTTTACAAACTTAACATGCTGGTCTGTCATATCATGATGAACAATATTAAATAGGAAACTAAGGGTCCTAAACGTCTTCCGAAGGAGATATGCGCCATTAAAGTTTAGGGTCCAAAAATTCAAATGGTTATAAAAAACAGAAAAATTGGTCGATTCGTTTGCGGTTTTCACTAAAACTATTCTTTATGTCAGTATTTTCTTGAAAATAAATTATAAAGATAATTTTCAAAAAATGTCGATAGAGGGCGCTTTTGACTTTGGAGTAACGCTAAACTAGTTTTTACCATTATTTTTTGCATATCATTAAATTTTTTTAGAAGCTTAGACATAAACTTAAATTTTAAGCTCAAAATCTAAATCGTTGGAAGTGGTTAAGTAGCGCAAACTGAAATGCGGGGGGAGGTTCAAATTTTAAATGATTATAAAAAACGGAAAAATTGGTCAATTGATTTGCGATTTTCACTAAAATTATTCTTTATATCAGTATTATCTTGAAAATAATTTATAAAGATAAAATTAAAAAAATGCCGATAGAGGGCGCTTTAGACTTTGGAGTAACGTACAACTATTTTTTTCCGTTATTTCTTGCATCTCATAAAATTTTTTTAGAAGCTTAGACATAAAATTAAATTTTGAGATAAAAATCTGAATCGTTGGGAGTGGTTAAGTAGCGCAATCTGAACTGTGGTCTATGGGGGTGGGGAAGTTCAAATTTCAAATGATTATAAAAAACGGAAAAATTGGTCGGTTTTCGCTAAAACTATTCTTTATATCAATATTTTCTTGAAAATAAATTTTACAGATATATTTCAAAAAATTCCGTCAGAGGGCGCCTTAAACTTTATAGTAACTAACAACTATTTTTAACCATTATTTTTTGTATCTAATAAAATGCTTGTAAAAGTTCAAACTTAAATTTTGTGCTCAAAATCTGCATCGTTGTGAGTAATTAAGCGGCCAAAAATTGAACTGCGTTCGAAGGGTGGGGAAGGTAACATTTCAACTCCTGAACACAGTTCAGTTTGCGCTTCTTAACCCCTCCTATCGATTTAGATTTTCAGCTCAAAATTTAAGTCTAAACTTTTGCAATCAATTAATTAGATTAAAAAAAAAAAGGTTACAAATAATTGTTGGTTAATATTCTAAAGTTTAAGGCGCCCTCTAACGGATTTTTTTTTAAAATTTATCTTTAAAATTTATTTTTAAGGAAATATTGACATAAAGAATAATTTTAGCGAAAACCGACCAATTTTTCCGTTTTTTATAATTATTTGAAATTTGAACCTCCCCACCCCCATTGAACACAGTTCAGTTTGCGCTACTTTACCACTCCCAACGATTCAGATTTTCATCTCAAAATTTAATTTTATGTCTAAGCTTCTAAAAAAAAATTTATGAGATGCAAAAAATAACGGAAAAAATAGTTGTACGTTACTCCAAAGTCTAAAGCGCCCTCTATCGGCATTTTTTGAATTTTATCTTTATAAACTATTTTCAAGATAATACTGACATAAAGAATAATTTTAGTGAAAATCGCAAATCAATTGACCAATTTTTCCGTTTTTTATAATCATTTGAAATTTGAACCTCCCCCCGCAATTCAGTTTGCGCTACTTAACCACTTCCAACGATTTAGATTTTGAGCTCAAAATTTAAATTTATGTCTAAGCTTCTAAAAAAATTTAATGCGATGCAAAAAATAATGGTAAAAACTAGTTTTTCATTACTTCAAAGTCTAAAGCGCCGTCTATCGGCATTTTTCGAAATTTATCTTTATAATTTATTTTTAAGAAAATACCAACGTAAAGAATAATTTTAGGGAAAACTGCAAATCAATCGACCAATTTTTCCGTTTTTTATGTGTATTTGAAATTTTGGACCCCAAACTTTAATGGCGCATATCGCCTTTGGAAGATGTTTGGGACCCTTAGTTTCCTATTTAATATTGTTCATCATGATATGACAGACCGGCATGTTAAGTTTGTAAACGACCTTTTGGGACACCCTGTATATATATATATATATAAATGTATGGCTCTAGGCTTTTTTAACTGATTTACCCTCTGGATTATTCGACCATCCCAATGCTCCAGAATTTCGCTGAAATTCCATATTTTTCCGCTGAATTTATATGCAATAAGACATATCGACTGGTCAACATCGATTGTAATTGAACTGTAGCAAAAAGACTTCAGTAGGAACTTCTAACATGCATTGGCCTTATTAAACCAATGAACTAAGTTCATTGGTTCAATAAGGCCAATTTTGTAGCAAAATTTTACTGGTGGGGATGATTCGTAAGCCTTTTTGAGGCATGTATATGTATCGCTCGTCCCCAAGAGATTAAGTAGCCGCTGCTTTTAAACTCCCGATTGCGAAATTATGTTAACCTATGGGAAAATTTGGAAGTGCGATGATTCTTTGTTTAATATTGTTATAAAAATGCCGTTTTCACCATCAAAAAGAAGATGTCAGATGTCGATGAAGTGCACTGAAAAAAAAAAATCTGCCTCTGGCATCTAGAAAATACATTGTGGCTCTAGAAAAAATAGTTCCATGTTATTCTTATAAATTCTAGTTCCCTTTGCTAGCGTGTTCTAGTTAATATTCTGATTCAGTAGACTTTCTTGTTCCCAGAACTAGAATAAAACGGCTTCGAGCTAGATTTTCAAAATAACTAAATTTTATAACAATAACTTCTGGTTTCATAAATCAGAATTTCTAGTTCCCTGAATTTCTAAGATAGGTATTAGAACTATAATTTAACGACACATTAACTACAAAATATAATATCCTGAAGCAGAAAGCATGGTCATAACTGGAAATGCTAAAAATTAAAACTGTTAAAAATTCGATTTGACACAATTTTTTGAAAATTATCTATTTGTTATTTATTGCCTTTAAAAAATCGCATATTTTACAAATTATTGTTACTAAAGAAACATTTCTGTTTAATTCTTGAAGCATTATCGAAATAAATTTATATAAAATAATATCCTGTTCTATACAATATTTTTTGTATTCTTTAAACTATAGAGACTGAATGAAATTAATTTATCTCCTTTACTATACGTATTACGAGCTCTATGTCACTGGTGATTCTTTCAGCTACACAACAGTTAGAAAAAGAGCGATAGATAAATAGAGAATTCGATATTAACTAATTATATTTTATGGCACGATAAAGTTTACTATAAAATATATATATATAAATTTCTTTGTAATACAATAAACGCACGTTAATTCAGACAACTTGGGACACAGACAATATGGTACTTTTTTGTTATAACAGTCTCTATAAATTTAATTACGACAAAATTAAAGTTATGATCTCGCCAAGATTATCCCGAAATTTGTATGTATTATGATATGAGTACACCCCAAACACTGTTATGTGAAACGTCATTATTATATGTATCGTTTACTTCTTTTGTGCCGTATATGTTACATAAAAATACATTCATATATGTCCTATATATACATATATACACACACACACCTGAAGTGTTCAGAAGTCAATCCGATTAACTCCATGAACTAAAAACGCTTATTTTAAACATTTATAGTTATTTATCTATTAAAAAACTACTATTTTTTCCCCACATTTTGTTTACATGTTGATTAATTGTCTTATAATCAAGGGTAATTTATAAGCACATTATAGATACATAGAAAAGTTTAAACATGTCTTTACATGAATTTCTATGAAAAAATGGAGTTAGTCGGATTAACTTCTGAACCCCTCATTACCCGTATACTTCTTAACACCTCATTTATATATGCCCGTATACTATATATAAGTACATGTTCTATACATATCATATACATATACATCTTGTATGATTACAACTGGACCATTTATCTCACGAAATATTATTATATAGTGATACATGTTTTATAATTTGACAATTCACCCTTGGGCTCTGCAAGTGATTTTAAACACATGTGAACATGAAAACATGTGATTTTAACGAATGGTATTTTACAAGTAAACAAATGTTATCAAAATGTAATTAATATAGCTGCTTTCTATCGTTGGATTGCAGTTATTGAGAGACAGTTATTTATTTGAATAAAATCATAAAATTTAAAGAAAAGCAAAAGAAAAAATAACACTTTTTCATACCTTTTTTTATGTAATCCACATTCACAAAGAACAAATGAAGAACAAATTTATACGTTCCGATAATAACTAAAATAACAATGACATGAATCCTTTTTAACACGCCACAGTTCTTTTAGTTTTCTCGGACGCATATTTCATTTAAATAATACTTTTAAGGACTCTTGAGAATTTTGTTAGTTAAATTTCTAATCAAGACTGACGATACTGCTCACGAGACGGCCGTTCTATTCTACAAACTTTCTGCTTATTCGAAAGTCATTTTTCAAATCGTCTGCTATTTCCGTGCAGGTTTTTTCCCCTTCATCTGTTCTTATGTATGCTGTAATATTTTTACAAGAGTTTTCTAATTAAAATATCCGATGTTTTTTGTTTCAAAATAGTTCAAGTTTTATAAAAAGCTCCATAGTCCTTTTTTGTCAAACATAACAATAATTATACCGCAATAGATGATAAACAAATTAAGAAAGGTTTAAATTTTTAAAGTAGTTAATTTTTTAAACGCCATTTTAAAACAGAAAGTAACCCAACAGCTTTAAAATTCTCGTAAATTCTCGCTGATTTACTTATACGTATTATTGAGCATTTACCTATATTATTGCTGTCAATAATATAGGTGGTATATAAAAATCTCTGCAAATAAATGGGAACACAAGACATGGTTCGTACGGGTACCGTTATTTTCCAGGTGAAATACCAGTATTTCTTTATAGAAAAATAAATATCGTTCAAAAGAGTGAAATTTCGTTTTATTTAATTAGGAATTTTCTATAAGAAAATACTGGTACCAAAGAATTTACTGCTCATAAAATTCCAGGACCCGTACGAGCCATGCAAGAAAAATGTTACAATAGCTAGAATTCCAGTTAATGAATCGATTCCAGAAATCAAAGCGATAATTTCTCGCAGTTCAAACGATTCGTAGTAGTTATAATTCGTAAAATTTAGTTTCATCATTTACAAAAAGCAAATTAAAAATTCTCGATCATTTCATCGATACGGTTTATTTATTAGACTTATTCGCATAACTCTGACATCTATATTCCTAGATTAGTGATTTAGAAAAGGACTACTTATTCATTCTAGATGAAGGCGGTATATATATTTTTTTCATTTTGCTTTTTTTAAAATCATCTACGTAAATTTTTAAGATGATAAAATTTAATCAAATGGAAATTTCAAAATTTACAGGAATTTTTTATATGCTTTGTATGTTGTTTAAAATAGCAAATTTGTTATTTATATTCACCGGCAGAAATGTACAAGGGTCACAATTTTCATTCTTCTAAAATTCTTTACATTTTCTGAAAATGGAAGATAAATAAAGAATATTAAGGGTTCTTTTTTTTCTTCTTTTTTTTTTTTTTTTTTTTTTTTTTAATTTCATTAATATCGACCGTGTAAAGGCTTAAGAATTAAATTGAATATGTGTCCTTATATCTAATCAATAATTCAATTTTCACCCAAAAATTTTTTTAAAAGATTGTAAAATACTGTTCAAGAAATTTAGAATGCATTATTGTTTCTTAATTAGAGCGAGTTTTATTTTTTGTTGTTAATTTTTTATATAAGTATAATTTTCAGTTTGAGTATGAGCCTATCAGAGTTTTGTTACATTAAAATCCGAAAAAATTTTGAAAACAAATCCGTATCCGGGTTTAGCTCGTCTTATCTCTAGTAGAAACAAGCAATATTTCCTTTAGAGTGATATTCTGCCAAGCAACCTTTCTTTTTAACACATTCCGACAAATGTCTCCAAGGCACTTTTAAGGAAACTGCACGTTATGCTG
Source organism: Maratus speculifer (assembly GCA_964019185.1). Classification (NCBI taxonomy): domain Eukaryota; kingdom Metazoa; phylum Arthropoda; class Arachnida; order Araneae; family Salticidae; genus Maratus; species Maratus speculifer. The sequence goes on from OZ025294.1 coordinate 146,455,309, forward strand.
ACGTGTGCAAGGAATTCACCTGCAAAATAAGAAAAAAGTTTAAATTACTAAATATCACTTCATTCAGTAAAGAAAAAAAATCAGCATATATCTCTAAATGATTTTTTTGTGGATTACCTTAAAAAAAAAAGGATATAAAATTGTCGATGATTTTTTCTTATTATTTTATGATGATGTCGCGAAAACTTGCTGATGGGGATTTAGAAAATTTGAAGGCATTGATTTTTTTTCTTTGTATTAATGAACTACGTTACTAAGAGACACAGCGTTGCACTCTAATGCCAAATTGCAATTACTATAAATTCAATTTACTCCGTACGCTGTTTAATCTCAGTCCTTCCATTCAAGCTAAATGCAATTAAGCCAGACGATGCCCCAGAGATTAGTATTTGAGATGTATGACGATGTAAAGATTTATTTTTTGAAGATTTTTTTTCTCCCTCCATTAATGCATTTCTCCCTACCGATACCCAAAAATGATTCAAACATTCCATCAATTTTTCTTCAATAGAACGCACTTTCTAGCATTGGTAGGAGAGTAAAGGGAAAAAAAAAAGCTTACTATATTCCCCTTAAAATCGATTGCATGCTCTAGTGAAAGAATTTTAATGCAATATCAATACCTCGAATCTGGCAACATGGGGAAAGAATTCTTTTTACGCAAAGGCAGTCAATTAATAATACCTTCTGCCATTAAAATCGCTTTGAAGTACGCAAATTTTTCTAGTCTCATTTCGAAAATCCCTTCAAAGGGAAAAGTTCGTTCCTCTTAACTTTACAGTCATTAATAATTCTACCAAAACTTAAAAAAAAGGCAAGAGATTTCAAATTTGAATGATGATCTTTTGGAGTTGTTTTGAACGTCAACCGTACATTCCCGAGCACAACGAAAATTCAATGGCGTTTCTTCCCAAATAGCAACTTAGTCAAAATTGAATATGAATGAATGACAAGCGCTGATGCATTCCTTGAAAAATTGCGCCTCGTGTTTTAAAACAATTAATGCACACACGAATTTGTTTTATTTCCGAAGCTTTTTAAGAATTATTTCCGCAATGTGCAGTGTTATTAGCAATTTTTGAAAAGCTTTTCGTAAATTACGTGAGAATAATTTCTTTAAAGAAGGAATTTGTTTTCCCCATTTCGTTGATTAGGCATGTTTTGTTCTTTGTTTTACGAAAAGTTATGTAAATTTTAGAAGCGATGACATGCGCTTATATTTTATCTAAAATCACCGGCGAATTTATAATGATTTTGCGCTGGTTTTATTAATAATGACTTGATTGTTGAAAACATACGAGAACAAAATTTCGTACATTTTCTCTATCTTGATGTAATTCTATAATTATATGTACTCAATAACAATTTTTGATTGAAAATAAAAATTCTGAATGAAAATAACGTTCCTAATAAATAGAAAATGCCGAAAAATCACTTAATAATTTCTTGCATGAATAACAAACTTTATGCAATATGGATGTGACATAGATTTGTGTACTTTCAATTCTACCTATAACTAAAATAATTATTGAACCAGGATCGTTTATATGAATTTAGATCAGAATTAACAATAAAGCAAACAAACTCGAATGTTGCCTTTGTGCTGCTAATAATACTATTACAGTGTTCTTGATATACACAGTGTTTTACTGTTCCAGATAATAAATTACAGTTTCTCTAATTCATATTCCGATAATTAGAAATTTTGGGGATTCGAGCGCAGACTTATAATTTTACAAGCCCTGTTAAAAACATTATGTAAATTGAATTTGTAAACTACTATTTAGTAAAATTTAGTTATAATTGCAGTTTTTTTTAATGTATCCAAAGTATAGTGCTTAAAGCCAATTTTACATTGGTTTTCAAACAGGACCCGACTAGGAAATTTTTGTGCCCAGGACACTTTAAATTTTTCGTTCCCTCTTAGAATGGCTGATTAAATTGATACTATTTTTTTTCAGATTAAACTCGAATTTGAAAAGTGTCAACTAATATACATATATATATATATAGAAAGAGAGAGAGAGAGATTTTTTATTGAAATGTGTTTTTACAGATATATTAAACTATATTTTTGTCATTTCATCGTATTAATGTCTTAAATATCACATTTTTTTCACAATTGGGATTTTTTAATGCAAATTTAGATGAAATTATAAAAAAATTTCTGCCCAGGGCACGGGTCCCGGGTACCCGTGCAATAGTCAGGGTCTGTGGAATCAGTTTGTTCGAAATAATAAACGCAATGATTATTTTACAATAAATTTTACCTTGTATATTGCATCTACATATATAATTGTAAAATTAATCATTCTTTAAAACTAAATATTAATTGCTGTTTATTTATTTATCTATTTTTCATACAGGTTCATGAGAAATGTGCAAAATCAAGTCCTAGTATTTAATGTAGAATAATTCATATGCCCATTAAACACAGAATATAATAACTATTCACATATACCTGACAAAATTTTTTCATGCTGTTAAGGTGGTCATAGACATAACATTTTATCTTGTTTATTTGTGACTACTTCTGTCATTACGAAATATTTTGGTGCCTCCAAAAATTCATAGCTTATTTTTAGTCGACTGTCAAATACATTTTCTGCATGTTCCGGAAATGTATAACAAAATGCCTTACGCTTTACCATATGTTTTTATTGTTCCAGTTAAACTTCTAAATACAGAATTATTTCAAATTTTACATCTGAAATTGTCTTAGCATATCGCACAGCCTAAGTTATTTGAAAATAAGAAATTAATATCACACCTCATTACCCTTTATTTCCAAATCCAACTATGCTACTTCTGAATTTATTTGTTTGAGTTTTTTTAAGAGATAGTAAATCACCCATAACTTTATACATTCATTCACTTTAAACACTGGAGTTTGGAAACCAGTTGAACAGGGATAGTACAAAATAGTCTTGTTAATAGTGTAAAAGCGAATGCTATCTTTAAAATTAAATTATAGAATGATTGTTAGTGATAAAAGGTATCAAACAAACTATGTAAATTTCAAAAATCGATAAACAGGGTGTTTTTTCTTATCATTGAACAATTGCTGCGAATTTTCATTTTCGGCGAGAAAAAAATGCTAGAAATTCAAAGTATTATAACTCAGTAAGTTTTGGTCATAATAAATGGTCCTGTCAATAATAGAAGTTTTGCTATTTTAAATATTAGATCATTGAGAAAGTTGTATTTATTTATTTTAAATAAATACAATTTATAATATTCATGAACCATATGAAAACGAAAATTTCGTAATCTCTTAAAATTTAACCATTTGATATAACTAGCTTCTTATGAAATAAACAATCTTAAAATATTTTTGAAACGGGAATTATGTCTGTGAAACTAATAGATTAGGAAATAGCTATTAGTCAGCAATAAGAAGAAATATCCCGTATTATCCATTAAAATAAATCAAAAAAGTTTAAACAATCTCTTTTATTATGTTCATCAGTAGCAGAATTTAACCCACAAATCCCTGCAGTTAATTTTACGCTTGCAATTGACATGCATCCAATACTACTCTTTTCTTCTTTAATTAAAAATAAAAGCGGGTGCAATAAATATTCCGAAAACGATTATTTCTTCGGTTCGTTTTCCCATTAGGAAAAAGTTATGACAGGAAAGGAACTAATAGCTTCATAACGAGTGCTGAAAAACCAATAATCTTCTTCAATTTCCGCCACTCTATATCCCAGAATTACTAAAAAAGTTTCGGTCTGAAATCAAGCAATATGAGATAAAATTTTTGAAGTTTAGACTGATATTTAAAACATTCACAGCCGCAAATAGTGACAGATTGGCCATTTTTGCCCCTAGATATTTACAAAATGCTAAACTAATTTATTATATAGATCAAAAATATTATTACTAAATCCGTTATTAACCTTAGCTAGAAAATGTTAGATGAACAAATATTGAATTAATTCAGTCAGGGTTTTATTGAAACGTGTTTAATACGTTTTTAAACATATAAAACATAAAACTTGATTCAAAAGGACTCAGTTCTCCGTTTCGTACACTGCAAAAAATAATTAAGATAATTTTACAGTATAATACTAGCAACTGGAGAATCAATGTAAAACTGTAAAATTTATGGTAATAACAATGAAATTAGCAAAAAATATATAATTAAGCAGAAATATACTGTTGAATTCATTTATACGATGGTATATTACTGCTGTATAAACTGGCTCCCCAGCTGCCAGTGTAATACTGTAAAATCAACTATTATTTTTTTGCAGTGTATTTTCTACTTTCGACCCTGATGACGAGTACGATTGTGTTTCGAACCTAGTTTTAGATTTTTTTTTTTAATCCAATTTTATATTTTATGTATTTAACAATTTGTTAAACACCTTTTAGTAATATTTTTAATGAATTAATTCCGAATTTATTCTTGTAATATTGACAAAACAATTTTCAGTGTTTTTCAAGTCGGTTTACGACTTCCAGTCCCATACTTTTGTTTGAATACATTTTGAATTAAAAAATAGCAAATTTTAGTAATTTTTACGCGTTGAATGTCAAACTCAAATCACTAAATATTCCAGAGGGTCATGGTGATCTTATTATGATTACTTACAGAAAAAGTAAACCATATTAGGATAACTCGTGCGTCTATCTGTCCGTCTGTTTCAGCCGTATTTCTCTAAAAAATACAATGTGGAGAGTTTAAATTTGGCAGAATTATAATGGACATTGACCACATATTTGGAGATTATTAACCATTCACAAATACATAGAAAAAATTAAGAGTTTTATTAATTTACTTGAATATATATATATATTTATATATATATCGTGTGGGATAATGTTTAAAAGATGCAATAACTCCGAGCTTAAAAATATATTTCTTTTAATATTGCACTTTCAGAGATACCACCAAAGACATACAGCAAAAATATTGCTCTCCCCCATATATCCGAATCTACTGAACTTAAAATTTTGAAAAAATTAGGACTAGTAGGACGGAATCCCGTCCATAAAAACTACAAGAATTAACCTAGGCACATAATTTTTGAGAAAATTGCATTTATCTGTGACTCAGAAGCTTTAATTTGTAGACACTGCACGAGGCAGTTGGGGGTTGTCAAGGCCGTAGCTAGAAGTGAATAACAGGGGGGGGATCATATTTTCTCTCTCCTTTTAACGCAATAATAATAATAATATGCATATTCACATTGTAGATACTATGTTTCTTATTAAACTGTTGTAATAATTTCATTTTATGCTAAGATAAGAATATGATGATGAAAAATTCGAGTGTATATAACTAGTGCAATATTAAACATCATGTTAGCTTCATGTACGAAAATAGGATGAGCGAGTGTTGAAACATTTATTTTAGTTACAATTTAGTATTTATACAAACCTGTGAAAGGACCTCAAAACTAAATTAGATTTTCGAACAGAATTTTTATTTGGATTTTTGGAACAGAAATTTATTTAGCAACGTTAGAAAATTTTCCAAAGGAGGCTTAAAATGTTTTAAGGAGCTCTGAGCCCCCTCCCCAGCACTTCCTTAGCTAACGGTGCTGGGGATTGGTCGAGATAGCTATCGCGTCAGAATCACCCAAAGATTACTTATAATTATTTTCGAAAACCTTTGTCCGTAATTAGCCAAGATATTAGTCGAAAACCTATACAGAAAAAGCGTTACAAAAGCGTTTTTGCGAGTTCTTTTCAAAACGCTCTTGTCATATTTTTTACAAGGTATTTGTTTTAGATAACGAATCATAGTGTTAAACAGCGAACGTTTTTCATTTTTGTTCCGTACCTAATAACAAGCGCTGAATTAGATCGCCATCTGTAGAAAAAGAAAAACCGAGTGGAATTCAAGAGTATAGAACAGAGTTATGTTTTGTAAGTGGCGATATGAAACGCATTATGATTTTGAGTTTGTGTTATGAGAAATGTAATTATTAAAAAATAATTTATAGAATTACTCCAAGATTTTTTACAAAGTGTTATTAGTATTTTAGCAAAGATTTTTTGCTATATTGCAGTTCATAATTAATAAACCTCTTGTATGGACCCCTTTGTATGCGATAGAAACTCGCACTTGATCCATATTTTTTTATCCATTGTAATAAGTTATCAGTAGTCCAGTTCCACAGTAATAAAGGGTGTTTACAGAAAATGCTATATTCGTGTGACATAGTGTTTCGGAAAATACTTCTAGTATCCTCGTTTATGTGTCATGGTAGTTAATGTATTAAACAGAAAATAAGCTTGAGTTAACTTTTCTCAAACTTGTAATTAGTTCGGGGTAGTTACTGATTGCAATCTTTTGCATAGTAAACACACGTCCAATGCATGAAAACCAACTACAGAAGAACAAATGAAAAGTAAATACAGAATGCCCTTCAAAAGAGAAAAACTTGTGATATCTGCTAATACAAAACCTGTCTAAAACATAATTTTTCTCTGACCTCGCTATTCCGTCTTATCAGGTTTTTTGGTGTTTCTCCCTTTGTAAAACTATGATTATTATTATTATTATTATTATTTCAAAGGAAATGCGGCTCAAAACGCGGCCGTTATAATTTTCACGGCTTCTTCTAAAAGATCTATTCCGTTTACAGAAAAATAAAAAAAATAAAACAGAAAAATTAATGCGATTAAGGTTAGTTGGGGGTAATTATGACCAGTTGACCATCTCCATATAGGAGAAAACGGTGTGCGGTAAAATTTTGTTTCGTGCTTAGTTATTGACCTCATAATGTATCTTTCATTTTATATATGTTTTATCAGTAGTCTGAAGTATTTTCGATATCCGAATAGCAATTTGAAAAAAATTCTACCAAAATTTTTCAAAAAATAGATTTGTCAGTTTGGCGTTCTAATGGTCACATTTACCCCAAACAAATGTGTATAGGGAAGTATAAATGAAAAATATAGTGGTCATAGTATCCCAAAAAGTGGTCTTAATTTTCAAAACTTTTGTGATTGTGAGATTTTGATGGTAATCATAACCACCCTTTTAATAGTAATAATAATAATAAAAAAAACTGCCATGAGAATTTAAATTCTAAACAGGTATTCTTAAAGGTTCAAAATTACTTCATATATATTAAAAATATCACTTTTCCAAATAAAAAAAAGGATTATAAATAAATAAATAAATAATGTTGAAAATGCACAAAGTGGTCATAATTACCCCTCCTAACCCTAGATAGTTTCAGAACAACAACACCTGCTGGTTTCATGCATTTCCGAACAAAAATAAATTAAAACTTATGTCACAAAGTGTCCCGTTTTAATTTAAGAACAGTCTTAAAGTTTTAATTAACATCTCGGCTGATTATCGAATATTTTTTTACAAACATCCTTATTAGCAATCCTTGGGGGATTACGCGTAAATTATTGGTATCTCGAGCTCCTGCAAAATTATTCAATATTGTTTTTTCATCTACATTCTTCATTATCCTATTTTGAAATGGTATATCCAATCTAGCCAGTAGGGTACATAATGGGTCGAATTTCTTAGCTTATAGCAAGACCTATTAAAGAAACTGGTTGGATAATTTTATTTTTATATTAAACTATGCACCCCTGATGAGCGGTTTAATACAAAAGTTATCTTTTGCCTATTTTTCCATATTCTTTTCATAATTTTGGTAATCTACCTTATATAACGCTTCAAATGCTTTTTAATAGGAATTCATTTCTCATGTTCATTATACATAAAGACAGCATAAATACTGTTTTCACTGAATTTTTGTTTTGGTAATATCTATATATACATATAATCTTAATTGTTTTGCTGCAAGATTTACAACTCTTTCAAGGTTTAAAATCCTACTACTTTAAAATTTTCATGATTTTAGTTTAGTAAATCGAAGACAAAGGGAGGAAAATTAATTTTTGCAGTACATTTTCAATATTATCTCTGAAAACGTAATATTAAAGTTCAAAACAAATATATGCTTGAATTCGGTGTTTCAAGATTTTCGAAACAATATTCCACACGATGCACAAAATAAATAAATAAAATAAATTAATTAATTAAATAAAAAATTAAATTAAATAAAATTAAAAGTTTATTTAGTCCCTATATTTTTTATAAATTTATGTGAATGGTTAATAATCTATAAATATGTGGGTCAATAGCATTTATAAATCTACCAAGTTTGAACTACCCACAAGTTTTCGAGAATAGCGGCTGTGACAGACATACAGACACATGAGCAATATTATGCTGGACCCGTTTTTAGGAGCATTCGTATGTAAATACGTAGCACCTATAGTCGTCATTCTGTCCATTTGTCTGTCCGCATGTAACAATGCAAAAACAACCCAATCGAATCGTTCAAAATTTAAAATATATAATTGCAGTTGTCGAATCATTTCAAATTTTATGAATATCTGATGTACAGTTTAATTACAGACACAATCAAAAATGTTCCGTTATATAACGGTCAGTGGGAAAAAATAGTTTCAAGTGCATAATGATGTTACATTCTTTCGAACATAATAAAACTCATGTGCATCTATGAAATACATACTAAAATATACATTCTGTACAATATATGGTGCAAAAATATTTGTTATTGATTCACATGGTCGCATAAAGTATTCTATTACCTAATGGTAGTAGGTAATTTCATATTTTAGGAAATTGATGTACATTTCTGCGGTTTACTACGGATTAATTCCAGTATAATAGAAATCATATAGCATTTATAAGGACACACAAAAGATTTCGGATACTCTACTGTATCCGAAGTACTGTATATTTTTAAAACTTTGTTAGAATACGAACAATTTCCGACTTCTTACTTTTTAAATACAGAATCTTAAAAAGTATGGCACTGAAGGATAGTTATCAATGAAAAGCATCCAGAAAAATATTTGAAAACTTTTACTTGCATGTAAAAATTTATACATATTTTGTTAAAACAATTTGAAAAATAATGTTTTCTTAAGGGTGTTTTCAACTGCTCTGCTCAACATGCGCAAAAAGTTTTTACACATTTTTAAATTCATTTTTTAAGAAAAAGATATAAAATTGGAATGCATGACAATGGAAGTGATTTCGAATCGAACTTATTTTTCCATTTTATGATAATTAAATTATGTACCGAGTTATCAGCCATTTCGATCACGTGATCACCCGTTTTTCTCCAACTTTCCATCCGGTTTTTTTTAAGCTATTGCATAGCTTTTATCGCGGGCTTTGGGCGCGGCGACCGAATCCAAAAATTCCGTAACGAGGAAAATCCTAACACATCCGTAACGAAAAAACCTAACACTCGGCTAACGTCGTTTCACTTCGGCAGACTTCGGCATGGTATCCTTCGGTAGACATCGGCAGACATTGACGCGGTATTTTTCAGATATTTAAAGGATATCAAGTCTCAAACTTATATCTTATTTCAGTTACTATAAATCTATAGTTTCAATAATAAAAATTCCTGATAGAATGTGTATAGAAAAGAATCGTCTTAAGATAAAACAAGGTAGGATAATGTAGCTTTTGGTGAGTGGAGACCCGCCCAATGGTGAGGATCGAAAAATTTAAAATGCTTATAACTCGCGATCTAATTTTCGTAGCGGGGCCAAATTTTGCTTGGTAATTTATTATGAGACAGTGTTAATTTTTTGGTGACAGGAGACCCCCCCACGGTGAGGGTCAAAAATTTCAAATGCTTTTAAAACGCGATCTAATTTTCGTAGCGCGGCCAAATTTTGTTTGGTAATTTATTATGAGACAGTGTTAATTTTTTGGTGACTGGAGACCCCCCACGGTGAGGGTCGAAAAATATAAAATGCTTATAACTCGCGAACTAATTTTCGTACCGCGGCCAAATATTGTTTAGTAATTTATTATGACACAGTGTTAATTTTTAGTTACAGAAGATCCCCCGAGGGGGAGGGTCGAAAATTTTTAAATGCTTATAACTCGCGATCTAATTTACGTAGTGCGGCCAAATTTTGTTTTGTAATTTATTATGAGACAGTGTTACTTTTGGTGACAGGAGACCCCCCCCCCACGGTGAGGGTCAAAAATTTAAAATGCTTATAACACGCGATCTAATTTTCGTAGCGCGGCCAAATTTTGTTTGGTAATTTATTATGAGACAGTGTTAATTTTTTGGTGACTGGAGACCCCCCCCACGGTGAGGGTCGAAAAATTTAAAATGCTTATAACTCGCGAACTAATTTTCGTATCGTGGCCAAATTTTGTTTGGTAATTTATTATGACACAGTGTTAATTTTTAGTTACAGGAGATCCCCCATGGGGAGGGTCGAAAATTTTAAAATGCTTATAACTCGCGATCTAATTTTCTTAGTTCGGCCAAATTTTGTTTGGTAATTTATTATGAGACAGTGTACTTTTGGTGGCAGGAGATCCACCCACGGAGAGGGTCAAAAATTTAAAATGCTTATAACTCGCGATCTAATTTTCGTAGTGCGGCCAAATTTTGTTTGGTAATTTTTTAGAGACAGTGTTACTTTTGGTGACAGGAGACACCCCCCCCCCCCCCCCACAGTGAGGGTCAAAAATTTAAAATGCTTATAACTCGCGATCTAATTTTCGTAGCGCGGCCAAATTTTGTTTGGTAATTTATTATCAGACAGTGTTACTTTTGGTGACAGGATATCCCCCATGGTGATTGTCGAAAAATTTAAAATGCTTATAACTCGCGATCTAATTTTCGTAGTGCGGCCAAATTTTGTTTAGTAACTTATTATGAGACAGTGTTACTTTTGGTGTCAGGAGACCCCCCCCCCCACAGTGAGGGTCAAAAATTTAAAATGCTTATAACTCACGATCTAATTTTCGTAGTGCGGCCAAATTTTGTTTGGTAATTTACTATGAGACAGTGTTACTTTTGGTGACAGGAGATCCCCCACGGTGAGGGTCGAAAAATTTAAAATGCTTATAACTCGCGATCGAATTTTCGTAGCGCGGCTAAATTTTGTTTGGTAATTTATTATGAAAGAGTGTTCATTTTTGTTGACGAGACCCCTCCACGGTGAGGGTCAAAAAATTTAAAATGCTTATAACTCGCGAACTAATTTTCGTATCGTGGCCAAATTTTGTTTGGTAATTTATTATGAGACAGTGTTAATTTTTGGTGACAGGAGATCCCCCATGGTGAGGGTCGAAAAACTTAAAATGTTTATAACTCGCGATCTAATTTTCGTAGCGCGGGCAAATTTTGTTTGGTAATTTATTATGAGACAGTGTTAATTTTTGGTGACAGGAGATCCCCCATGGTGAGGGTCGAAAAACTTAAAATGTTTATAACTCGCGATCTAATTTTCGTAGTGCGGGTGGCAAATTTTGTTTGGTAATTTATTATGAGACAGTGTCAATTTTTTGGTGACAGGAGATCCCCCATGGTGAGGGTCGAAAAATTTAAAATGCCTATAACTCGCGATTTAATTTTCGTAGCGCGGCCAAATTTTGTTTGTAATTTATTAAGGTATTGCTATCGCGGGCTTTGAACGCGGCGAAAGAATCTAGAAATTCCGTAACGAGAAAAAAAACCTAACACTCCGGCTAACGTCGCTTCAGTTTGGAAGAGTTCGGCTCGGTATCCTTCAGTAGACTTCGGCAGACATTGACGCGGTATTTTTCAGATATTTTGAGAATATCAAGTCTTAAACTTATGTTTTTATTTCAGCTACCATAAACGTATAGTTTCAATGATAAAAATTCCTGATTAACCTACATGTATTGTAAGATAATAAAAATATTTTAAACGATATTAACTTCTCATTTATTAAATACAAGAAAAAAAAAATGTTATCGGTCATCACGTTCAAAATGTTTGACTTGAATTAATATCAAAGACAAAAAAAAAACTGCATAAATAAAAAATAAATAATTAATTATAATTGCATAAGTTGATAAAAAAATGCTATGCAATAGCTTTACCGCGGCAGTCCCCGAGTGCCACACGTATTTTTTTGCTTTCGTTGGGAAATGTGTTAAAAAACGTCAACTTTGAAGGCTTGTTATGAAAGATCTATTGCGTTAAAAAAAAAAAAAAAAAATTAAGTGCAATTAGACAGTTTCTGAATAACAACACCTGCTATTTTCATACATTTCCGAACAAAAATAAATTAAAACTCATGTCACAAAGTTGTCCTTTTTGATTTAAGAACACCCTTAATTACAGATCATGCTCATCAATGAAAGTATTTAATCCATAAATTCCTGTAGTTACATTCTATATTCAATATTACTCTATTTTCCTCCTTTAAATAAAACTTAAAAAAAGACAAATAAAAATTTCCAAAGCGATTTATTTCTTCTATCCGTATTCCAAATTGGAAAAAGGATAAGACTGGAAAAGAACTAATCGCTTCATAACGAGTGCTGAATAACCAATAATCGTCTTCAAATTTGTTCCAAAATACAAGAAAAGATATCCAAAAATAGGTACTATTGTGGTATGGTATCAACAAGTTATCCTTTTGCCCAACTAATTTGTAGACATCCTATATTTTGTTAAAATAATTTGAAAAATAATCTTTTCTTAATTACAATTCACGTTCATTCATAGAAGTTTTTAACCTTCAAATCCCTGTAATTAATTCTATATTCAATATTACTCCATTTTCCGCCTTTAATTAAAATTAAAAATAAGACAAATTAAAATTTCCAAAACGATTTCTTTCTTCTTTTCGTATTCCAAATTGGAAAAAAGATACGACAGGAAAAGAACTAATCATTTCATAACAAATGCTGAAAAACCCATAATCATCTTCAATTTTGTTCCAAAATGTAAAAAAGGGACCCCAAAATAGGTACTATTGTGGCATGGTATCACCGAGTTATCTTTGTGCCAACTAATTTGTAGATTTCCTATATTTTGTTCAAATAATTTGAAAAATAATCTCTTTTTAATTACAATTCACGTTCATCAATAGAAGTTTTTAACCTTCAAATAACGGTAGTTAATTCTATATCCAATATTACTTATTTTTTCTCATTTAATTAAAAAAAAAAAAAAAAAGAAAAAAAAAAAGAAAAAAAAAAGACAAATAACAATTTCGAAAACGATTTATTTCTTCTTTTCATATTCCAAATTGGAAAGAAAGATATTGCAGGAAAAGAACTAATCGCTTCATAATGAGTGCTGAATAACCAATAATCGTCTTCAATTTTGTTCGAGAATACAGGGGCGTTCGATGAGAAAACTACGCCAGGAGCAAAGTTTCAATTTGGCGCTCCCTCTCCCCCAACTTTACGATAACCCTCCCCCAAAATGATGTCGGTAGTATAAATTTGGTGCCCCCTAAATTTCTGCGCCCGGCACGATCGCCCCCTTCGGCCTTTATTTCGCACGGCGCTGCGGGAATACAAGAAAAGCGATACCAAAACAGATACTATTGTAGCATAGTATCATCGATTTACCTTTTTGACCAACTAATTTATAGAAACCCTGTATTTTGTTAAAATAATCTTTTCATAATTACAATTCATGTTCATCAAGAGAGGTTTATAATCATAAATCCCTGTAGTTACATTCTATATCCAGTATTACTCTGTTTCCCCCCCCCCCTTTAATTAAATTTCTTTTTAAAAAAAAAAGACAAATAAAAATTTCCAAAACGATTTATTCCTTCTTTTCGTTTTCAAATTGGAAAAAAGATATGTCAGGAAGAGTTCGTTCACAACGAATTATATTTTTCGTTTCATAGCGAATGTTGAATAGCCAATAATCGTCTCCAATTTTGTTCGAGAATACAATAAAAGTGACCCCAAAACATATGCTATTGTAGCATAGTATAGTCGAATTATCTTTTTGCCCAACTAGTTTATAGAAACGCTGTATTTTGTAAAGGACGTTCTTAAATCAAAAAGAGCAACTTTGTGACATAAATTTTAATTCATTTTTGTTCGGAATTTCATGAAACTAGCAGGTGTTGTTATTCAGATACAACCGAATCGCATTCATTTTTCAGTTTTTTCATAAACGCAATTGATATCTCAGAACAAGCCTCCAAAGTTGACATTTTTTACGCATTTTCCAACGAAAGCAGAAAAACCAATCGACGAACAGGAAAAAATCGCGTGATCACGTGATCAAAATAGTTCATAACTCGGTAGGTAATTTAATTATCATAAAATGGGAAACCCAGTTCAATTCCAAATTACTTCTCTAGACAGATTTTACAATTTTATATCTTTCCGTTAAAAAATGAATTTGTAAATGTGTCAAAACGTTTTGTGCTTGTGGAGCGGAGCAGTTGAGAACACCCTTAAAATAATTTTTTTCACAATTACAATTCATGTTCATCAATAGAAGTTTATAATCCATAAATCCCTGTAGTTACATTCTATATCCAGTATTACTCTGTTTCCCCCTTTAATTAAAAATTAAAAAATAAATAAATAAAAATTTCCAAAACGATTTATTTCTTCTTTTCGCATTCCAAATTGGAAAAAAGATATGACAGGAAAAGAACTAATCGTTTCATAACGAGCGCTGAAAAACCAATAATCGTCTTCAATTTCCGTTACTCCACTTTCCGGCGTTGCTAAAAAAGATTCCAGAGTCTGAAATCCACTAATATGCGATAAAAATTTTTGAAGTTTAGACTGATATTTAAAGAGAAAATAATTTGTTCGGGTAACTTTTCTCAACCTTGTAAGGAATTAGAGATTACAGCTTCCTGATTTTGACAGGAAAATCTTTGATGTTCGCTCGAGTGAAGCTAAATGTGCATTTAGTCTCTGTAGGGGGAAGGAAGAAATTGAAATATGACATATTGGACATTTTTATGTGCATTCTGTTTGCGGTGTAAGTATTGTGTAAAGGAAAATGTTTAATCTGCTGATTTAAATTCGAGATTTCATTAATGAATATTTTATTGATTTTTTTTTATTTATTTCGTTTACCTGAATGGAGATTCATATAAAAATATACTAAACGTAATCCGATATTTAAAGCTAGATTAATGTCATTTTACAAATGAATTATTTTTATTATCTGGAAGCGAAAAACATCGATGCGTTTAAGAATCGATATATATTTCTATTTATATGTTGTTCGAAGGTTGGAAATAATTCTAAAAAATTGTATGAAGAGATGTGGATGAAACGCATTTAAAAAAAAATCAAGTGATATTATATGATGTAAACTTTAATTAGCAGATTTAAATTTGAGTTTTCATTAATGAATTTAATATTGTTATTATTTTAAATGCCTCTACTGGAATGAAGTTTTACATAAAAATATACTAAGCATAATCCGATATTTAAATCTAGATCAAGTCATCTTATGAACTAACATTTTTTTAACGCTCTGAAAGCAAAAAATCTTGATACATTTAAGAATCGATATAAATTTCTATTTACGCGCTGTTTGTAAATTTTTATCCACATTTCCTAACATAATACATTGTTATATATTATTTGAAAAAGAGATTTAGAAGAAACGCATTAAACAAGTACTATAAAATTATGCAATGCCTAATCTGCAGATTTAAATTCCGGATTTCATTAAAAAATGTTTCAATGGATTCTCTTTTTAAAATGAAATATTTTTTACAAGAGTAAAGCTTCACATAAAAATACACCAAGCATTATCCGACATTTAAGTTTAGATTAATATCATCTTATAACCGAATTTTTTTTACTTTCTCAAAGTGAAGAAATCGATACATTTAAGAATCGATATATAGGGTGTTTCAAATGAATCTATACAACTTTAAATCCCCATAAAGCCTTAAATAAAATAAGATAGCTAAGTTCGTTTTACCTGCGCCTATAACAATAACTCATAAAGTTTTATGGTTACTAAAAACAATGCTTTTGGTTTCAAGTACGACTTGTTAAATTCCATATCTGTTTATGGCTACACCATATTAAAAGGCTCGTTGTGGGGCCTAGTTCATACAGACGAAGTCAGACACACATGTCCAAAGGAATGTCTGAATAAAATACGGACATCGCCCACTATCCAGGCCCTAAATACGTGTATGGTAGAAGACATTAATGGAGACAGGTAACGTGCATCGTATCCATGACCTCGTGGTGCACAAGGCTTTTGCTTCATCTGATAAAATGAGCTTGAAATTATTGCTCTCCCAATGTATCTTGGTCAATCAATAGCAAAAAATTAGGTGAATATATTCGTTAAAACGTCAATCACTAAGAGCAACTAAAAGAATATATTATATTAATTTTAAAACAATTATTTTAATTTGTAAATAAATTTGTAAATAAATGTATTTAATCTTGAATATAATTTGTAAATAAACGTAATTTTGAACGTAGTTTTATTACAAGGATTTCATTTTTATCCGAGTCCATAGTTAACGAATCACGAAATACTCATTATTAATTATTTGGAAAATAGTTGTTGTCCTCGGTAGAGAACTGAGAAATCCAAAGCACATCTGAATCTTTTTATTGGTTGAATTCCGAAACTTATTTTATTTTATTCTTTTTTCTGATTGGTCCAACTTCCACGTCCAAAAATGGAATACTTCTGTTTTTTTATTTTATTCGTTTTCGATAGGTCCATGTTTAATGTCTAAAAATAGAATATTTCTGTTGCCACGATGACAAAAAAAGTAATAAAAACTTAAAATAATAATAATAATTTGAAAACAAATTGTGATAAAAATTTCAGACAAATTTCATTAAAAAGTGCATTTTCCCTCTACGCAACGGTGTAAAAATTTTAAATGTATGATGTTTAAAAGTTTAGAAATTTGCAGTTCCAAAAATTGTAAAACAGTAATTTCATTTAAAATTTGTTCATGATGGGCCCAGGAATATTAATTTTTAATCCATGTCGTACACAATCTGAGGCATTCAGAAGTCAGTCTGATTAACTCCATCAAATAAAAATGCGCATTTTAATCATTTAAAGCTGTATATCTATAAACTACTGTTCTTTTATCATTGCTCTAGGAATATTAATGTTTAATGCACGGCGTACATAATATATGACTCGTTATGATCATCCTAAAAATAATATTTATTATTATTATCAATTTAAATATAGAATTTATTTATAAGTCTTTAAAATTTGAGTTTTTGAAAATATCATTTTCCAATTAGTCTTTGTAATTTTTTAAATTACATATTTATTTTTTTTTCATTAGTTTTTTGCTTGTAAATCAGCGAGCAATATTTTATAGCTGTCTCTCAGACGCGTTGATCTAAAAGATGTGCATCCAAACTGTGCGTTCTTTAAATATCGTGACTCCGTTTTTCCACTTTCTGCGCTATCGTTACACCCAGCTGAACTCGTAAAAGGAAAACGGAAAGTATCTGCTGTGAACTGCATACTAAACAGATTTCTAACAAAACGCTGGTTTTTTTTTTTTCTTTTTTTTTTTTTTTTTTTTTTTTTTTTTTTTTTTAAGTCCTGATAATCCCTTCTAAAGTTTTTTAGTTACAGCTATAAAAGATGACGACGTTTTGCTAACGTGAGCATTCAAATTTTATTTCGAAATCCATTCCTTACTTAATAATCGGAAGTTATGAGGTAAAATATTATATAAGGATGCTTAAAAAACTCTAAATTAGAATTGATATCTTTAAACAATTCACTGCTCGGTTTTTTTTCTATTTCAATGAAAAAAAAAATACGTATTAGAAATCTGTATGTGGGCTAATAATGGAAAAAATAGTAAAGAAAAAAAATTAAATTTCAAATTTTTAGCTAAAATTGGATAGTTTATGCATAGATGCCAACGTCTCTTAATTATTTCGGAGTCTGATACAAAATTTGCATGTTAAAACAAGAAAATATACATAAGAAATGTGTGCTCTTTCTATAAGGTACTTTTTCAATTTAATTTTGAAATTTTTGATTACCGTATTTGCTCGCGTATACCGCTCGCGCGTGTATGACGCGCACTCCTTACTTTACAAGAAAAAATAACAATTTTTTAAAATCTCGTATATTAAACTCACCATAAATTTGATATGCAAGTAAAGTAGTGGCCAAATGAATTTAAAAAAAGAAAGTCGAAGCAAACATTACGTTAGGCCACGAAACAAAACAAAACAAAAATACATTTTTAGGCTTCCAGTAAGGATTGAATGACGGGGTGTAGGAGTGAGTGACAGCAATGAGAATGGCTAATTACCGTTCAAATAACGTTAATAGCGTTTTTGTATAGAAAAAAAATGTAAGGAGTGAAATAAAGATGCAGCAATACATTTATTAAGTAAGATTTTCCGAGTTTTAATGTCTTCTTTGAATACATTTCTTGATTCAAATTCATACCGTGTGATTACATCCAGCATAAAAAATTATTCCGTGTATAACGCGCGCCTAGGAAATTTGCCATAATTTTTTGAAAAAGAAAGTGCGCGTTATACACGAGTAAATACGGTAAATAAAATTTCCGGTTGAAAATATGTTCATCTTTGACCAGACTCTTGAATAATTAAGAGATGTTGGCATCTACCGTTTTTGGCGTGTACCCTATATACTCATTTAGGGTTTTTAAATATTGTATCGCTATATTTTACAATCAATTGGGTTTTAATTAATTGGTTTTATCTGTTTAAAACTCTGAAAAATTCTCTTTATTAATATTTTCAAGTATTCAGTATTAGTAATAAAAGTAAATTTAGCCTTAATAGCTTGATCGAAAAGATTTTTGTTTCCGAAGTACAAATTCAAATTTTTTGTCAAATGCAACCATCTGACTTGAACAAAATGAGTGTTATTCCATTCTTTGGGCTGTTCTTGATAAATTGCATCTATTATATTGGTCAAATGCATGGCGTGTAATGAGAATTATAGTGCTTTTAGGTATGCACCAGATATGGCACACGGTGCAGTGAAGGATTCAATTCTGTATTGGTAAAATTAATGTACTGTAATGTAAAAGTATGCAATCCTATAATTATTACTGAAATTCCAAAATAGACTCTGAAAAAAAAAAGTACTCTCATCTCTAATTCTATCATAAATAATTATCAATTGAATACACTGTTAAAAATTTGAAACTTTTGCCACATAGTCATTCCACCGCTTTTATATAAAACAATTACTTCACTGTATTATGAAACATTCTCATTGGTCAAAATAGAGATATTCTATAAAAGCGATGGAATAACGATGCAGCAAAAGTTTCAATTTTTTAACAGTGTACTTCTAACAAAACATCGTTAAAAAAAAAAAAAAAAAAAAAAAAAAAAAAAAAAAAAATCCCGGTAATCCCTCTAAAGCATTTTAGTTACAGCAATAAAAGATGGCGACGCTTTGCTAACGTAAGCATTCGAATTGTATTTCGAAATCTATTCCTTATTTCATAATCTGAAATTATGAGGTAAAATATTAGATAAGAATGTTTCGAAAACTATAAATAAGAATTGGTATCTGTAACCCTTCACTGCACAGCTTTTTTTTCTATTTTAATGAAAAAAATTATTAGATATCTGTATATGGATCTAATAATGGGAAAAATAGTTAAAAAAATTAAAATTCAAATTTTCAGCTAAAATTTGATGGTTTATGGCATGTACCCTATATACACAATATGGGTTTTTAAGCATTGTATTGTTATATTTTGCAACCAATTGGGCTTAAATAGATTAGTTTAATCTGTTTAACACTCTGGAACTTTCTTTTTATCAATATTTTTAAGTATTCAGTAAATATAATAAAAGTAAATTTTGCCTTAATAGATTGATAGAATTTTTCTTTCCAAATCAAGAATTTCGAATTTCAATCCTGAATATCAAGCGCATTATTTGAATTATCCGTAATTCAAATTCCATCTCATTTGAACCATTCTAGAGCCTTCTGAAGCGGGCAACTTATTTCTACTTAGCCCAATGCATACATATATTAGTGTATTATTTTAAAATATAGCATACTTTTAAGCAGACTCTGACTGAAAAGTCTTTGTTACTATAAAAGAAAGCAAAGTTGTGTCATAAGCATGTATTTTTCGTTTGAAATTTTGTGTGCATTCGTAACTAATTAAAGTAAAATGATGTATTTTTACAAATAGTCACAAAGTCAATTTTAGTACAGTGACTATGTAAAATGGCATCTGCTTTTTGTGTGTTTCACAATAACATCATCTTTCGGATGGCTCATATAAGCCACCCCTCCATTCGAAATTTATCCTAGTTTATAACAGTGATGGGCGATTCCCAAAAATTTAACAATTGAAAAATCCCGAGAATTTAACAATCGAAGAAAATCATCATCGAGAAATACACAACCGATACAGTCGTCGATTACTTCCTAGAATCTACAATCCAGGTGTTCTATAATCGATAATTAGAATCATTAAATTTATATACTTATAAAATAATTTTTAGTAAATACGTGGCAACTTGTATTCTAAAATTTGCAAATAATTAATACCATAAGTCAATGCCCCAAATCCTTATTAATGCTGATTCATTCCAGTTCAGCGGGTGACGATTCTTGATAATACTGGATTGAGTACTATATAAAAGCAATTGACTAACTGGAGAACCGTCGAGAACCATCAAGACACACGAAGAGTCAACGAGAAATATTTCACACAATCGACAGAAATCGAGATGGCCATACTATCGGGAGGATCAACGAAAACACCTAGTTATCGCCCATCACTAGTTTGTAAATAGATACCTGGAATGTAGTACTGGAAAAAGTACTAATCTATTAGAAAATACTGCCAACTTTAGCTTTTTGAACTGAATTTCCCAACGCCAAAGTGAAAGAAAATTCGTCACCTGAGAATAATAAGATTCTATCTGTGTTTTTGAAAAAATCAACTTATAGATATAGAAAGGTTCTATTTGTATCTATGAAGGTATTTTTGCATCAAAATAATGTTATATATAATTTACACATGGCATTACAATCATATTATGAAATTATTTTATTCCAGAAATGCTTTCATAGATACAAATAGAACATTTCTATATCTATAAGTCATTTTTTTTTCCAAAACACAGATAGAACCTTATTATTCTCAAGTGACGAATTGTCATAGGACAACAATCCTTTAATTTAAGACAGTTCTTTAATTTAAGATATCTACCTTCTGATACATTCTGGAATTTGTTTTTCTTCGAAATAATAATCTTCGAATAAAATTTGCCAGTATTCTTAATCAAATGCAAATAAACTTAATAGTGTTTATAACTTTCAGATAAAAAAGAATTAATCTTTTAGAAAATACTGCCAACTTTAGCTTTTTGAACTGGATTTTCCAACGCCAAAGTGAGAGGAAGATTATCATAAGAGAGCAATCCTTTATAATCCAAGATGCAATACATTTATCAAAAAGTGAAAGACACTATTCAATTCCTAATCATTTCAGCTGGTATACCTATCAATTTCATGCTCTTTTATTTAACCATTTACCGCAAACTTTCAATTTGTTGACCGAATGATATTTTTATTTATTTTTTATTTTTTATGAACAGCCTAAAATTAGCTTCGTCTGTATCATTATTATTATTTTAAATTCTCTAAATACTTTTTTGCCATGTGGAATTAATCACTTTTTCCATGATAATGCAGAAATAAAATATCTGCCACTCAAATTTTCACAATCAAATGGCGTTGCCCAAAATCGAATGTTTTCTTTTAGAACCATATAGCTTAGAGGAGTTGGCGAGACGCTTATGAATATTTAAGGATACTTTTAAACAACACGTCAAATATGTCACTCTTTTTCGAACTTTTTCGCAAACAGCAATTTCGCATGCAACTTCCACCAAAATTTAATGGTATTATAAAAATTCCATTTTTTCCTCCAACTTTAAAGTTTACCGTTGCTTTTATTAAAGCGTTTGTTGTAGGAAACAAAAAAAAAAAAAAAAAAAGTTGGTGCGACTTCCCTGTTCCAAAATTTGATTATGTCATTTGACGTTGTTTAAAATTTTTGTCTTTAAGAGCTTTTCTCGCTGAATATCTTTAAACGAAAAATGCCTATATTTATAAATGCCATCATTTTTTCCTTCTTAATCCTAAATAAAGAATACTATACTTTCAGCGGGTGCTACGTAGTAAGGCATTTTATTGGGTATTTTTTGATTTCTAGCAAGGTTTTATTTTTAGCTCACAGGCTCTCATAGCCTGAGAGCTTATGTGCCCGTCCGTTCTGTATGTACGTTCGTACGTGCGTTCGTGCGTAACGCGATAACTCATGATAAAAATATCCGATCCACTTGAAATTTTGTATGTAGGTATATCCTGACAAGGTGCTTCCCTGATTAGTTTATGGAGTTCATTCGATATGTATAAGAGGGGGAACGGGGGGCTCATGTCCCACCCCTTAGTTGATATAAATGGGATTTTCATGCAAAATTAAGTTTTCGTTCAAAATTTAGATTAGGATCATTCTGATGAGGCGATTCCGTGACTATTATTAGGTGTTCATTGAATAAGAATAAATAGGGGGAACAGGGGTTCTAATGCCCTCCCCCCTTAATTTATATAAATAGGTTTTTCAAGCAGAATTTTCAGATTTCGTTCAAATCTCTGAATAGTTTTGGAAGTTTAATGGTTAAGTATAAAAGAGGGGGATAACTCCTTTTAAATTATATAAATGCTAAATGGGTTTTTATTAAGAACATCCGATTTTCTCTGAATTTTGGATATATATTTTTTATATGATAAAGCATGTCTTTGATAGTATAGGAAGTTCAATGATTAAGTATAAAAAAAAAAGAGGAAAGAGGAGAGCTGTTTCCCCTTAATTTTTTTTTAACGGAATTAACCCTTGAAAATATAAGGCTTTAATGTACAATTAGTATTTGTAGCCTGTGAGTTCAATGCCATCAGTTTAACTGGGCAGTATTCTTTATTTATTTATTTATTTATTTTTACAAGTTTATAACTAAAAAGGATCTCAAATGTTCGACAAGAATAAATAGATTAACATGGTTTTAAATTTATTTATTTATTTTTTTATTTTACTATTTTCTCTGTTATATGAGTAACACTTGGTAAAAAATAAAATAAAATAAAATAAAAATAAATTAGTAATAGAATACGACAGTTCTGCATATATTGGCAATATGTTTAGAATAAAAGTTATGTGTGCATGAATGTACCAAATAAATTTTATTTGTACATACGGGTGCCAAATAAATTTTATATAAATGCATACATGTAAATAGAAATCTAGAATGTCTTAATAAGGCGACTCTTAAATTGAAGCTTGTTATTTTTTACACATTCTGGAATTTGTTTTTCTTCGAAAACACATATTATTTGGCAGTATTCTTAATCAAATACAAATAAATCCAAATAAATCGAGTAGTTTTTTTTTTAACTTTTAGATAAAAAACAAAGTAATCTTTTTAGAAAATACTGCCAACTTTCGCTTTGTGAACTGAATTTTCCAACGCTAAAGGGAAAAGAATGTTGTCATAAAACAGCAATTCTTTATAACCTAAGATGTAATACACTTATTAAAAAGTAAAAAAAAAAAAAAAAAAAAAAAAAAAAAAAAAAAAAAAAACACTGTTCAATTCTTAATCATAACAGCAGTTTTACCTGTCAGTTTTATACTTTTACATGTAAGTATTTGTCGCAAACTTTCAATTTGGTGACAGAATAATTTTATTTATTTTTTTATTTTTTATTAACAGCCTCCTCTTTATTATTATTTTAAATTCTCTGAATACTTCTTTTACCACATGGAATTAATCATTCTTTTCATGAGAATGCAGAAATCAAATATCTGCCACTCAAATTTTAGCAATCAAATAGCGTTGCCCAAAATCGAATGTTTTCCTTTCAGAACCATACAGCTTAGAGGAATTGGCGAGACGCTTATGAATATTTAAGGATACTTTTAAACAACACGTCAAATGTGTCACTCTCTTTTCCAACTTTTTCGCAAATAGCAATGTCGCATGCAACTTCCACCATATCTTAATGGTATTATAAAAATTCCATTTTTGTTCCCCGACTTTAAAGTTTGCCGTCGCTTTTATTATAGCGAATGTTGCCGGCAGAAAACCATTCGAGTGACTTCCCCGTCCCAAAATTCGATTATGTCATTTGACATTGTTTAAAATTTTTGTCTCTAAGAGCTTTTCTTGCTGAATATCTTTAAAGACAAAATCCTTATATTTTTGGATGCAGTTATTACTTCCTTCTTTATTCTAAATAAAGAGTAGGGGGAACTGGGGCACATTGATACACCCCTCTACTGCTCACAGGGTTATTAGAGGAAGTTTCACAACAGCTCCAAAAGGTGATGCTAGTGCACTCAACTACATACAGAAAGTCTTGGGATGATTCAGTAGTTTAATGAAATGGGACGGGTGATTTATTGTTTTTGTAGGTCAAAAATAAATTTGAATTGTACAATTGAAATGGCATTATAGAACTGCTCCAGTATTTTCAACCGAAAAAAATACTCATCCTGGCAAGTAAAACTACCCTTTATCAGTTCCTCATTCTTTATTGTTAGATAAATTATGAAATGTTGGATTTGAGACGCATTTTATTCAAAATGGCTGTATGGGGTACATTGATACAATCTATGTTAGGGCACATTGATGCAATTTAAATCCTTTTCTAGTTCCTTTTTTGATTATCGTTTGGTATTTTTTTTACCTTACACTCCTTAATCCAACCATTTTTCGCCACAAATTTCTAATATTAGTTTTTATTGAAGTGAAATAGCTCTATTTTTTTATATTAGAACATTTTACAGTATTTTTTGTAAACAGAAAATCTACGAATTTACCCAACATATAGTGCTAGTGGAACTAACAAAAGAAAAGGACGGCAGCCTGGCAAATCTCGAATTTATATCGATTT
This sequence comes from Maratus speculifer, assembly GCA_964019185.1. NCBI lineage: Eukaryota > Metazoa > Arthropoda > Arachnida > Araneae > Salticidae > Maratus > Maratus speculifer. The sequence goes on from OZ025294.1 coordinate 146,480,055, forward strand.
CCCAGAGAAAATTTTCGAGATGAGAAATGTTAAGTAAGAAAAACAAGCTGCAGCACAGGAAAGGATAAGTATATTATAAACAGAATTTTTTTATATAATTATCCTTTATTTTCTGTTTATAAATCGATTTATAAACAAAAAACCTGGTAATTTTTTCATCGTTCCTAAGAAAGAAGATAATGTTGGAAATGAAGTGCCAAAAATGAAAATGTTGCCACAGCCAACAATCAGACGAGGATCAGCCAGAACATCAAGTCATTATTCATTTAATTTTGATTGCTTTAATATTACTTACAAATAAATTGTGGGTGATTTGCATTTCTATAAATAAATATAAAATGGTTTGTTAACTATTTTTCTATAAAAAATATGCATTGGTGTTATTTTGCCTTCATTTTTCTCAGACGTATTAAAGTGCTCCATGAGGTGTATCAATCTGCCCCGGGGATGGAGAACATTGATACAAATGACTTTTTTTTGATTTTTTAAAAAATTACATGCAAAAATAATATGTAAAACAAAGATTGTATATTTTTATAATACACTACACAAGTTTTGCCGGCACCATATGGAAAAATAACTTGAAATTTCTGCTTTCTGGACACCAAAAAATTTCTTAGAAAAAAGCTGTATCAATGTGCCCCAGTTCCCCCTACTATATTTTCAATGGGGCTGTGAGAAGACATTTTATTGGACACTCTCGGATATCTAGCAAGGTTTTCCTTCTTTTTTATTTCTTTTTTTAACAAGTTCATAACGAAAAAGGTTTTTCAAAGGTTCGATAAGATTAAATAGATTGATATGGTTTTAAACTTACTTTATTATTATTATTACTATTATTATTGTTATTTTGTCATTTTTATATTTCTCTCCATTATATGAATGACACTCGTAAAAGAATAAGAAAATGCATATTACAGCTTTGCATGCATTCACACTATGTTCATAATAAAGTATTTGTGTTGATACACGTACCGAATAGATTTCATATGTGCACACATGTACCGAATGTCTTGAATGCTTCCCCGTACATCTCTAAAAATTAAATAATTATGTAAGTACCACATTACGTTATTTTCACGACGTCATTTGTTGAAATACTGGATTGTGTTCATAAATCTTTTACATTTATCGTTTAAGAAATAAAATGAATTCTTTTCTAGGTGGAAATATAGTATGTCTCTTTAAAATTTATCAAATTTTCAATTTGTCTTAATATTTTACATACCTTTCTGAATTACCAAGACATTTTTTCAACATGCAATTAATCACCCTTCTTATGGGAAAAAAAATTAAATTAAAAATCTATTAGTTACATTTCTTCTATCAAATAATGTTGTCTCAAATCGAAAGAATTATAGTTAACAGGAGTATGGGTGAGACACTTATGAATATTTAAGGATACTTTTAAGCAACACGTCAAATATGTCACTCTTTTTCGAGCTTCTTCGCAAACAGCAAAGTCACATGCAACTTCCATCAAAACTTAATGGTATTATAAAAATTCCATCTTTGTTCCCCAACTTTAAAGTTTACCATCGCACTTATTAAAGCGAATGTTGCAGGGAGAAAATCATTCTGCGACTTCCCCGTCCCAAAATTATATTATGTTATTTGACGTTGTTTAAAATTTTTGTCTGAGAGCTTCTCTTGCTGAAACTCTTTAAAGGAAAAATCTCTATATTTTTAGATGCCGTTATTTTTCACTTCTTTATCCTAAATAAAGAGTACTATGCTTTCAGTGATGCCCTGGGAAGGCATTTTATTTCACATTCTTAGATTTCTAGCAAGTTTTTTTTTTCCAATTTTTAACAAGTTTGTAACAAAAAAGGTTCTCAAATGTTCAATAAGATTAAATAGAAATACGTGGTTTTAAACTTACTTAATTTTTTATTTTAATATTTTTACTCTTTTCTATCTATACAAGAAGAAAGTATTAGATTCATACAAATTTTCGAGTTTCGGTTTTCGACAAATTTACACTTTTTAGAGGTCAGAAAAAAAAACACGTTTTTACAAAATGTCTGTCTGTGAGTCTGTCTATAAGTTTCTCTGTCACTCTCTATAGGACCTCCCCCCCCCCAAAAAAAAAAAATTGTGGACACTCTATCTCAAGAACAAATGCACGGAATTTTACAAAACTTTAGATTCAGTAGACCTTAATATAAACTGGAGCTGATTAAGTACTGCTATGCTGCCTTTCCACGATTTCAGAAATAGCTTTATCTCAAGAAAATTTTCATTAGACTTCAGATTCCTTTACTGTTTGATTTAATATAGTGCTGATTACTTCTTGGTATAAATCGCTCAACAGGTGGTGCTTCCATGGCTCATTATTTATGATTATCGCATTGGTTCTATCTCAGAAACTAATGTATAGATGCATACATGTATCTAATGTCCCGAATGCTTCCCCTTCCCTCTCTAAAAGTTAATTAATTATGTAACATTAGGTTATCTGGATGATATTATTTGTAGTAATACTGAATGTTGTACATAGATCTTTCACTTTTATCGTTAAATAAATAAAATAAACTATTTTGTAACTGAAAATATCGCATGTCTCTTAAAAAATTATCAAAATTTCAATCTCTCTCAATCTCTTCATTTCTTTATAAATTAACAAGACACTTCTTCTCCATGCAATTAATCTCCCTTCCTATAAGAAAAAAAGATTAAATTAAAAATACAGTAGTTGAATTTTTTTAAAATCAAATAATGCTGGCCTCAAATAGAAAGATTTATAACTTAGAGGAGTTAGCGAACCGCCTATGAATATTTAAGGATATGTTTAAACAATGCGTCAGATATGTCACTCTTTTTCCAACTTTTTCTCCAACAGCAATGTCACATGAAGCTTCTACCAAGGCTTAATGGTATTATAAAAATTCCACTTTCGTTTCCCAACTTAGAGTTTACCGTCGCGTTTATTAAACCTAATGTTGCAGGGAAAAACCATTCGTGCACTTTCCCCGTCCAAAATTCGATTATGTCATTTGACGTTGCTTAAAATTTTTGTCTCTAAGAGTTTTTGCTGCTGAATATTTAAAAAAAAAAAAAATCTTTATATCTTAGATGCAGTCATTTTTTTCTCCTCTTTCATCTTAAATAAAGATTGCTATATATTCAGCAGTGGTATGGGAAAACATTTTATTAGGCACTTTCTGATTTCTAGAGGTGAGGGGTGGGGGAATCAAATTTTGAATCAAATTAAGTAACATTTTTTTAAATATTGCATAAGATTAAATAGATTAGTATGTTTTTAAAAATTTATTTTCAAGGAAAAGTTGTGATTACATGTTGATGTATGAAAGTTTTAGGTAAAAGTATTTAAGGTTGTATAAGATAAAAGTAACTTAATGCTGTTCTCAAATCGTAAGAGCAACTTTATCACATAAGTTTTAATTCATTTTTGTTATTCGGAAACACGTGAAAATAGCATTTATTGTTATACAGAAACTATGTAACCGAAAGACGTTTTCTGTTTTTAGGGTCTCGTACTTATAAAGTGAAAACGGAGCCATTATAAGATCACTCCAATGTCTGTCAATCCGTCTGTTACAGTTCATTTGACTCGAAATCACTTATAACTCGATAGGTAATTTAATGATCATAAAATGGAAAACAAAGTTCGATTTGAAATCGCTTCCATAGTCAGGCTTTCCAATTTTATGTCTTTCTGTTAAAAAAAAAAAGAAAAAAAAAATGAATTTTTAAGTGTGTCAAAACGCTTTGCGCTTGCTCAGCAGAGCAGTTGAAAATGCTACGCGTGGAGTTAAAATATCTACGCGTATAATTCAAAATAGGGTGTAAAACTAAATATAAATTAGAAAAATCACCTGTATACAATTTCTTCTACAATTATTCGTATTATATCTTGCGTTTTTATTAAAAATTTGCCGATGATGATCTTTCACTGACTGTTATACCTCAAAAATTGATTTAAATGGCTAAATGCGACTACACTTTCTAAAATACTTTTCCCAGTTCTTCTAAAGATAAACATTATATTCTTTTTTTTTTTTTTTTTTTTTTTTTTTTTTGTGAATGTGTAAATTTCAAATTTGATTTTTCCTTAGAACTACCTAAGGAAGACATTGAAGCCTGCAGGTAAATGAAATGTTTTCTAGAAAAACTCGAAAATTTTACTTACATTAGAGTAAATCTTGCAATTGTTTTAAAAATCGAAAAAAAAATTTTTTTTGACAGATTTACACATTTCAGACATTGGAGATTCCGAAAAACATATTTTTAGTAAAGAAAATTTGCTTTTCATCTGTTTGTCTGTCTGTCTGATTGTGTGTTTATAAACGCTCTATCTTCCGAAAAAACTGAAATAGAAACTTGAAACTTGGTGTGTACTTAGTATATAATTGCGGGAAGAAGTCTATAGTCTGTTTAATATCAGTAACCTCGATTATCCGGAATTATTTTTTTCGGACTCTCGAAATATTCGTTCTAATGAAAGGTACATAAAAATTTTCGATTTTTTTTATTTTATGGAGTGGATGCAAAAGACAATAAAATAACACATAATTTATCAGAAAGGACAAAGTCGACCGAAAAATTAGTTGCCGAGATATTTGTAATCCTATTTTCCACACTCTTCGATTTTTCATGACCCTGTATTTCATTCAATTTTCAATTCAAAGATATACTTTATTTGGATAATAGACGCTAAATTCGACGCAGTATAGTGTTAGTTAATATGATTATTAATTTTGGAGATATAAGGATGTTCCTTTTGCGCAATTCGGTACTACTTGAGTATTATAGCGTTTTATACAATTTGTCGAAATTTATGCATCAGTCATGTAATTTATTAATAGAGAATTACTATGTGTTAAAAATATTTAAATATATGTTTAAATTTTATTTTGGAATTGTGATACATTTTATAAATAATTTAGCACGTTTTATTCTTATATTTTATATTATGCTTATCCATGATGGCTAAGTATTATGGTGCCCCCCCCCCCCTCTCTCCTCCACAACGACTAGTTACTTTAGATAACGGTTTCGAAAAGGAAGAAAATATTTAAAAATGAACTTTTACTGAGTCAGACAGCGACTATTTAGAAAATGATATTTTGATTTAATAGTTTTCGTTTTCACCACCCATTACGAAAATCTTATTAGGCAAGATCCATTAAAATTAAGGATTGACCAAAACAGGTTTTTAAGGCCGAAACGGAAACCGAATTTACGTTATCTTCATGCTTTAAACCATAAACGAAAATGTCCAATTTTTTAAAAGTTATTAAATTGAATGCATTTAGGTAAATAACACATGCATAATTATTAATTAATTATACGTATTTATTGAGCAACCATTATTATTAGTTAATTATGCGTATTTCTTAAGTATACATAATTATTAATTAATTATATGTGTGGTCCATGTAAGCTATGTGTGCCTTAGACTCAAAATGTTTTATTTTCATTTATAATAAAACGCAACTAATTAACAGCAATGTGATAGTTTTCTAACTATACGAATTTCATATAATGAAAAAATATTTTAGTTTTATGTATGCACGCCTCGATCTATCGTTTAATATGATTTTTGTAAATGATCACCGTTACACTAGAGCTTTCCCAAATGTATTGGAAACAATTCTGCTTTCGTTTCAACCTAAAAGTTTTCTGTAACTGTTATGTTTGCACTGTATTAAAAAAAAGAAAAAAAAAATCTTTCAAATTGACAAGAAAAAGCTGTCAAATTAGGTACCATTTTAAAACCGTTTTATTTACAGAAATAAATTACAATTTTACAGAAAATATCTGTGATTTTTCATTAAATCATTTAAAAAAAAAAATACAAATTTTTTTCTGTAAAAATTACGAAATTTAGTTTCTTTTACAGAAAAAAACTGTTTTTCGTTCAAACAGTTTTTTTTCTGTAAAAAATACAACTTTTTTCTTTTTTTTTCCCTTTTTTTTTCTTCATTTTTTTTACTGTGTGCAATTTTAATAAACATGTGAAGAAGTTTAGATTTTTATGCATTGCTTGCTTTATAATTTGGTTTCACATCTTGAGTGAGTCACGGTTTATAATTATTGAACAACGACGTTCGTAGCAATAAACAGTCGCATTTGAGTCGATACATCTCAAATAGATGAGGAATGTTGAAAATTTCCGAAGAAAGAGACGAGAATTTTTTTGGAATACTGACAGTGTGCTGAAAGCCAATTTTCTGCTGAAAACGAAAATGAAACTAAATTTTTGGTCGATCTCTAATTAAAAACAACAGTGTTTAAAAATTCTTATAATTAATTTATACAATTAAAAGTGTATTTGAAAAAAACATTTTTCTACCTTCAACAGCTTGAAATTTTCTGATGCATTTTCAGGTTTAGTTTTAAAAGTAAAAACATGAAACTTGCTGAGGTGATTTTTGAAGAGATGTGTAAGAGGTCGTGTGATTTCATTTTTAGCGCAATCGATTAGAATTGGATTTATAAACAATTATTATCTAAATATGACCATTTTTTTCGTTCGCAGGTCTCTCGATTCAGAAAATTCGGTTCAAAAGGCCAACTTTAACAGAACTTTTTATATCTTTTCCCCCTTTTTCAAAAAATTATTATTCACGGCACATTATGTAGTTTCTGAATAAGATAATTTATCAGTTTCATGCGTCTGAGAGCAAAAATTAATTCAAAAATAAATCAGAAAATAAGCAGCTTCGATTTGATGAAATACGCTCTTAATATAATATAAAAATAAATACATTGGGAAAAAAATCTTTTCGCAGCAAATCTGCGCCGTGAAGGAGAAGTGTTTATAAAATAGTATTTGACCTTGAATTCGTTTGATAGAAAAAGTATAAACACGTTTTGTTTTTGGTTAAAAAAAAAAAGCTACACGTGGAGTGAAAAAACGTTAAAAACTAAAGAACTTTTTAGCAAAAATGACAGATTTTATTTATTTATTTATTTATTTATTTATTTTTTACTGTATTCAATTTTAATTAAGCACGTGAAAACGTTTAGCTATATATGCATTGCTTGCTTTATAATTTGGCTTCACACCTTGAGTCAATCACTGCTGATAATTATTGAACTACGAAGTTCTTACGCAATAGTGTCAGTTGAGCCAATGCAGCTCAAATCGCTGAGTAATGTTGAAAATTTCAGAAGGAAGAAACGAGATTTTTGGAATACTGATAGTTTTGATTTTGTTGAATTTTCAACAGCATTTTCACTAAAAGTGAATTTTCGGCTGAAAACGAAAACGAAACTGAATTTTCGTTTCTATCTCTAATTAAAAACAACAGTGTTCGAAAATTCATATAATTCATGCCACATAAAAAGAAATATATTGGAAAAAAATCATTTCGCAGCAAATTTGTGCCGTGAAATAGAAGGGTTTATAAAGTACCATTTGACCTTGAATTCCTAGGATAGAAAAAGTACAAACGCGTTTTGTTTTTGATTAAAAAAAAAAAAAAAAAAAAAGGCTACACGTGGAGTGAAAAAACGCGAAAAACTAACGATAACGTGGGAAAATCGCCTGTATACAATTCCCTTTACTCCCATGTAATTCGATTACATTAATTCTCTAAATTTGTCACCAGTCTCTTAAAAGATATATACTAAATACGGCAACTCCCACACCTGTCACCCTCTTATGTAATTCAAAAAGAAGAAGAAAATATAAGAGGAAAAACTAAAAAGAAGTATCAAAATCTGAGTTTCCTGTAGTTCGCGTGTGGACCGTTTTAGAATTTTCTTTGTTTAATGTCGTAGTTGGGTCGTGTCCGTTATTTTAAGTCACGTGATTCGCGTAACTTGGGGTTAAGGATTTCCTGCTGTTTAATGCAGGTACGGTTACAGCAAGTCCAAGGACAATGGATTCAGTAAGCTGTTACAAATGGGTTTCCTTTCTTTGTAGAGGGCGATGAAAAAAGTTATAATTTTACGAATGGTCTCATTTAGGGTATTTTCGCAAGAGAAACACAAATTTTTTTTTTTTCTTTTTTTTTTTTTTTTGATTTATTTTACTTGCTTGGATCACCTGTTACAATGAAAGTTCAAAATAAAGTGTTTATCCAGTTTTTATTTAAGAGATTTGATTTCACCTTCCTTTTAACCTCAAGAGTGCGGCTTCAAAAAATCTATTTTTCAAATTGTGGCTGAAAAAAATGGGTAAATTCTGCAAGTACATACAAGTTATGTGTGTCTTTTAATTTTCTAACACTGATTATTCCAAGAATAAAAATTTAAACACATATTAAGAGTGTATTCCAATTCAAACTGCCCATTTTCTGATTTATTTTTTAATTCATTTTTGCTCTCAATTGCATCAAACTGGCAAATTCTCTTATTAAAATATTATAATTATATAATATAATATATAAAATTATTAAAATATCATAATAATATTATAATATTAAAATATTATAATTATATTATATAATATATAAATAACATAATGTACCATGCTTGTCAATTTTTTGATAAATGCAGAAAATATTGCAAAAAATGCTACCAAATTTGTCGTTTTGAACCGAACTTTTCGAAGAAGGAGACCTGGGAACGAAAAAAAATGGTCATACAGAGACAATAATTGTTTATAAATTAAATTTTTATTAATTCTTATTAATTAAACAAGGAAAAATGAAACCACACGATCTTTAATACATATCTTCGAAAACCCCTTCCGCAAGATTTATTTTTTGATTTAAAGAATGAGTCTGAAAATGTATAAAAAAATTTATTGCTGTTGAAGATGGAAAAATATTTTTTCGCGTACACCTTTAATCCCATTAAAAAGGGCGATTGTTTTTTTACATTTTTCTCGAAATGTGACTTTTTTTTTTCATGCATTGGTACAGTTTGTGGAAAGATTTGTAGCAAGTATGCATATGTAATTTAAAAATATGATTCAATATATGTCATTGCATCTTATCTTACTTTTTAATTTTTTAAACTTAGGATATTTTTGTAAATTGAAAATACCTATGATTAAAATGATGAGTTTAATGATGAAATTTATGATGAGTGACATTAAATTTTTTTTTTTTCGTAATTGAGGCCAGGAAAGAAAGTTTAAAATAGGTTCAGTATGAAAAATTGTTACTTTTTGGTCACTATATAAAATTTCAAAGTCAAGTTTTCATTATTATTATTATTATTATTATTATTATTATTTTACAGGTTATTAAACCTAACAGCTAATGTGCCCGTAGTGTATTTTGTATGTATGTATGTAACGCGAAAACATTTGGTAGAAATATCCAGTGAATTTTGTAAATGACGGAAAAGCCTATTTACAAAATTTCGTGATTGAAACAGCTTGTGCAACTCGATTTAATGATCATAAAATGGAAAATAAATTTCGATTAGAAATCTCTTCCATAGTCAAGACTTTCAATTTTATATTTTTTTGTCGAAAAATGAATTTGTAAATGTGTTAAAACGTTTTGCACTTATTGAGCAGAACAGCTGAGAACAGCCTTAAGGTACCTTTGTGCTGAAATATCCTGATCGCGAAATCGTAATATTAGCCTCTGAAAAATTTTTTAGGGAAATTTTGAAGTGTGATGATTTCTTATCTCATATATTTTTTAAAAAACTGTTTTCACCATCTGAAAGTGGACGCCAGATGCCGATCGTATGCGTTTTTAAAAATTGTCTAAGTAAATTTAAAGTACATAAAAAATTCTTAGTTTGAAATTTCTATTTGATTAAAATTTATCATCTTCATAAAAATACTTAAAATTTGCTTAGGCAATTTTTGAAAGCGCATATCATCGGATCTGGTGTTCACTTTCAGATAGTGGAAACAGTTATTTAATAATTAATGGATAATGAGTCATTGCATTACGAATATTCCCCATAGGTTATGGGATTTCGTGATGAGAGGGGAGGGGGGGGGGGTAAATATTTTTCCAACCTCAACAACTCGAAATTTTCTGATACATTTTCAGACACATTTCTACAACTAAAAACCTGAGTGAATTCTGAAGAGATGCATAAGATGCCGTGTGATTTCATTTTTTGTTCAATTCATTAGCATTTGATTTATAAACAATTATTTTCTCAGTATGACCTTTTTTTTCGTAGCATTTTTTGCAATATTTTCTGCATTCATCAAAAAATCGACAAGGTCCGCACATTGTGTAATTTCTAAATAAGAGAATTTGCCAGTTTGGCGTGTTTGAGAGCAAAAATGAATTTAAAAATAAATGGGAAAATAAGCAGTTTGGATTGGAATAGACCCTTAATGAAAAGCTTTCACTAGTTTCTCACTAGTTTTTTTAGAAGTCTCTTGGAATGTCCTTACAAAATGAGTTCTTTCTCTACTCACGAAATATTCGTTTTTAAAGTAGAATAATAAGCAGATGTTATTGATAAGAGGCAAATAAGTCAATAGGAATTAACTACTTGAAATATCGATTTTCACAAAATCTATATCATCTAAAACAGTTGCTTCAGTTTTCCTGGAAGGAATAAGAAACTCCTACTAGCTCTAAGAGGACTAAGATTTGTTCTGTAATTTTAGTCTCAGTAGATTCGGAAATTGGGGGAAAGGGGCATATTTTTTGCAGTATATTTTCAACAATATCTTCGTAAATATACCATCTACAATTAAAAAATTAATTTTAAGTTAGGTGTTACAAAAACTCTCGAAAGAAAAAAAAAACTTAATTAGTCCCTTTAATTTTCACCAAAAAGGTTGGGGATGGCTGATATTGTACAAATATGTTCTACATTTATACAATGTACAAATATGTTCTACCTTTATAACTCTTCACCATCCATATTTTTCCATAAAAATTGCTGTTACAGACAGACACACAAGAGCTCTTTTAATGGTTCCGTTTCAGTTTTTAAAATAATGGAACCTTAAAAAGCAAAGGAAAACAATAAGCACCTTACTTGGTTTTTTCAGTAGTTTCAAAATTTCTTCTTAAAAGAAACTTGTGTGTTAGACATTTTTATTACGATATAAAGTCCCTCGAGATCGTGAACTATAAACGTTGATACCTTTATTGTTAAAGAACCTTCATTTTATAACTAGCCTTTCAAGAACTTTCTTGGAGACTTGGTTCCGGTGGGCTTTTGAGGGTGCAGAGACTCAATCACTTAATGATAGGCATTTCACTTTTCTTTTCCTCAGCCTTTTTTTTCTTTTTCTTGTTCTTTTTTTTTTTAAGAGATTGTTGGAATGTTTAAACAAGAGGAATTTATTCGCTATCATAGAAATATTTCTTTTCAATACAGAATAATAAGCAGATGTTGTTAGCAAGGGGCGAACAGCAGGAATATTACGGAATTGATATGTTTTCGCATTGAAATAATATTGTTGTGAAACATTGAAGTTATGAAAATAGCCAAAGAATTGATTATAGAGGTCTGCACAAAATTTCTTGTAGAAATAAACTTCAATGTTTCATCAAGAATGAAACTCCCTCGACATCGTGAATGGTAATTGCTAGCATTTTTTATTGCCAAAGAATTTTATGTCAAAGAGCTTTTTTTTTTTTTTTTTTTTTTTTTTTTTTTTTAAAGCAAGATTTCGGTAGGCTTTTGAGAGTACCGGGACTCAATCTTTTAATGAGAGTGTCATATTGCTTTCTTCTCTGTGTTTTTATTATATATATATTTCCCTTTTGTAATGCCGTAACAAAAGGAATTGGTTCTCTGTCCAACGAAATATCCCTTTTGATTACAGAAAAAATAATAAGCAGATGATAAATGACGATGTATTTAGTGATAAATAAAATTATTTTTTTAAAAATCTAAACTAATGCCTCAAATTGTACGTTAACCTCTTCGCGACGAGAGCATTTTACGAAATTTTTTAATGTATTGTCACCGGTTTTTAAAAACAGAAATTTATGCTTGTTTAAATAGAAAAAAATGCTCCGATTAGATAAGGTAAATTTTGCATTATAATTTTACTGGTGGGGATAAACAAGGATTCTTTCGCCTTTTTGCGGCACGTATACATGTCGCTCGTTCCTAAGGGGTTAATAAGGAAAATTGTGAATGTAGGCATTATAAATGTAAATGTAATTACCTACAGTTCTTGATAATAAGCAGATGTTGTTGACAAGAGGCAAATAAGTCAGTGGGAAGTACTACGGAATCGATTTCATTGAAATATTATTTGAAAAACAAGAAGTTATCAAATCAGCCAAATGTTTGATTCTGTAAGATCGTTCAAATCGATAGTTTCAAATTTTTGAAAAGATTTTTTCAGATTTTGTAATATTTGCGCAGAATGTGTCATTTAAAATTAGCAACATTACAAGTAATTTCCAATATACCGGAATTTGATCATTTAATCAAATCGATTTCAGTCAGATGATTTTGTAGCTTTTCACGTAACAGAAACAACAATGACAATCTAATGGCTTATTAGTTCCTTGTTCCTATTATATGCTAGAATAAATCAGCTCTATCAGCTTGCTGCCTTATTTATTCTGTTTAAAAATAAATAAATAAATAAATAAATAAAAAATAAAATAAAATAAATAAATAAATGCTTTACACAGTTTTTGTGATAGTTTTAAAATTTCTTGTAAAAATAAATTTGAGTGTTTCATTAAGAATCAAACTCCCTCGAGATCGAGAATAGCAATTGCTAGCATATTTATTGTCAAAGAATTTTTTTTCTTTTTTTCGGAAGCATCATTCCGGTAGGCTTTTGAGGGTACCGGGACTCAATCTTTTAATGAGAGTGTCATGCTTCTTTCTTTACAGCATTTTTATTTTATATATATATTCTCCTTAGAAGACTGTTGGAATGCAGTAACAAAAGGAATTTCTTATCTGTCCACGAAATATTCCTTTTGAATGCAGAATAATAAGCAGATGTTGTTGACAAGAGGCAAATAAGTCAGTGGGGAGTACAAGAGAATTGGTATATTTTTTTCATTGAAGTATTATAGGAAAACTAGAAGTTATCAAAACGGCCAAAGGTTTGATTTTATATAGAAGTTTGTTCGCAAGTAAAGAAAGGAAAAAGTATTAAAAAGTATCACTATTAGTTTATATTTTCGAAATCTGTAATATGGGATTTTGATTGATGACAAAATATATAAAAGAATTATTTTTTTATATATTTTATTTCATTAAGAAAATAACATGCAGAGAAAGTTCGGCTATTATGGAGTGGTCGGACAATGAGGAATAGCTCGACATCTGGCGCATACGGTGTTGCAGCCAAGCATAAATCGGCCATGCGACTTCCTATAGACCGGGTGATGGCATCACCGACAATCATCTCTTAGAGTTCACGAATGAAAATCTAAGATTAGTTAATTTTCGATTGGCATTAAAACCCAATCAATCTGTCAAGTCATATCGTGGTGGAAAAGAAATAAAAACCCAATTTTAGTGGTTGACTCATAGGTTTACCATTATGTTTTCCTGCTCCCAGTCCATCATGTTTTCATAGTTTTGGATGTGGGATTTTGGTTTTCCAAATTAGGGGTTCTATCCAAATATAGTAGTACGTGCCATATTGTATATTCTATATTGACACTAATGAATGGATAAATGGATACAGCTCATTATCTTTTTACTTCATTTTAGGAATAACGGATTTAGAGCTTATTCTACCGACGATCACTTTCGGAATTTTCAAGCTATGTTTTTGAGACTTAGCTAACACAATATGCAGATGAAATTTTGATAGCGTTCATGTATGTGCAGTAAAAAATTATTTCAGAAAAGAACATTATTTTATATTAAGAACTCTGCAAATTATAACCAAAAAACTTGAAAAATTTTTGGACTCTTTTTATAAAAACTTCAATTTTCCTACGAGTATGCATGCTATATATATAAAAATGAAAACTATTTATGACAATAACCTACTTAATCATAATCTACAGTTTCAACGGTTTTGTTAAATTAGTTTTTACAGGGTCATCCAAAAGATACTCGTTCTTTTCTAATTTGCTGACGAGCTCCTATGGAGTTACGGGAAAAAAAAATCTTCACCGAAGTGTGTATTACCTCTACTATTATGTTTGCATATTTAGTGTTTCTGGATAATTCCTCATGTATTTGTCAATACATTTAACAAAATATCTAAAATCGCAAGTGGCCGGTTACCTTTGGCGATATAGCATATGTATTTGCATACATATGTGTATAATCATCTCATCATATCATATAGTGATGTAATGTATAACTTATGGCTAATATTAATTATTTAATTGTTTAATAATTATTTTATATGTTAAATTCAATGTCTTGATATGTATATATATACGGGATCTGGTGAATCTACTATGGTTCTGCAAATTTCATATGTATCCTTTTTAATTCAATTGTTCATGTTTTATTAATATATATGGTTTCACAATAAATGGTTATTTTATACATGTATATTCCATGTCTATATGTCTATTCATTAATTTATAAATAAAAAATAAAATATTTCTTTGATTACTCATATAATCATTTAATGCGAAATTAAAATTAAAAAAATGCTTTATCTATGGATTTCGTCTACCTGCATTTCATTAAAATGTCACATAATTTTACAAAGTTTAATAAAATTATACATATATTTATATGCTGTTTTAAATTGTTATATCAGAAGTTTATTTTATTTTTCTTGTAAATAAAATCATTAAATTGATGCTTTCTCTTTTCTTAAAAGTTCTGTATATATTTCAAGATATGTCATTAATACATTAAGTTGAAGATATTCATAAAACTATTTCCATAACAAAAAATTATACCTAAACATAGAAAAATCAATTGTAATGTTTTTACAAAGTTTAATAAATATATTCAAATAAATTATGTATTTTTTAAATTCCAAACTTTTAATGAACAGTTAACAGGATTACGTAAATTAGATTGTTTAATGAAAACATAATTTAATAATATCCTTTTCTTACAATTCCTGGTAATATTTACATAAAAAATGAGGTAAAGTCTTTAAATTAACAAATGAATCAAATACGAAAAATATCTGCTTGAAAACTAAATGAAAGAAAAACGAGTAAATCAATTAGCAAAATTTAATCAAAATGCTATTTAATAAAGCCACAAATCAAATAAACACACAGACATATTCTTTATAAATTACGCCAATAACTTTTAAAAACGATTTATTTTTCAAATATCTCTGAATAAAATGAATTGATTTGCTTAAGTTACAATTTGATGAATTAAAAATTTGATTTAAAAAGATAGAAATTAAATTAAAGCAAATTTAATAATTCTTTCGAATAATTCATAATCCTTTGTAGATATTTTCCATTCGGGAATAGTCAGTCATTTGCGTTCATCATATGTGAGTTTGTTATTTTAGTATTAGAATTACAAGTATATTGATGGGATGGCATATTTTATTTAAGTCAAATCATTGTGTGCCGGCTTTTTACCTATGCCATATTTTGATCTTTGGGAAAGAGGATTATATTATTTAAGATTGTAAGAGCGAAAAGATTATATTAAATTATAAGTTGATTCATTAAAAAATTTGATTAAAAAAATATATCAAAATAACTTCAATTATCTACGTGTATAATTGATAAACTCTTCTGAATATTTTCCTTTAGTTGATTAATTTCAATACAAGTTTGTCGTTTCAATAATAGAATCACACAAACACTAAGCAGATGGCGTACTTTATTTAAGACCGTTCTTAAGTTCAGTGATCCATTAATGAATTTGTAATCAGGAAGGTCTTTTTCTTCAGGAAGGTCAGGAAGGACATTTTTAACTATTTTATATTACGATCATGACATTTGGAACTGTCGTGCACCAAAAGCTTAATCCAAAATCCAAAAAGTCTAATAAAAAACCCCCCAATAAAATATATATAAATTAAGCACATTTATTAAACATCCTAAATACTTCATAATCTATAATAAATATTTCTGATTCGTCGTTAAATCATTTATGGTTACCACGGTTTACACGTGGTTTATCACGTTAAACCATTTATGTTAATTACTAAAATTATATGAGTTCTAAAAAGATGCCAATAACCTTCCAAAATACTTCATAATCTATAATAAATATTTTCAGTTCGTCGTTAATTTTATTACATAAAACCATGCCTATTAATTATTAAAATTATATGAGTTCTGAAAAGATGTCTTTAACCTTCCAAAATACTTCAATATCTATGGGTGATTCTCAAAATGGGGGACGATTTCAAAAATGAAATCTTAAAAAAATTACTGTTAGCAAAATTTCTGAAAAAAATAGGTGTTGTTAATATAGTATTAGGTATACTTTCCATGTAGTCAGCAGAGCTAAATATTTAAAAATTAACTTAAGGGGGTAGTAAGGTCTAATTTTTTCATTTTTTTATTTTTATTTTATATTAATGTACAACATCTTAAGATAATTCTGTGAAAATTTGAAAGCAATTGAAATAAAACTGACGGAGATATACACTTGTAAGTCTCCGCCCTCCGATTTCGACAAAAGCGTCTGTGAAACTTTAAACGTGTTTTTCTAACACTTCGCTTTTTCGAAGCCGGTGAACTCTGTAGCTCAAAATCTACTGAACCGATCTTTTTTAAATTTTACACACTCTTTCTTTATATAAATTACGAGATAACGCTGTCGAGTTTTTTCTTTTTTTTAATTTTAACTTACTTTTAAAAAACAAAATATCAGATTTTTTTGATGAAAAATCAGTATTTTGACTTCCGAGCCTTGTAAAAAATTGAAAAATCAATAATAAAAAAAAAACTCGACCGCGTTCCCTGAGGAAACTTATCAACTAATTAAATCAATTTGATTTTTTAATTTCAGTTGATCCAGTCATGAGTTATGCGGTTCACCGCGAATCAACTTTTTTTTGGGACGTCTTCGAAGATTCGCTGTCATCAGCTCATTTTTTAATATTTCTTAATGAAAATTTCACAGAATACTCTTTAAATGACATATAATTATACTATAACTATACAAATAAATAAATATTAATTGTATCCTTACAAAAAAGGATAGAAAATATGCTTTTTTTCCCTCGAATTAACCTTACTACCCCCTTAAAAAAATAATTAGTATTTTTTGAGCCATGCTTATGACAAAACGAATTGTATGGAATAAATATATTATGAAATTTTTATTTTCTTCCTGTTTAAATATTTTTTTTCTATATTTATTAGCCTTCTTTTTCAGCAAATGGTTTCCATTTTTACATATATACATATAAGGAGAATAAAAACATTACCAAAGAGCAAACTTTGTTACATGAGCAACATTCTGACACTAACAATGTAAGAAGCTGTCTTAGTGATTTTCCTACAGATTTAATGCATATTTTAGGGATAATAAATGTAATACCTAAATTTATACGTAAAATTAAATTTTATAAAGGATACAATATAAGCACTGGTTACATTTATGTACATAGGAGTCTTTAGCATGGACAGAAAAACCATGCTAATGACACTGATATCGGCCCATGCTAATGACAAATTTTAATTTAAATAAGATTATGAACCATAATATAATCACAATGCAATATTCCTTTCTGGGGCTTTTTAAAACACAAAAGTTCTATGCAAATAAATAAAATAAAAATTTTAACTATGAAATAAACATGAAAATTATTATCCATTCTAATGACATACAATTGATGTAACCCCCTAATATTCAACTTCTATTCTTAAAATACAACACATGCTTCCATTTTCTGGCTAGTTTAAAATGACTACTTGTTGCCATGGAGAAACTTTATATTTTCAAACTATTGTCATATGTGAAAATGAAATTTTGATTAATAACCAGCTGTTTTAGTATGACCTTGTTTTGAAAATCGAATATGGAGGACAAACTTTAATTCTTTTTTTAAGAACTATAATTTTATTTTTAAAAAGAAATTTATTGGATAAATCCTTTCCTTGATTAATTTAAAGAAAGAATAACATTTGTTTTATTTTATAAACACCATATTAACTCTTGAAAAAGCTAGTATATATAAGGCACAGCTGCTGTGGACATCCATGCTAATGATATTTTGAACATTTATTCTGTTATTTTAAGGTGTTTTTAACTAAAAAGTGAGTAATTCTTGAGTGCAAATAATGAATAATATTAAGACAAACATATCTAAATATAAAAACATGACAGAAAACCTCTCAATTATTTTTATATGCCGAAAGACATAAATTGTCCCCTATTTTGAGAATCACCCCTATAATAAATATTGTCGGTTTGTCGTTAATTCGATTACGTAAAACCATTTCTATCAATTATTAAAATTGTATGAGTTCTAAAAAGATGTCAATAACCTTCCAAAATACTTCATAATCTATAATAAATATTTTCGATTCGTCATTATTTCTATTACGTAAAACCATTATTAATTATTAAAATTATTATGAACTCTAAAATCATGCCATGTTTTATTTAAATCAAAGTAAGGTCCTACTTATGTTTTAGTTTAAAACTGCATGCATTTTTCGACATCATATTTTCTTTTCTGGAGGTTACAGAGGGAAGATGGGGAAATACTTAATCTCTTTTAAGTTTTTTGAGTCCGTTTCCCGTTTCTTGTTTCTAATTCTGCACGTTACAGAGGCCTTTGGAGGGAAAGGATGTAAATCAATATGCTGGAATCGCGAATACGAAATACAACCAAATCGTCAATCTTGACATTATCAGGCTTTATGCCAAAGTAAATCGGGATATCAAATCGATTTTTGTGATCATATGCGGACAGAAATTTCAGTTTTGTCGCACAATAAAATAAATAAATAAATAAATAAATAAATAAATACATATTAAAGCTAAAAGTTGCAATATATATATATATAATAAATATTTCGTAATTTTATATAGTATTTCCAACTTGATTCAGAAAATGCATCTTTGGTGATTTTTATTTATTAGAAAACTCATACATCATGAATACTAAATTAAACATTGATTTTTGTTTTTAAACTTTCCTTTATGCCCTTATTGTTGAAATTTATTAGCATATTCCTTTTTCAACCATTTTTCAATGATTATACTGATACATTATACATTTTAGAGAAATTAGCGCATAGTTTGGTGCTTTGTAGGAATTTAGATTTCTTGCAATAATGCAAATTATCTCAAATGAAAAATGGCTTCTTACATTTACCGTTGATTTTTTCCCTATCCTCAACTTTCACTCATGTCTCAACATTATGCTAAACACGCAAAATTCCTAAATCTTTAGCTCGGGTATTTTAAAGTTAAAGCAGTTGAAGAATTTGTGCTAGAATTTTCTAAAACTTTAAGAACTCTCTTAGAAACATTTGAAATATTTTGAGGTAAACTCCTAGAACGTGTAAAGATACATTAATTCTGTATAAGAAAGGACCACAGGATGAATAAGGCTGTAAAAACGGCCCCTTCAACTTTGGTGTTAATTTAAAAATGCATCAAAGAAGAATTGTTAACCAACAGTATGCTATTAAATTTAAAGACAGCCTGGCTTCTTGAGTCATAGAATGTATGTAAAGACCCTTTTTAAAAAAAAAACTATAAACTGTAGCAAATTTTTTTAATAAAATATACAGGGTGTCTACTCACGGTGTCCAATTGTTAAATGGTTAGTTTTAGACATGTAATTAAAATTACAAAAGTATTTTAAATGAGATAAAAAAAAATCATTTGAATCAGTAAAAACTATTCTTAAAAATTTTCGAAATTTAATTTTTTATAAGGTTCCCTGGTCTTATAAAAAACATTAGTAAAAATTTCCCTATTCATTAACAAGTAAGGCAAAAAAGTCCCAACCATTTAATAATAAAATTGACCGAGTTATGAAACTTGGAATTGCATGACTTGTACCAATTTTGCGCATCTGAACCTGAACACAAATGAGTTGAACTATGTTAAATTAGATGGTACACAAAGTGCTTGAAGTATCAGTACAATTTATTTTGTGTTTATCTGTACTTTAATTGAAAGTAGTCTCATTGTACAAGTATTACGATTGAGTTAGTTTTAATGAATTAATTTTCAGATTGGTAAAAATTTTGGCACATGTTTTATTTTCCACGGGAATTAGCTTGTTTCTTTTCAAGATTTCTTTTAATAAAAAATGTGTCTTTTTTCTCTTATATTTTTAGTACAATTTGTTTATATTTTTTAATGTGTCAGAATCAAAATAGATTTCAAATTTATATTGTTGGGTTAATTTCACTCTCAACTATTTATTTGTATTTAAAAAAAAAAAAAAAAAAAAAAAAAAAAAAAACTTTAAATTTGCAGTTATTATTCGGTTAGTTTTAATCGTAGAAGAATCGGATTTTTTTAAAGTCATACTTCTTAGTGTAATAAAATATTTTTACTAAATATACCAGGGGACAGTATAAATAAAATAAATTTCGTAATTTTTAAAGAAATGGTTCTATTGACCTAAATAGCTTTTAAAATATTACTTTGTCTCATTTAAAACGGTCTTGCAACTGGAACTATTTGTCTGTAACTAAAATGATTTAGAAATTAGCTATAGACACCGTTGAGTTATCCTTTATATATATATATATATATATATATATACATATATATATATATATATATATACATATATATATATATATATATATATATACATATATATATATATATATACATATATATATATATATATATATATATATGTACATATATATATACATGTATATATATATATACATATATATATATACATTATATATACATATATACATATATATACATATATATATACATATATGCATATATATATATATATATATACATACATATATATATATATATATATATATATATATATATATATATATATATATATTCAGATTGCCCGCTAGCAACACGAAAAGCATTTTTATGAGATAAAGGCCAACTGTACATTCAAATAAAGGTTAAAATTTATTAAAAGCCATGTTTTCGTATTAGCCAAATGGCAGGAGTTAATACCTGAAAAAATTCGCCAAAGATTTCGCTACTTACAAAGTTTTTTTATTTCAATGATTTTAATGATTTAAAGTATAGTTCGATATCATGTCTATTATTTTAATATTTTATTTATAATATATTTGTTCTTAGATTGCCTGCTAACAACAACAAAAACATTCGTATAAAAAAATATTTATTAACAAGCAATCCCTTAACATTCGCGAGTTTTGGATATTCGAGAAATATAAATGAGGAACATTTCAAAATTCTCGAATACTTAATTTGGTTATTCGCAAACTTTCTTTTATAAAAAGTATTTTTTTTTTTTTTTTTTTTTTTTTTTACAAAGCAGACTCGCCTTGTTTAACCGATTTCATAATTTATTTGGCACTGGATAACTTCATTGTATTGTATAGGGTAATTTTCGAGAGTTCAACTGTTATATTGAGGCAACATGCAGATCAGTAATTTCAAGTAACATGGAAACATGATTTGATGTTAAAAGTGAAAAAAATCTTAAATTTTCTAAAACTCAAAATTTTTATTGCAAATGAAAATTTTTCTGCAATAATTATGTAAAAATTTTTTAAACCTATATTAATAACTTTTTATTAATTTATTAATATTTTTTTACGAAATACGAATTATTGAATAATTTTCAAAGCGTAAAATAATCATAAAAAAAAAAATAGTTGCGAGTGAAATTAACCCAACAATATAAATTTAATCTATTTTAATTCTGACACATTAAAAAAATATAAACCAATTGTACTAAAAATATAAGTGAAAAAAATGACACAATTTTTATTAAAAGAAATCATCAAAAGAAACCGGCTAATTCCTTTAGAAAATAAAACATGTTCTAAAATTTTAACCAATCTGAAACTTAATTCATAAAAATTAACTCAATCGGAATACTTGTACAATGAGGCTATTGTTGAAAAAGCATTATAAAGCGATCTTTAACTTACGAGGAGTCTTACATTTAAAAGAGAAATAGAGATCGCAAATGTTCTTTTTATAGAAATTTCCAAACAAAAGATCCGTTGTTCCAAACAATCATATTTCAATAAATTTTCTCAATCATCAACGAGAAACCGAACTTTGTACAATATGTTTATAATTATTCAAATTTATTTACAGCATGTGTCTTTTGATGCTTAATAAATACATTTTTACATTTCAATTGCTTTTTCTGTTTTAAAAAATCACAGAATCTAACCCTCTGCATGCATCCAGAGAAAAATTTTGTTGAATCAACATAAATTTGTTTGGTCTAATAAATCTTTCTGTTTAAATATAAGTCAATGGAAATTTTGTTTGAATAAACAAAAAAATATTTTCGATTTTTTTTTCATTTTTCTGTCCACAATTTTCATTTGAAGTGCATAATAACGTAATAATAACATCGTTAATCCGTCTCAATTTGAAAAGTTTTTATTATCCAAAAATATTGTTAATCCTTTATAACTATGTAAGACGATTAAGCAAAATTAGTGAGAGAGTTATGGCTACTGCACAACAATTTAAATTTTACAAAAACAAAAAAAAATTGTGTGAATTACAAAATGAAAATACAAGACTTTAGTAAGATTCAAATAAAATTGATGAAATTTTGTTAAAATTTTATAAGAGTGTTAACAATATTTTTTTGTCTGAGCAACAAAATCGATTTTTTACTTTTACTAAAAAATTTACTTAAAGCAACCAAAATGTACTCAACAAAACATGTTTTGTAGTTTATCATGAAAAACTTCAATGCAAATTCAAAAACAATTCCATGAAAATGCGACATGGACATCATTTTTTAAATTTGAACTAAATTAGTATTTTTTTTGTTCCAGTTGATAGAAAATAAGTCAAATTTAATGAAAATAACAAGATATAATAAGAGAATTGTAAAAATATTTTTTTATAGCTAATTACTCTTTAGACTAACTTAGATATTAAAAATCTGCTAATTTTACCTCTAGTTTAACGTCCATTTAAGCATTTAAATACCACATAGATTTTTGAAACAATTATATTTTTTAAAAGAATGTCTAACAGTATGCTTAAAATCATCAAAATTTTTACCCGAAACATTTTAATTATTTTGCTATTGCCCCCAAACTTTTTATTAGTCTTCATGTCATGTCTGTCACAAAAAATGTCGATTTTTTTATTTCCAAGAAAATCTACTTGACAAAAATTATTAACACTTTATTTTCTCTTTTTATATGTCAAAAGAAACATTTCATAAAAAAATTGTAAGATAAATTTAAAATTTGAGTGAAATAGAAAGCATTAAATTTTGTCATATCTGTCACGTGTGTAATGTCTGTCACACTAGTCATGTCTGTCACAATTAGTTTTTCAAGCAACTTTACCTTAATCTTTTGCTTTGAAAGTTATTGTTGTAATTATTTAACTTAGTGTTGATGGCAATAATATTTCTTTACAACTCAACTCAACAAAATGCTTAAATTTAGAATACATGTAATAGTTACCAGATAACTAGCAAAGGCCATGCTTTGTTTGGATTCGCGAAGCATTATTTCATTAGTTATTTATTGGAAAGTAACCGTTTTCTCTATATTATTTGGTACTATTTGATTATCCTGTCGACCAAATAGGTACCGCCAAACTAAAAAATTAAATGTTAATGATGATGGTAATAAATATCACATTCACATAACATTAAACTCGTATCACGTGTTCGTTATGTCATCAAGTTATTTTTACTATGAAGTTTTATTTGTATTCTTAGCAATGTTTCATTAATTTATTTGTTCTTTCGTTATTTAAAATAAAAATTATGTCGATCTGTTTAATTTGGCCAATTGTTTGGCGATTTGTATAATTTGGCGAAATTGACTGACGGGATAATCAAGTAGTACCTTAATTCGACATTTTATTTGGATTTTTATTAATGTTTTACTAATTTATTTGATTTTTCGTTATTTTAAAAAATGCGTCAATTTGTGCAATTGTGCTAATAGTTTGGCTATTTGTATTATTTGACGAAATTGGTCGACGGGATAACCAAATAGTACCCGAATTAAAAATCACTTCATGACATAACAATCACGTGTATTATGTTTAATGTCATGTAATGTGACATTTATGATAATCCATTATTGGCATTTAATCCTAAAATTTGGAATTATATTTTTGGTCGACGGGATAATCAAGTAGTACCCAAAAATGTACTGTGTTATAGTATCTATGGAATGAGGTAATAAAGCACAAAATCCTATAATATCTTGATGAAAATTAATAATTTGCCCACTGTATTCAAGCTGACCACTTTTAATGCGATAAACAGTAATAACTGGACGAACTTGGGCAATTAATTTCTCCTCGACGAAAGTTAAGCCCTTTAATATTTAGGGACGTGGAGCAGAATCCATATTATTAGCTAAAGAAAAAATATTTAGTTCATTATTTACTATACATTTATGGCAAGTCTTTTGAGATCTGTCAGAGTGAATGCAAAGCCAACGATGATGAAAAATTTTACAAAACTATAATTTAAAATTTTTTTGTGCATCTTCGAAATTTAAAGCATTTTTCCGAGCACATGCATTCTCTATCAGAAGAGATTCGTCATGTCGTCCTTTTGGCACAGATGTCATATACGCACCACATTGGCGCTATTTTTTTTTCAGACGCCAATGTCATATATGCACCGGAGTACTTAATTGGCGACAAAGTGTAGTTATTTTGTTTGACATGGTAACCCGGATGTTGTTTATTTATTAATAAATTGTTTATTTACTTTTATTTTCTTTTTTCTAATTATATAAATTGTTTTGTTCCACAGGTATTAATTGAACTTTTTAAAATTTATTGTTATTCCCTTTTTAAAATATATGGTACTACTAGGTTACCCCATCAACCGAAAAATTATCGCCAAACTATAAGATTAAATGCCAATAATGGATGATTCAATGACTTTAAATACGATTAACGTGTTTAAAATGTCATTAAGTGATTTTTATTTCTACTTTTTATTAATATTTTTATTAATATTCTACTAATTATTTGTTTTTTCGTTATTTAAAATAAAAATTATGTCAACATGTATAATTTGGCTATTAGTTTGGCGATTTGTGTAATTTGTCGAAATTGGTCGACGGAATAACAGAGTAGTACCAAATATATTTATGGTAACTGGTATTCAAAAACCAGGTTTTTGCCAAATTGGCGTCGGAAAAATCGCGCCGATATGGTGTGTATATGACATCTATGCCGTCGTTTTTTACGCTGGTATCTAACCTCTTGCCTTAAATCTATATCATATTCGCATTCTTTTCATCCAGTAAGTACATGTTTCCTTGGCATTTTTTATAATAGAACTAATACATTCTATAAATTGTCTTTAAACGGCAAACTATTTAAAAATAGTACTACATATACAATAATAATAATATGTAGTATGTTTCATTTGGTTTAATTTTCAATCTTCGAATTCAAATAACTCTTTAAACAATTAATTTTATTTGTTTACAATTTTTTTGTTGCCACTTTACGATAAAAAAAAAAAAAACACAATATAATTCTTTTAATATGCGTAAGTGACATCAGCGTAAATGATTTTGTCGGAATAAAGAAAATATAGTTTTTTTCTTCAATTAATCATGATTCTATCTACAATTGTTAACTCTTCTGAAAATATGCATGCTTTATTTCTTATTTCTAAAAATGCATCCGTAATAGAAAAACATGTAAAATATATTAATTAAAATATTAATTTTTTTAAAGTTATTCTGTAAAAATATTTTATTGTGCAAATCTACAGATCATAATTTATATTTGTATTTAATTTCAAATCAAAATATTGAATAGTTTTTTTTGTAAAGCGTACGACAAAATGTAATTTGAGTGGGCTAGTAGAGGATTCGCTTCGCTCATCCTAATTATGTTGATACCAATTTTTTTGTGGCTGATATATTGTCTGTCACATTTTTTTTCAAGCAGTTTTGCTTTAATCTTGTGATTTGAAAGTTATTATTTAACTTGGTATTGATGGCTACGGTATTTCTTTATGTGAAATGTACACAATCTAAAGTTTTCCACTATTTAAAAAAATCTGCTAAATAGAAAACTTCTGATACAAACTGATTTCATTGAAAACTATTCGCATAGTTATCATGACGAGATTCAATCTGCTTATTGGCAGAATACTTCCTCTGCTATATATACTACAATGGTATATTATTGTGATAGTGACTCAGTTACTGTTTCCTCAGAGCTATATATAGTGATATCTGATTATGGTAATCATGACAAATATGCTCTTATAGAGTTTAACAATTTGATCATTCAAAAAATCGTGATAAATAATTCAAAGTTAAAGGTTAAAGAGATTGAATTTCAATCCAATGGAACATCTCTACACTTCAAACAAAAATATATAATATTTTCAATGACAGAAAACAAATTCCCAACAATCTGGCATTTTTCAGTGAAATCACACGGAAAATGATGCATTGGTGGGACTATTAAGTATCAAGTCTGTGATGCTACTCAAGCTAGAAGTATAAATCTTAGAATATCATGTAAGTGTGCTGAAGCTTCGAGGAAAATTGGTCCTGGAATCAATGTCTTGTGTGAATCACAAGAAAAAATACAAAGGATGAAAGCAAAACTTGATCTGACATGGCAAGTAATCAAAACAATGCCTGGAACAAGAAAGTCACATTGTTTCCGATCATGTGTACCTGGCATAATATTTTATAGCCTCACTTCTGAGTATAAATAAGGTACTAATTTCAATACTGGTGCATGTAGTGAAAATTACCTCTTGGAAAATGCAACAAAGTAATATGATAATTGGGTGAATGTCCAATATAATAATAAGGTTTATCATGGAATAATAACATATATCGAACAGGCACAGCATAAAATAAAATGCTTAGCACCAACTAAAATTAAAAGATGCTTAAAATTGAAGATCATGTTGTCTTATATGAAAAGAACCAAATATTAGCAAATGTTTCAACTCCGACACAAGTCAATTCCAGGGGATTTTATAAATTTTAAATATGTTTTATAATTTATTTTGTGATTCCTATAACATAATATACAAATGTTATATCATATTGTAATCTCCAAGTTGTGATAAAAAGTAAAGAAAGTGATATTTAAGAAAAAAATACTTAAATGAATAGAAAATTTTACACGTGTCATGTCTGTCACATAGCGTTGTCATGTCTGTCACATTGATGATTTTATCATACTTTTCTAATTACAAATATTTTAATATTTTTCTTTCTGCTTCATATATCCAAGTCTTATTTTGATTCCTAAAAAATTCTGGGTGTGGTATGCATGCCAATTAAGAGAAAATGATAATAATACACGGCCAGTCAAAATCCATGTCTCAATTTTGTCATGTCTATCACGGCAGGTTTTAACCCTCAATTAAATTAAGTTTTTTATTGAATTAAAATTTTAATGTTTTTTATAACTTAAGGCCTGTATTTGCATCACTCCAGGCAATTTTTTAACTATCAATTAATATTTAGTACTTAAAGATGAGCAAAAATGTTCTCTCAGTCATGTCTGTCACAAAACGGAAATTCACCTAAAATCAATTTTCTCAAAGAGTGATTTTGATCACGATTTTTTTGCGTACGATTTCTAGAAAACGGTTGTGCAGAATTTCACAAAATTTTCGCTGAATGTACCAAACGTATACAGGCACAAAATGATCAATTATTATGCTCTTCAAATTAAAAGTTTTGAATTCACTACTATTTTTGTGTTAAAAAATCTCTGTACTTCGAATTTCTTTAAAGAATAAATTTTTTCTCTGGATCTATAAGTTTTATTTTTTTCATCGTAGGTCATTTTGAAAACACATTATATTTCTAGTTAGAAAAAAAAAATCTTGGCCTATTTTAGCAATTCAAATTTGCAAAATCGTGCGTGCAAGGCATGCAAGTTTTATTCTTTCGTAAAAGTTGTATTACCTTTAAAAATAATTAAAAAACATTGCGTATGTGTATACTTTTTTTTATCAACTTTAACTAATAAAATAAATCCTCCTTAATAAGTGTTTTCAATTTTATAGTCAAAAGGCAATTAGATACACAGTGATTGCAATTCTTACCGATATCATTTTTTCACGTATTTTATTAGTTCAAAGGGTACCTATCTGACCCCTTAAAGTAAGTTTCTACTTAAAATATAGTATGAGATGACTCTGGGAATTCATATTACGTTGATTAATCATCAACTGACATTGAACCCAACTTGCATTATATTGATTTTAAACACTATAAGACTACCACATGACTATGCATATTCAACTGAAACATGAGGTGAATTTACTACCAAATTTCATACCTCTGTAACTTAACGTAAAGTTAAAATTAATCTAATGTGTAAAATTTTTATCCCCCAACTTCAGCAAATATCATATTCCCTTGATTAAGAAACTGTTGCGTAAAGTCATTGTTTAAAATATATTTTTCTTCTAAAATGTATATATACATTCGCAATTTCATTAAAGTACTGACAATTATTTCATCAATTCACGTTTCAGAGAATCACTTGATGCAAATATCAGAGTTTTAATAAATTCGACTCGAATGAAACTATGTTCTCCGTTTACTTTGATAGAAACTTATCACGAAGAATATCGAACGGGAAAAACTTCCAGAAGTAAATTTGATTCCGAGCATTAGTGCTCTCTCACAGGAATGTTTGGTTACTTGGTGAAGCATGGTGTACTTCAACTTTTGCCTCCAAAATTCTCTAATTAGATTTCGAACCAGAAAACCGAGTATAATTAAGTAAAAGCTCACTCGATAGCACAGGTAATTTTGTTAAAAACACTCCTTGGTTGCAAATTGAGACAGCGGACATGTTTCGTGATCGCAACCGTAACGGAATTGAGTAAAGAGAAAATGTAGAAAACTAACTACAGCGTGAAATGTTTTTGTTAAACTAGGAGCTCATTCAATGGAATTTGTAAAAAATAGGAGGGATTGATTTATGCTTTAAATATTTCAATTGCTTGATGAGCAATTCTGAAAACTTTGCGTTTAAATACAATTAACCTGTACGAGAAAGATTGACGTTGAAAGAAAAGCTCGTAAAAGGTTTCCTTGAAATTTTTATCACCAACAGTGCGATTAACTGTAAGTGCAGTATTATGTAAGAGGTTATATTAGTGATTTTCAGTTAATTAAGTCAGTGATATTTTAAGATTCATTCGATATTTTATCGTTAAATATTGCAGTAATTTTGAAAGCTTTGTGTTTAAATACATTTAACAAGGGAGAGAAATGCTGATTAGAAGAGAGAAATTCGTAAATGATTTCATAAAATTTCTATCGTCAATACTGAGATTGAGGTTACGAATAACAATATTTGATAGGTTAACTTAGTTCATTGCTGGTAATTGAATTAGTCGCGTTTTAGAATTTTAACTACTTCTTGAGTTTTAACTACTTCTTGAGTTTTAACTACTTCTTGATTTTTCTGTGGCATTCATTTTAGAAATCACTTAATAAATTATAAAAGTAAAAAGTATTTTTAGTGTGAAAGAGAAAGTTTGAAAGTAACATGCAAATTGCGTGTGGAAAATACATTTCGTTCTCCCCATTTCAGGCATTTATATGTGGTTTAAGGCCCCACACTAGGCACAGATAAAGACCCGGATGATAATGTAAAGTTAATGGGAGCGTTCTTTTCAAATATCTCGGTCAAATTTTAATATTTTTACATGATTTTTTTTTGCATAGGATAGCTGAGGACAATCTACAACCGGCCTAGTTTTTAATTTTCGATTTTGCTGACATATTTTATATATTAGGATTGTTTCAATTTCAGAACCGGTTTAAACCGATTTTGAAAGTTAAAGTATTTTTTTTTAAATCTGAAACCAAAACTGAAAAAGTAAAAACTAGACCGGTTGTGGATCGTTCTCAGCTATCTTGTGCAAAAAAATCCTGTAAAAATATTAAAATTTGGGCGAAATATTTGAAAAGAAGCCTCCATAGACTTTCCATTATCATCCGGGTCTTTTCCTGTTTCTAGTGTTACGCCATAATGCATTTAGGTTTAAGCAAACTTAATTATTTTGTAAAAATATTGTCATGAGTTTAATAGATTTAGTACGATTAAATTCGTGACAACGCCCCCCAAAAAAACAAAAATTGATTCAGTGTGTTAATGCTTTAATAATCAAACCTAGGTTGTAATTGTTTCGGAATAAAACTACAGAATGTTCCAAAAAAATTCATCTGAATTAAAAAAAAAAAAATTAATAATTTCTCAGCTGTAATAAATATAAAGATGAATCAACTGGTTTATAAAGTAGCTCGTAAATTATGTATGCAATAATTAAAAAAAAAAGTTTAACTTTTTCTCAATAAATGGCTCAGCACTGTCTCAATGGAAAGAATGGTCAAGTTAAAGTACATATCTGGATTAAATGTTTCGTGTAAAATGAATTCGTAGTAAAAAAAAAAAAAAAAAAAAAAAAAAAAATGTGTAAAATTAACATAAAAAAAATCTTTTAGCAACATACATGTTTGCACTGTAAATAAAAAAATCGGTAAGGTTACTAAGAATTTCTTTGGAATTTGGGATATCTAGAACTTTTTATGTAACTGCAACTCGGGCTACAGATAGAATTTTTGTAAGATTATTGTAATTTTAGTAGATCTTTTTGTAAAGCAACGAATTTCTATAGCTTTATAAAAACTAGTTTGGTAGATTTACCTTTTTTTGTATAGTGTATAGATAAAATTTTATTCTGTTAATATTTTGTAAGCAGTTTTGTTATATAGATTTCTGTAACATCGATATACAAATAATTTTTTGCAGCACTGTCTCAAATGGAAAGAATGGTCAAGTTAAAGTATATATCTAAATTAAATGTTTTTTGTAAAATGAATTCGTTGAAAAAAAAATGTGTAAAATTAATATAAAAAATTCTTGTAGCAACATACACGTTTGCACTGTAAATGAAAAAAAAATGTAAGGTTTACTAAGAATTTTTTAGGAAACTGGGATATCTAAAACTTTTTATGTAACTACAACACGAGTTACAGACAGAAGTTTAGTGAGATTACTGTAATTTTAGTAGATCCTTTTTATAAAAACTAGTATGGTAGATTTACATTTTTTTTTTTTTTGTGCATAGTGTATAGATAAAATTTTATTCTGTTAATATGCTAATATTTTGTAAGCAAACATATAGATTTTTATAACTTTACATCTATATAAAACTACTTTTTTTTTTTTTACAGTGTAGTGAACGAAAATTTACGTATAATGACAAGTAAATGCTCGATTACTTAGCACATGTTTTTTATGGCAGGAACTAAGCTGTTCTATCACGCTTGGAACTGAAACGTTTATACTTGTACAAAACTCAGATGCCAATAGATGATTTTTCTGGGCCGTGAATACAACTTATCTTTTATACTTGTAAGAGAAAGGCCTGTTTGTGCAATAAAACCAGCGGCGTCAACTAAAATTGGTGTATTGCTGCAAATTTTATTTATCAAAAATAATACATAACAAATAGTACTAATGAATGACAAATAGTAATAACATATATTCACATACACATCATATGCTGTGCATGTATCCTTCTGCGTAAAATTGTCGCCAAGATTAGAGCTATTTGGAGAAATATCGCAAATTTATAGATAAAAATTAATTACCGTAAGCGTGTTCAATTTGTGATAACTAGATGATTTCGCCAACTTCTCTTTCAAATCCGATTTTGAGAATAACAAAGAATCTCTCACAAATCAGTGTCCATGTTAAGTGTCGAATTTTGGATGCTGTGTTTTGATCCATAAATTAACTGCTTTCTTGTTTTACCAGAGTTAAATTTTTGAGGAGAAATTTCAATCTTGTTTGAATTAAGTTTGACTATACTCTTTTTAACAATTAAATCTTATTTATTGTACAAATTACTTTATATTATGAATGTGTATACTGTCATACGCAATATATACGTGTATATTCATATATAAATAATTGAATATTGTATTTTATAAGTTGGGAAATTGAAGATGGCTCAAAATAACAAGTTCGACGATGAATGAAACCAAAAAAGAAGTAGCTCGCTTCATATAATATATACAGGTATTTCAAAATTATATGCCAGAAATGTAAAGCTATCAGGTAGGGCCTTAAATAGTAAGATTTCGTATAGTAATATGAATGCGAAAAAGCAGCGTTGAATCACTATAAAGCATTGTTCAGTGCAGCGGATGAATACTCTTTGCTGGCTTGAATCCTCATTTCTCACACGGATTTTGAGCAAAATAGATTCGTTACACAAACGAGGAGCTTATCAATATGCATTTCATATATGGGGTTGCTTAAGGAAATGGATGGGCTGCTCAAAGGATTTACATGGAACAATTTTCGAGTATGATTCAGCAATATTCCCCGAACATTTGATCGTCTGCATTGAGAGCTGTGCATGAGTGGATCGTTCTATGCTTCCAGCAGCGAAGTAGGTACTGTAAGATATCGCGGGATTACTGCAATAAAAGAAGCAGCATTACGCACAGTAGAGGATTGTTCTTCAACAAGCTCGAAAGCTGTTGGACGTGCGTTGGTTGAGATGCAATATCATGCTTAGCATCATACAGTAATGCATATCGGCAAGCTCTGCATCGGTGTAACGATGCATTTTTCTCGAAATCCTTGAGAGAATGAAATTTTAA
Organism: Maratus speculifer; assembly: GCA_964019185.1. Lineage (NCBI taxonomy): Eukaryota > Metazoa > Arthropoda > Arachnida > Araneae > Salticidae > Maratus > Maratus speculifer. The sequence continues at coordinate 146,512,601 of OZ025294.1, forward strand.
GCCAGTGAAGCGCTTTTATCCGATGAACTCAACAACGCTCTCTACTGCTTCAACGCCGAATTTCTGCACCCACATTCCTCTAGGAAATCTACTTATTTAGGTCTCCTGCGCATTTTTGGCATATAATTTGAAACAATATGTATATACATTACTTCGAATCTGTTACAATCGTCATGGAAATTTTAGCTTCGGCCGTGTGCTTTTAAGCACACACATGCATATCCTTTTTTCTTTCGTTCCAGCAATACATCAACCATACTAGTTCAGACATAGTATCGTCTACAAGAACGTTCGTCTACAAGATGGTGACAACGCACGAGGAGCATTATAGGACAATACCTGGATTGTAACAGTAACATTATCTGTAACTAAGTTGACAGTGGAGAGTATATAGAGGTTTTATGATGGAGGTATACATGTAACTTTCCATTTTTTAAAGGAATTCCGTATACTCTATATTTGTTTCTCAAACATCGCTATAGCATATATCCTCTGCTTATAAAGTATGCCTTTCTTTTACAAATATATCCTTGGCTCCTTGGCTGTAACATTAAATCACCTTGAACTGCGAAGAATGTCTTGCTGATCGAGTATAGGAGTCTAGGATCCCATCAAGCACAAAAACGTCTCATGTTGATTTTTTTTGTTGTTACTTATTTATGAGTGGTACTAGTGATACTTGTAATATTTCTGATAGTCTTCGTAATAATATTTAAAGATTTTTGGGGTAACGATGCATCTTTCTCGAAATCTTTGTCGGATTCAACAACGCTCTATATTGCATCAACGCCGCATTTCTGCACCCACATTCCTCTACGAAATTTGCTTATTTAGATACCCTGTGCCTTTTGGACACATAATTTTGAAACACTCTGTATATACATCACTTCAAATCCATTACAATCGTCATGGACGTTTTCGCTTCGGCCGTGTGGGCTTAAGCAGACACATGCATATCCTTTTTTCTTTCTTTCCAGCAATATGTCATTGCCTACAAGAACGATGGTGGCAACGCACGAGGAGCATTATGGGACTATATCTGGACTGTAACTGTAACATTATCTGTAACTAAAATAAATCTGTATAAATAAATCTGAATAAATCTGCAATAAATCTGTGTCTCAAATATCGCTATAGCATATACTCTTCAGCATATATCCTCTGCTTAAAAAGCATACCTTTTTTTTACAAGTGTATCCTTGGCTGTAACATTAAATCACATTGAACTTCGAAGAATATCCTGTTGATCGGGTATACGATTCTCGGATCCCACCACGTACAAAAACGTCTCAGGTTGATTTTTTTTCTGACATATGAGTGGTACTAGAGATACCTGTAATATTTCTGACAGTCTTCGTAATAATATTTGAAGTTTTATTATTATTTTTTTTCAAATAACAACGACAGTGTTGATTTCTTTAAAAACAACGATTGGATATTTAAGTTCAAAATCGTTTGACCTTCTTCGTTCTTCAAACTATTGTTTAGCTGTTTTATAAGACAGAGCAGAATCTAATAAGCTTGTCGAATTTCACAGGCTTTGGCTGATGTTTTTTTAGGCGAAAGTAAGATTTTATAATGCTCATAATCTGTTTCCTCTATTAGTCTAAGAGCTAGCAACGTTTTCGTCACCTGATTTTATCAAGACTCATTTTTTTATATGTTTTTCCCTTTTATGGTAGAATACGTTTGCTAGCGGTCTGGCTGTCGGGAGACGTTGCGTTTACCTGTGGCAGAAGCGGTTATGCAGTTCAAAAAGCTTCAAAATCACGTCATTTTATCAAGGCCCACTTTTTTATATGTTTTTCCTTTTTATGGTAGAATACGTTTGCAAGCGGTCTGGCAGTCGGGAGACGTTGCGTTTACCTGTGGCAGAAGGGGTTATGCAGGTCACAAAAATTCAAAAATCCGCCATTTTAGTGGGATTTTTGTTTGTAACATTTGTTTATACTAACTATTTGTGATATTAATTCATTATTGCTAGACGTTACCAATGTCGCTAAGACCCTGCCAGATTTACATTTATAGATAACATATTAATCTTTAGATATCAGATAATTTATAATTAATTTGCAAGATATAATTTCGGTTGCAAAGTTTATGCCAGACCTCATTAAACATGGCAACAAAAATGCCTGTTTTAACAGTGGTTTATAGTTTAAAAATAGTCATTTTATCAAGAATAAAAATTACAAGATATTACTCTTTGGATAGCAGACAACCTATAACTAATTTTCCAGACACAAATTCGGTTTCAAAGTTAATGCCAGACGACTTTAAATATGGCAAGGAAAGTGCTTGTTCAAAGAGTGTTTTATAATTTAAAAATTATAAGACCACTTTACGTCATTTTATCAATCTTAAAAATTACAAGATATTACTCTTTGGATAGCAGACAACCTATAATTATTTTGCAAGACACAAATTCGGTTGCAAAGTTAATGCCAGGCGGGTTTAAATATGGCAACGAAAGTGCCTGTTCCAAGAGTGGTTTATAATTTAAAAATTATAAGATCTCTTTACATCATTTTATCAAACTTAAAAATTACAAGATATTTAGTCGTTGAGCCAGAAGCCAAAATTAGGGTTTTTGGTTTCATCTCTGAGGACTTGGTGATACATACATTTTTGGATTCATAATGGTCCAAGGAGTTCATTTTATGATGATACTATTAAATTTGTGGTAGCTTATAGACGTCATATTGGAATGATGAGCACCATCTAGTGTACATGGATACAAATGTTTTTACTATTACCACATAATTAAATATTAATGAAAAAATGCAGAGAACAAATATTATTGAACATATAACGTTATACAAATCATATGTTTGTTAAAATTTCATTTTAATATGATTATTAACATTTTTAATTGGATAAACCGATAAAAAGACATTTGCGATGAAAGAAAATCGAAATCTTGTTTTGCATTTTAATGCATATTATTTTCATGAGAATAAGACACAGCAATTCAAAAAAAAAAAAAAAAAAGTAGTACTCGTGAAACTATTGTACTTAATCTATTATGAATTAACCCTTTCGGAACGACGGGTGCAAAACGTGCTTCCATTGCTTGTTCTTAATAACATTAAAAAAGTAAAATTTTTCTTATTCAATTAAGATATTCCCTTGTTTGCTAAAATAAATTTAATTGTTTGATAAAAAATGATGCCAATCTAATAAAATTCTTGTAAAAAATGCTGGTAATAAACAAAGTATAATAAATTACAGAAATCTTAGTCTTCTGCACTTTTATCACGGTTGATTCACATTCCTGTATCCAAATAACTTCAATCTTCATAGAATAGTTATTTATATGTTCTGCATATGCTTGTAAATGAGGTTATTAAATAAACACGCACATGGTAGTGTGACACATATTCTTGATCAAGAATATGACACTAGTTCCAAATCAGCTTCAGGAGCAAGAGGATTGCATTCCCCTGGATCTCTAGATAGCCTTTTCCCTCACTATTTGTTCTAAAATCCAACCATATTTATCTGGAGATGAAAGATTAGAATTAGCATGTAGGCACTTCTTCTGAACAAGAGTGTGGTAATTGGCTGGTATTACCTATAGGTAGAGTGTATTACTACACGTCTGAAAGCAATGTGAGTCCACAGTTTCCTTATTTTACAGAAAAAATTTGTAGAATTTAGCCCAATTCCTTAATGTCTGATTATTTTTGCTTTCCATAATAGAGATGGCCAACTTACGAGTCATTTCAAGTTGTTTCTTTAATTTCTCTGATAAATCAGCTTCAGTGTCAAACGCCTTAAGCGCATCTCGAAATTTTGTGGTCTGATTCATCATTTTCCCTTGCCTACAAAAGCAGTTGTATCGCACCTGACAGTGAATGTCTTTCAAGTGATGCATTACATATCTCTCTACCTAGAAGTCCATGTATTTCGCTCACTTTTCCTTACCTTGTCTTTGGATCCAATTTCACAAATATTAATCTTTTCCAGTTTTTTAAATCGTTTTCTAAAGAAAACAATGTAGAGATAATAATAATATTTCTAAATTCATACGCTAAAATATGATGTGCACGAAATATAAGCTATGTATCAGCTCTTCTTGGAAGAAGGTCAATTAAGTAGATTCTTCAACTAGTTATTTCGTGGTTTTATAACATTTTTTTTTCGAAGATAACATTCGTGTATTAAACTATTTCATATAATTCTCATTCTGCGATTCGTGAAAATTTAAATGCATAAGTTATGTGTTGTTTTCCTCACCAGATAAAATCTGCTTCCATTTTCGTACTGTTTGTCTAGGAGTATATAACTTTTATAACATCACCGACAGTTCACATTTTTCATTAATTTCTTTTTATTGACAATTGCTTGTATGTATCAAATACAACATCTATCCTTTGAGAGGATGTATAATCTTGTATTATTTTAGAAAACAAGATCTTTGAAAGTTTTTCAAATAATTGTAGTTCCTATGGTAGCTTTAAACAAAGTACATTACGTCATTTATATTGACAACATTCAGAAGTCGCAATTTTGTCATAACATCCGCCAGTTTGATTTTTCAGTTTTTCGTATTGAACCATCAAGTGTTGCTAAGGATCACCGAAGAAGCCCTAAATGGTAAGAAAAGACAATTCTCATATCAAATTCCTTCGCTCCGTAATGATCGTCCTCTGAGCAAACAGATTTCCTTTTGTCTTGGCAACAAAGTTTGATTTATTTAATTTTAAATTCTTTTTCTTCTTCAAGTCAGAAAACGCGTTTAGCTTTTTTATCTTCGGAGGTTAGAAAGATCCTTCTGCCTTTGAATCTTCAGACAGATATTTTCTCTTGAAAGTTTAGTAAGTTTCTTCACCCATCTCATGAACTTTGACCATTCTTCGACAATTCCTGGATTTTTAATTATTTTAACTGACACTATTACCTTGTCTTTATTTATCTATTCATTGATAACCATCATGTTCTGTAAATATGAGATATCACGTTCGTCATTCTGGATCTTGCTCAAAGACTGATCTGGATGTAGAACAGATTTTTTTGAAGAACTGATTTTGGTTCTTTCACGAATTATACGAAAAAATTCTGCCCTGGTATCAAAAATATCTCTTAACTGCGGCAGGTTTTTGAACGAATTTTGTTGTAGCTTTTGACCCCCTACGTACCTTTAGTTATTGTCTGTTTAATCAACCAATAAATTTAGCAATATTAAAATTAAGAAAATCTTTCCTATCACCGTGTAGAATTTTCCAATATGGTGTTTATTACTTATTCTATTTTTGAAAATATCATGGATAAATGCCATGTTGTGGCTGATGTTGTGGTTAATCCAAAAATGTATAGTTTAACAAGTCCACTGACATGAAAATGCATGATCCTCTGAATAATCAACGACGACGGCCATTTCCCAGAATGGCGCTCATAAAGCTATCTTGGTTTTAAAAATATGGATAAATGTCATTCTAATGTTGTTGTGAATCCAAAAATGTATGTCTAATTTTACAAGTCTTCTGACATAAAATCACACAACCCCTGGCTCAACGGTGGCCGCCATTTTTCAATATGGCATCCATTAGCTACTCTGATTTTGAAAATATCATGGATAAATGTCATTATGATGTTGTCGTAAATCCAAAATAGAATGGTTTAGCAGGTCCACTTTCGTGAAGCCACAAGAGTTCCTGCCTCAACGATGGCAGCCATTTTCTAATATGGCGCCCATAAACTACCTTAGTGTTGAATGTATCTTGGACAAATGAGATGCTGATTTTATGGTGAATTCAAAAATGTATTGTTTACCAAGTTTGCTGACATAAAATTATATGACCGTTTAGCTCAACGACGGCGGCCATTTTCTAATATGGTGGCCAACAGCTACCCTCGTTTTGAAAGTATCATGGATAATTGAGGTGTTGTTGTTGTGGTGAATCCAAAAATATATAGTTTATGAAGTCCCCAGAGATGAAACCATACAAGTCCCTGGCTCAACGACTAATTACTCTTTGGATAGCAGACAACCTATAATTAATTTGCCAGACACAAATTCGGTTGCAAAGTTAATGCCAGACGGCTTTAAATATGGCAATGATTTATATTTATATATAAATAATATATTTATATTAATATATAATATATTTAAAAATAATATATTTATATATAAAATTAATTATAGGTTGTCTGCTATCCAAAGAGTAATATCTTGTAATTTTTAAGCTGAACTTGACTGAACTTGAATGAATCACCATTTATGTATTACTATAGAATATATAAATAAAAAAATACCGCAATTTTTTGCACATTAAAATAACAATACCACAAAAAATTAATTTTGTATTCAGTAAATTATGTGAATAAAACAATTATGTTCATGTTTTGCTCACATTAAAACGTTAAAAGATTAAAAGAAAAATGTAAAAATATGACATATTATATTGCTCTACAGATAAGCATATTCTTTTATTTTACAGTACAATCAGTACGTTACTTAAACCACCTCTGTGTGAAATATATCTATTAATGGGTTCAATTTTTCTCGCTATCCCAACGATAAAAGAATGAATTAATTACAACGAATGCCCATTAGATAATTTAACATAATGCAAAAGCAGTGTACTTTTAAGCAGGCGGAGTAATATCATCAAAGCTAGTAGGAAATTGCGTGATATAAACTTTTATCTGTATAAAAGGAAAATCTCTTGGGATATGGAGTTAATATTTATTATGTATCCCAAAAGCAGATAAAAATTATTCGAATGCCCTATCCGTGGGTATTAAAAGTAGTGAACTCTTTAAATATGGTAGAGAACATTCAAAACGCTGCATTTATAATTATTCTTTATTTTGCAATTTGTGCTTTTTTTTAACTCTCCCCTTAGTTATTCTTATATGTTTAAAGAACTTTTGAAAATGCAAAATATTCTAAAAAACTTATTTAAGTAAGGGGCCCTAAAATAATAACGCCTAGGAAGGTAATGACGCTAAATGCTGATATTATGCGCAATTTTGAAAGAATTCGGGAGATGGTACCTTTGGGTTCTGCGCAAAAGAGCTATGAGTCATCTGAATCCCAAACAACAGAAAAAAGTTAATTTGTTAAGTTCATAAACTTTATCGCTGTAAAAAGTACGTAAAGACCAAAACCCTATCTAAAATTTGCGAAATAAGTTCTGTGATATGAAGACTATACATTTATTAGGAAATACCTTGTTTATTACATAAATTTGTAGTTTATTTCATGTACTTTTAAAACTTTGTGAAAAAAATTGGATGTGTTCGCGAGGTAGTTTATAGTTTAAAATATACTGCGTAATAATCATACCCGAATAATAACGCCATCCACTGGCATTATTACTCCAGTTGATTATTTTCAGTAGTGGAACTTTATCCAAATAGGAGTTCATTTTTAGTACTTTCCAACAAAGTTGAAAAGTGCTTATGTATTCGGTTTGTCTGTCCGTATGGCCGTCTAGCCGTATGGACGTCTGTCCCCGCTATAACTCTCGTAAATATACTCGGATTGTCATGAAATTTTTGGACGTTAATGACGTTTACCCAAGCACGAACCCTATTGAAAATGAAGTTTCTGCCATGATTAGTTTATTTACAAGGACAGTCAAAAGTTTTCCATTACATTACGGCCTATGGGGAAAAATCGTTTCAAATGAATTTTAAAGATGTTACATCCAGTAAAACACCTTCAACTTTATATGCATCTACAAAGTTCACTAAAGTATGCATTTTCTAAAGTATGCAGCGAAAAGAATAGTTATTATACATTTACAGGGCCACACAAAAGAGTTCCAATAGATAGTAATAAAGGGGGAATTGTTTGCGACATATTTTAATAATTATGGTAAACGATTTCATATATAATCAAATTGATATACGTTGTTGAGGATTAATATGAGTTATTTCATAATACATAGTGCATAGCATTTACAGGGACACACAAAAGATTTCAAATAGTATATTATATCTAAAGTCCTGTATATTATGGAAGATAGCTGTTAGATGGATAAAATGAATTATGATATACATTTTTAAGTTTCACTAGATGTATGCATCATAAAGCAGATTTACGCACGCTTGGCTGCAACACCGTATGTGCCAAATATTGAAGTATTCAATATTGTCCGTACATTCTATAATACCCGAAATTCTTCTACATGTTTTTTCGGATTTGAAAGAAGAACATGTAATGTAATAAAAATATCTATCATACAACAAATAAATAAATAGTTATTTAATGAAAAAGTGGAATACTGTAGACGAATACGAAGTTATATATGATAGAGAGTATTTAAAATGCTTCATTTGTAATCATTTATAAGTTTTCATAATTTATCTTTCTAGTAAATCTAATTTTCCTTTCAATTAGTCTTAATTTTTTTTAACATAAATTTTTAAAAATGTCGAACTAAGCTATAATATTAATTGTAAAAAATAATTCAGCAACGTTATTCACTTCAGAGTGATGTTTAGTGTGTTACAATGTTAGAAATATTTTAGGAATAAATTACTTGATCTTTGGATATTGTCTCCGAAGACATTATTTATGAACATAGCATCTGCCTTATAAAATATACAATATTATTATAAAATTTCTTACTAATATCTGAAAAACACTGGAATTTACGTGTGTTCGAAGAAACATAATTCTTTTTCTTTCTTTCTTTTTTTTTTTTTTTTTTACATTTAATGTGAAAAAAAAATCGCTTTTCAGTAAATTCTGCACCAAGAATATACATTTCTAAGAAAATAATCTTTGTAAAAAAATCGTTTAATTAATGAACACCTGAATGTTTCATGCATAGCGTACGGAAATTGTAAATATATAAAAGAGATCGCGTTCTTAAAAAGGGAAAATTAAAAAGGAAAAAAAATCTGAGGAGATCTTTAAGCTTTAATATAATCCCCAAATCTGCTCCTCATCTCCAGTAGTACCATTTCTTTACCCTGCCAGTCATTATCAGATGATAAGCTGTCGTTGAGTAAACTTGATCTCGAGTTGATTTGATACAGATTTTCTTCTCCAGTATGAGTGTAAACATAGACTATTTCAGGAAAGTTTTTTCCCGATTTTATTTGAAAGAATCTTATGGAATTCTTCTACTGGAGATAATAGTTATTTACGTTTATTTCAATAAAGCTAAACGTAAAATTTTACCTAAAATTAAAAAAAGTAGAGGAATTATGAAAGGAGATTACATAATTCAACATGTCCAACCTACAAATTGATGCATGGATTCTGGTAAATGATCTTTTAACACTTTCCAACAAAGTTAAAAAGTGTTTATGCATTCGGTTTGTCTATTCGTTTGGCCGCCTGTCCGCGCTCTAACTCTCGTAAACATACTCGGATTGTTATGAAATTTTTATATGTTATTGATGTTTACCCCAGCACGAATCCTATTGAAAATGAAGTTCCTACTATGATTAGTTTATTTACAGGGATCGTCAAAAGTTTTCCGATACATTACGGCCTATGGCGAAAAATCATTTCAAACGAATTTTAAAGGTGTTACACCCTGTCAAACTTATTCAAATTTGCATGGATTCGCAAAATGCTCTAAAATATGCATTCCGTAAAATATGCAGTGAAAATAATAGTTACTATTCATTTACAGGGCCGCTCAAAAGAATTCCATTACACAATAATAAAGGGCGGAATTGTTTGCGACATATAATTATGTTAAAAGATTTCAAGTATCATAAAGTTGATATATGTCGCTGAGAATTAATATAAATATGCATAGCATTTACAGAGACGCACAAAATATTTCAAATCTTATTTCTTATCCGAAGTACTGTATAATCGATGATGGCTGATGGATGGATGAAATACATTTTCAATTATGATATGCATTTTTAAATTTTAGTAAATGTCTGCAAACTATATGGTGTGTATAAATGTTATAGTTGATATACAGGGTTACACAAAAGAGCTCATAAAGGCTACTGAATGTGAGGATAACTAACTTAAAGGTGGTTTTTAAGTAAGTTATGCATTTTTATGTTGAACTGCTTTCAGTTTACTAAGAAATGTTTGTAGAATATGGATAAAATGATATACAGGGTCACGCAAAGAATTAGCTACATGGTCACCCATAAATGATAATTTCTGGAAATGTGATTTAAGTAGTTTTAAGAGTGTTTTTGTTTTAACTAAATTTTAAGAAAATACTGCCGTGTAATGAAGGTATCAAATAAATTACAGGACTGAACAAAAGTATTCAAGTATTTTCCATCTATTAGAATAAAGTGCTGAAAGAAAAATTTCAACCAGCAAGGCACTTTCTCGCTAAACTAAATTTTCCCACTATATAGTATATATATATATATATATCAACCGACGGATCAAATACAGGGCTGTTCTAAAGTATTGGAATATATATTTGGCTGGACAGTAGCATCTTATTTCCCTAAATAACAGAATTTGGTTAAAGATTTCAGGAAGTGTTGGAAAGCGTTTCATAATCTATTTTTAACGCAAGATTTTTCTTACTTGTCTGTGTATGAAAATAGTTCCTTGTCCTGCTTCAAACACTGCTGCCACTGACTTTCATCTCAGCTCGCAGCGGCATTTCATAATAAAGGGGATGAATTTTCGTAACTTAACTAACTCTATAGTTTCTAATATAATTTTCAGAGTGTGTCTCTTTTTTTGGTCAATAATACTTTTAAAAAAATTGTCAGACGCGTGTTAAGGACCATATATTTGCTTCTTGGGAAGCTAATGAACTGACAAGCACACAGAAAAAAGTTTTGTTGAATCAACAAAAAATTGTTTGGTCCAACAAATCTTTTCATTTAAATATGGGTCAATGGAAATTTTGTTTAAATAAACAACAACAACAATATGTATATATATATATATATTATATCTATTTTCTTTTGGCAATTTTCCGTCCACAATTTTCATCCGAAATGCATAATAACGTAAACGTCATTTTTCCGTCTCAATTTGAAAAGTTTTCATTATCCAAAAATTATGTTAATCCTTTATAGTTATATTAGTCAATGAAACAAAATTATGTTAATCGAGACAATTATGGCTACTGCACACTAATTTCAATTTTGCAAAAAAGCAACAAAATTTTGTTGGAATTACAGATTGAAAATACAAAACATTAGTAAGACTCAAATAAAATTGATGAAATTTTGTTAAAATTTTATAAGAGTGTTAGCATTTTTTTTTTTTTTTTTTTTTGTCTGAGCAACAGAACCGATTTTTTACTTTAAAAAATTCGCTTAAAACAACCAAAATGAACTCAACGAAACATGTTTTATAGTTTTAATCAATTTCTTTTTCTCGGTGTAGATTCTTTTTTATAACTTTCCAAACTTAGTCCTGCTCATTTGTCTCTTGATACGTTGACGTTGCATAAACTTTCTGTTTACAAATACCAGTATAAAACTCGTATTGATATGTATTGTTGTGAAAGTGCTGGCTAGTGGACAAAAGGTGCCTCGTTAGAATCCCGACTGGATGTTTCCACGAAAAAACTGTTTTCTTGAAACAAAAGTAAATTTTGGTTAATATAGTCCCAACCAAAAATCTTGATTGGAATAACAAAATTTTAAACGAAATTTTGTTGAATTAACAAAATTATTTAATTAGTCTAACCAAAATTTGGTTATTTTAACTAAAATATTTGGTTGGGGCTATGTTTACCAGAATTTTGTTGTTTCAAAAAAGTAGTTTTTTTTTCGTGTTTAATGGATCAGATTCCCTTTTAAATGGATGTTCGGCCTGTTTAGCTATCTTCTACAAAAGAGGGCCACCGCGGATCGTAAACGAAACAGATGAAAGCAAGCATGAGCATTTTTTTTTTCTAGAGCTAGAATTTTCATGTTAGTTTTAGAAATCTTGTGCATAACAATTAATTAAGGGTGTTCTTAAATAAAAAAGGACAACTTTGTGACATACGCTTTAATTTATTTTTGTTCGGAAAAGCATGAAACTAGCAGGTGTTGTTGTTCAGAATCTGTCTAATTTCACTCAATTTTCTGTTTTTTTTTTTTTTAAACACAATAAATTTTTCATAAGAAGCCTTCAAAGTTGACGTTTTTGAAGACATTTCCCGATGAAAGCAGAAAAATTGGTCGAAAAGCAGGAGAAAAACGGGAAATCATGTGATCGAAATAGCTTAGAACTGGATAGGTAATTTATTGATCAAAAAATGGAAAATTAAATTAGATTTGAAATTACTTCCACAGTTAGACCTTCCAATTTTATATCTTTCTGTTAAAAATGAATTTATAAATGTGTCAAAACGTTTTGCGCTTGTTGAGCGGAGCAGTTGAGAACACCCTTGTGATATCTTAGATAAACTAGCGGAAGAAACAAACAATTTTCCCATCTACGTGAATGCTTACTATAATCCTTTGTATAACGAGAAGGGAAAGTAGAATGGTATGTCAGTGAGGCTATTCCATTATGGATCATGACAGTTACTTAAAGATGAGAAAGAGATAAGATTCTGAGAAATGCAAGGGGTTGAACTGGTGTGCAGAGAAGAAAAGCGAGGACATTCTCTGTGTAGTCTTCGGTAGAAGAGGTTGATTATTCTCTCAGAGATGGTGAAGTATTGACTTTCTGGGTGTTTTTGGGAGAGGCTATGATCGAATTGTAACAACGTGTATGAATGGAATCTACCTCACTGATGATTGTGAAGTTGACTGTATATATATTTGTAATTAGCAGTTCTAATAAAGAACTTAGGAATGAAATTTAGTATAATGAATTGTTTCTTTAGTATATATGCTAAAAGGGAGGAAACATCGGCCACGACACCACACCCTTAAAGAATTATTGATACAGTGCCCAATGCAAACTATAATTTGCATTACTTTAACAAACATAAAATACATTTAAAAATTGAATTCAGTATTAGATCGACAGGTTTCTCTGCAAACCATATTTTGATTTGACGGCTAAAATTCCTGGATTTCATGAATTTGGTTAGAATATTAAAATGCAATTTTAGGCCTGCCAAGTCATATATTGGAGGAGACTACCTACAGACCCAAATTTAGTGGTTTGGTTGGTTTAACATTGCATTTTTCACCCAAAAAGTATGAAAACATGGTGGACTGGAAGCAGAAAAACACAATAGTAAATCTACCAGTTAGCCACTAAAATCGTTTTTGGCAGTGTTTTCAACCAAGATATGACTTGCCAGACTAGTTGTATTTTAATGTGCGAATCTAGTTTATCTAGTCCTGAAATTTCAGCTACCAATTCGATGAGTAGATAATCTCTCCAATCGTATCTTACATTTGGTTAATTAACTTAAAAGAATAGAAACATATGAAAAGGGCTATGAAAAATGTAGGAACTGAAGATTTAAGATAATGGTTAAATTTTAAGAAGTTCCTCACAGAACTAAATTTTACATTAAAAATGGCAATATATAATCTTTTTTTTTAAAGTTTTGATAGGGTTTTTTTTTTTCATTTTATTTCCGGTATTTTTTATGGGTGTGTAATTTTTTTTTTCTCTGAAATAAATCTAGCATGTTTTGAGAAAAATCTTAAGAGATCCCTCCTTTCACAAATTACACATTTATATAAAATGTTTTAAATTACGCAAGCATCCTGCTAATTAGTTATGATTTTACCAAACTCTAATAAATTGTCCTATGATATTATGAACCCCATTAATCAAAACACCTATGACAATAAACAGTATGCTTCTGTCAAAAGAAAAAAAAAAGAATTCCGCGTTTTTGTTATTGTTTTCTTCCTTAAATGAAACCACGAGAGTCAAAATGCATGAGCGAAAATATACAAAATATATCATTAACATACCTCACTGTTTATCACTTCACTGCAAATTTTATCCTAAATTTTTCGGAAGATAATTTACAGGATTTTAGCATAACTTTTTTCACGCTTATTTATTTTTATACCGATAAACGCTGCGCTTAACGTTTTCAATTAATTGCTACAGTAATTTAAAATGGCAGCTTCTTTTGCTCCCAAGCACCCACTTGAAAAAACGCCTGCGCTATCTGTCATTTCACGTCACTCTGAATGCATCAGAATTGTGGCAGTTCCTTTTGGCCTTCTCGTCAACTTACGCGGTGTCTTAATCTTGTAAAGAGTATGTGTCATTTTTTTTTCAAGATCTAAGTTATTATATGTGCCGTTGAGGAGGGTCTGGAAGATGATTCTGGGAAAGTGATTATTAGAAAAAAAACAGTGATATATATTTTTCCTTTTTTTTTTTTTTTGTAGGAGATGGAGGGCATTTGTATTAAGAATTTTCTCTTTTTTTTGTTTCAAAGATCTAGAAAATATTACTGACACAAACACATATTTTATAGGGTAATCCCGCCAATAGTTGACTCCCTTCCCAACTATAAGTTTAATCTGGGGTTTTTGTTTACAAACAATATGGTCAAGGGACGGTGGACGTTAAATTTTTTTTTTCATCATAGCAATATGAACCACCAAAAGCATATAGAACACCTACAAAAAATTTTCCAATCTTATTAAAATTTATAATATTTTTAAAAAAATTAAAATTTTTAAACGAAATTTTAATATGTTCCTCGTGTCGTAATTTATGAGATATTTTCTTGCTTTTGCATTTTTATCACTTAAAACTCTATTATAAACAAATTTGCGTAAGATTTTTAATCTCTTGAATAGTTACTGTTTTACAGGATTTTTTTTCTGAATTCCATATCTATTTTCATCAAAATTTTGCCTTTTAATAAGTAAAAAATCAAATTTGACTATCGTAATGAAAATGAATTTTAAAAAGCTTACACAATTCTTTCTAAACAGGAACAGGATACTTCATTATAAATTTGAAAAAAAAAAACTGATTTAATATATATATATATATTAGTCGCAAGGGGCATGTCAAAAATCTAAAAATTCTGAAAAATTAGTTTTGAGAAAAACAGATTTATAGCGTATAAATAGACTTATCTTTATTACTTCTTAAAACCTTCATAAATGATATTTTAATAAGAAAAACTGTTTTAGTATTATTAAACCACAGAAAGAAACCTTTTCTCTACGAATTTGCTATAGACGATTTTGCTCAAATAAAAGTCTACTGTACCCTTACCCTCGCAAGAAAGTTCAAAATATTGACTCAATGAATAAAAAATATTTTTAAAGTGTGTCCCAGACTCTCTTAAGAGTGTTCTGAAACCAAAGAGGGTAACTTTGTGACATAAGTTTTAGTTTATTTTTGTTCGGAAATGCATGAAAGTAGCATGCGCTGTTGTTTAGAAATTATTAACTATTTTTTCTTTTTCTTTTGCAAACACAATACATCTTTCAGAACAAGCCGCCAAAGTTAGCGTTTTGAACCGCATTTCCCGACAAAAACAGAAAAACCAATATTAATTAGGGAGAAAAATGCATGATTGAAATTGCTTACAACTTGATATATATATATATATATATATATAATACCATTAAAAGTAGACAAGATTCACCAATGGATTTTATCATTAAAACAATAAACCAAAACGAAGAATTAGAATTGAATTGAATTATAATAAAATTAAAAAATAGTGTAACGAGTAAATCTGATATATATATATATTGCACTATTTTAAATGATAATGAATATTAAATGTGGTACTAGACATAATATTTTTTTATGTTGGTGTGCTTGTTATCATATTGTTTTTAGCTATGTCTATCAAAAGAGAAGTCACTTTATGGTTTATTATTATTGATATTATTATTATTATTATTATTATTATAAAGTGTAAGCATTTGGTTTTTGATTAGTTGGAGATAATTATGGTAATTTAAAATTATTAATTTCCATCTTGTTTATTTCAATTAATAATTTTATAAGAATTATTGTTAATTACAAATCAAGAATGATAGTTTAAAGATTAATTTTTCGATTTTCGATTGATTTCTTTCACCTGATCAACCACTTGAAAAATGAGAATTAAAAAAAAAACTACTTAGTTGAAATTTTATTGTTATTTAAGTTCAGCAGATTTCATTTTTGTCCATTATAGATCATTCATTAAGCTTTGTAGAAATCATGTTAGTTTACTTCGAAAATTAAAAAGGAAATAGGAAACATAATAAAAGCTGTATAACGATAACTTTATTTGACAACTATTAGGCATCTTAAGTGCATACATTTTGAGATGAACTATATAAAAACATATAAAATATATTAAAGAAAAATGCATTTTGTACGAAAAAAATTTTAACGAAAATAACGTGCATTTTTCCCCATATTTAAAAATGTTCCATGGGACGATATTTAAAAAAATAATCAAGTTGAAATTCCGAAGCAAAAATAAATAAATTATTGCTTGACGTATTTTTAATAAATTATATTTTTAAAATATAGGCAGACGAATTGGTTACTTTATCACCAGACAAAAATGTTTTTAGTTTTTTTAGTTATAAGAAGTAGATAACAATAAAATATTAATTTATTTCTCAAGCTTTATACAAGTAAACATAAGAGCTTTAAAAAATTTAATATGAAGAGAAAAAGCACTTCTACTAGGAAGTTTTTTCCTTCTAAAGACAGAATTTTAAGTGAATTCCTCTGAAATTTAAACTCCAGTCACGTATTTCGGTTCAGCAAAATCAGTCGAAAAAACTCGTATATGCGGCATTCCAAAATCTATATAAGTAGATTTCATAAAATGAAAAATAAATGTTGACATACGTCTAAGTTTTTTCTTTCTACTTGTATATTTTCTTTGATCCACTTGCATTTTTCTTATTTTTCTGCAACTGGCAGACGATTAAATATCAAATATAGCAGTAGTATTTTTTTCTCTAATTAATATATATATATATATATATATATATATATATATATATATATATATATTTATATATATATATATTTCATTTTTACGTTGTATCAATTGTTGAAATAATAAAAAATATCCTTTTTATTTTGGAATTTGATTTTGAATAATTTTATATTTTTTTAATATTCTAAGTTTGCACAAGAATTAAAATATCTTTCTACCGTTATTTAAAAATTTCAGTTATATTTATTGCGTTTTATAGTTATCGCTAAATGAATTAAACTGAGCATTACGAATGGTGTCTATTGTTGCTTGATAGTCGTTGTTTGATCCGTTTTTTCTGTCTGTCCGTCTGTCTGTACAACAGTCCCTAAACTACCCAAACGAATGTTTCAAATGTAATGTATATATATAATCGTTTCAAAATTTTGTCGCGTGATTTTAAATTTCATGAAAATCGAATCAAAGCATGAAAAGATATTAATGAGAATTTTCTTCATTCTGTTACATCAATTCACGGATAATTAATTCAGTGATATCCCATGATATGTAATGATTTTAGATTGCCACGAGAATTATTCTATTAATGTCTATCATTTGTAATCAATTCAGTGATATCCCATAATACGTAATAATTTTAGGTTGCCATGGTGATTATGTCCTATTTAAGATGGAATCATATTATTGCTATTACTGAATTTGGTATTATAATAGTAATAAATTTTGTATTCATGCTTTTTTGCATAAGAGTGCAACAGCTGTTGCACCAAGATCTGAATATTTGTAAAACTAGTTATAGTGCGAATGCAGCTCATTGTCACAGGCGTTGCTTTACTAATTTTACAGATTTTAATTAATTAAAAATATATTTTTAAGTTTTTCTATTTTACTCTCATTGACTGGTTTTGCTTATAGTTTAAGTATATGTATCATCTCATTACTTTTTTTATTTTTAAATCTTGTTTCTATCTAGAATTTGTACCTCATATTATACATTGTTTACATTTTAACTATTATTACTAACTTATACAGTATTTAATTGTAATTTTATGTCTTTATACTCTTTTAATTAGTTTTTATTGTATATACCATTCCTGTTTCCATTAATTATATTATTTTTTTCCTCTTCGTACTGGTTACTGTTTATTCATAATTCTATGTTCACATTTTTAGGTGCATTCGTTTATGTAAATACGTAGTACCTATAGCTGTCGTCGTTCAGTCCGTCCGTCTGTCCATCTGTCCATCCGTCTGTCCATCTGTCTAACTGTCTGTCCATCTGCCCTTACGTCCGCATATAACGACGCAAAAACTACCCAACCGAATCGTTTGAAATTTAAAATATATAATTATTACATAATTTAGTCGAGTCATTTCAAATTTTATGAAAATCGGATGCATAATTAATTTACAGGGACAATCAAAATATGTGTGTGCCAAATGTATGAATCAAAATGTATTCCATTACATTACGGCCAATGGGGAAAAATGTTTTAAATGCATTTCAATGGTGTTACACTCATTCGAACATAATAAAATTGACATGCATCTATAAAGTACATATTATAATATACATTTTGCATAATCTGTGGTGCAAAGAACATTTGTTATTGATTTACAAGGCCACACAAAAGTATTCCATTACGTAATGGTATAGGGAGAACATTGTTTGGTGTGCATTTTAATAGTACAATTTTATGAGATTGATATATGAGAATGATATTTTTAAAACTTCGTTATCGTATGAACGCACCTCATTTGCTACGCTTCACGTGGAATTTCCAACATGTTGACTATGTCTTGGCGTAGCGTGTCCAAAAAGGAACTTTTTGCCATAAAACCCAAATCAATCAATCGTTGTCGCGTTTGATACGCAATTTCCGACATGTTTAATAACTGCACATGTAAATATTGGTAAATGAATGTAATTCGATCGTTTTAATTGATTAATAAAATTATCATATGCATGCATATTAAAATTATTAATACCGATACAAAAAGTTTAATATCAGATGTGCTTTGTGTTATTTCCTTGCATCTCTTGACTACTTCAAATGTAACGATGATTATTACACTTTCCAATGGTATTTGTTTTAATATTAAATATGTTCTTAAATCAAAAAGAGTAATTTTGTTGCATGAGTTTTAATTTATTTTTGTTCGGAAGTGCATGAAATTATTGTGCATCGTTATTCAGAAATTATCAAATAGCACTCATTTTTCTGGGTTTTTTTTTTCTTTTTCTTTCCAAACACAAGAGATTTTTCGGAATAAACCTTCAAAGTTGGAGTTTTGAACCGCAGAAAAAATTGTTCTTACAAAGGGAGAAAAATACGTGATCTTGGAAATCGAAATCGCTTATAACTCGATAGGTAATTTAATTATCATAAAATGGAAAACAAAGTGATATTCGAAATCGCTACCATTGTCAGGCCTTCAAATTTTCTATCTTTTCGTTAAAAAACGAATTTGTAAATGTATCAAAAGCGCTTTGTGCTTGTTGAGTAGAGCAACTGAGATGAGCCTGCATGGTAAAACTGATAACAGTGCTTACAAACACTTATAAATTCATTTTAATAAATACACCTATATGTTTCGTATATACAGGTAGAACTGGTGATTTTTTTTAAGAACAACATTGATAAATAATTTCCTCAAAAGTTTTTAAAATGAGCTTGATAATACAAAAATCACAAGATCTGAAGTATCACGGAAGTGGGTAACTTTAATAAAACTAGACATCTATTAATGTGAATTATTTATCCTATCGTTTTTAGGTGGATTCGTAATTATGTAAATACGCTGCACCTATAGTCTGTCTCAAAAGTTTAAGCACTCTGCAAATCTGGTTTAAAATAATTGAAGAAGAAAATATTTTATGCTAATTTACAATAAATACTCAACATTTAATCAAAATAAAATAAAATAAGCCATTTTGGGTAGTTAAAATAAAAAATATATTTATTTTTATTTATTTTTTCTTTTTTTCTTGAAGAAACGCTGTCTCAAAAGTTTAAGCACTTTATGCAAATTTTTTTAGAAACACGGGATTGGTATTGTGTAATGACGTTGAATGACATCATATTGCACTTTTATACAAGTATAAAAGGTGGAGAAATTATTTCCTAATGTTTTAAACATGACAAAGTGTAAAGAATTCACAAAATGTGAGATTTTGAAAGATTTTAAATTGAAATCTCAAAATAAAACTGTTTCTGAAATTGCAAAAGCTTTAAATTGATCAAAACTATGTATATATCAAGTACTTTCTAAAAATGATAATTTTAAGCGGAAACCAAAATGTAGACGACCACGTATGACGACTGTTCAGATTGATCGGAAAATACGGAGATTGGTATTTAGACAAAATATGTCCCCATACGGCAAATTAAAAATAATCTCAGAGTACAGATGTCCAAAGACACTGTAAGTAGACGTATTAAAGCGTGTGATTACATCATGTAAAAGAAATTGGTCCGCAAACCGTCTCTTAAATTACACCACAAACGGGTAAGAATGAACTGGGCTAAAAAACACATAACCTACGGGGACAAATGGCTTACTGTTTTATTCAGCGATAAGAAAAAGTGGAAATTAGATGACCCTGATGGTTGGAACGCGTATTGGCATGAGTTAAGCAAGAACCGAAGGACATATTTAGCAGGCAGCAAGGCGGTAAATCCGTTATGGTTTGTGGGGGGGGGGGCATTTGGGACATTTGCCAGCCCTCTCTGGCTTTTCTAAAACGAAGAGAAGTTTCAAAAATGTTTCAAGAGACGCTAAACCATCATTTGCTTCCATTCGGTGACATTTTGGGGGGTTTTGAATGAACTTTTCTACAAGACAATGCCTCAATCCACGTATCCCATTCTACAAAACTTTGGATTTTTCAGAAAAATGATAAAGTACTTGACTAGCCAGCTTTAAGTCCAGACTTAAACCCGATTGAGAATATCTGGAATATTTTAACCCGCCAAGTTTAGGCAATGGAAAGCAGTATGACTCTATTCAAGAACTCCAAGTGGCTATTGAGAAAGCATGGTATTCTTTGCCACCAGAAACCCCACAAAAACTAGTAATTTCGACGAAAGCACGTTTATTTGAACTAATCCGAAAACATGGTAAAAAAATTTGTTAATAAAAGTTCTGTAAAATTATAAATATGGTTGTTTTGGACATTGTGCATAAACTTTTGAGACAGTTTTTTTATAACTTTTTTTTAATTGTATTTTTTTAAATTATGTGATTTATATATTTCTATTTTTGATATCGTTTATTTAAATAATATTGCGAAATATGTAAATAAAAAAATGTTATTTGTTCGAACTTTTTATAATTCATTAAAAATCGATATTTTATGCTTGTGCTTAAACTTTTGAGACAGACTATCTAATAGCCGTTTAGTCCGTCCGTCTGTCCGTTAGCATATAACAACGCAAAAACTACCCAATCGAATAGTTTGAAATTTAAAATATATAATTATTACATAAATTTGTCGAGTCATATAAAAAAAATAATTAAAAAAAAAAAATCGGATGCATAGATCAATTATAGGGACAATCAAAAATATTCCGTTACATTATGGTCAACGGGGAAAAAAGTTTCAAATGCATTTTAATCGCTTGAAATTTTAAAATATATAATTATTACATAATTTTGTCGCGTCATTTCAAATTTTATGAAAATTGAATGCATAGATCAATTATAGGGACAATCAAAAGTATTCCATTACATTACGGTCAATGGGGAAAAAAAGTTTCAAATGCATTTTAGCGGTGTTGCAATTATTCGAATATAATAAAATTGATATGAATCTAGGAAGTATATATTATAATATACATTTTGCACAAACGATTTTGTAAAGAGCATTTATTATTGATATACAAGGCCACACAAAGTATTCCATTACATAAT
This sequence comes from Maratus speculifer, assembly GCA_964019185.1. NCBI lineage: Eukaryota > Metazoa > Arthropoda > Arachnida > Araneae > Salticidae > Maratus > Maratus speculifer. Next base: position 146,534,257 of record OZ025294.1, read on the forward strand.
GATATAAAGAGGACATTGTTTGATGCGCTTTTTAATTATATTAAACTATTTCACATTTTATGAATATGATATACGTTGCTGAGGTGTAATAAGAGTTACTATTCCTGTATATTTACAGGAACACAAAAATAATTTCGACCACTACACTGTATCCGAAGTACTGTCTGTTATAACAACAAGATCTAAATATTTTTAAAACTTTGTTATCGTACGAACGCACCTCATTTGCTACGCTTTACGTGCAATTTCCAACTTGTTTATTTTATAAAGCATCTCGTTCAAAGCCTAGGCAACTCAAAGGAGGCTTAGCTAGAGGGTTACCATAGGCGAAGACTTTTTAATTGTATTTCGCACCGCTTTTTCAAAAGAAAAATATTATATCCCTCTAAGCGTCTGGAACGTAATATTCCGTTGACTAAGCTCCAGTTTTCACTGCAATATAAGCAATATTTAAGATAATATAATTCTATATATTTAATGAATTTTCCATATAGTTTAGAAATATTATATTTTCAAGAATTACATTCATATTTGAAGCTAAGTTTTTTTTTATATATAATGTTGGAAGAATCATATTTTCTGAGCATTTAAAACAAAATTACATTTTTACCCATTTGCAAGACACTCAGAGGGATATATACGTTTTGCCGACATTTATAAGAGAAATACACAGCAAAATGTACTTTTTAAAAATATTGGTGCGAACAGAATATAAAAATAATCGCTTGTGGCAGCCTTGGAGTTATTGCATTTATTCTCTCTGGTAGATTTCTGCTGATTCTCGAATAATTGATGGAAAAGTAAATCTTGACGGATAAAATTATTCTAATATCTTATAAATCAATCTGTAAAGTTTCTTTGTTATGTAGTCTGACTATAGCTGTAGTTCTCTTGGGCCGTTTTATGTCTGCTATAAATTGCTTGTTCCTCGTTTAAACTTCTCCACGCCCTTGGCCATATATGTGTGGATGTTTTATTTTTATTTTTTTTTATTTTTATTTTCATTTTTTTATAATTATTGTGAATAACAAGTTGGAAATTGCACGTCAAGCGTAGAAAATGAGGTACGTCCTTACTATAACGTAAGTTTTAAAAATATTCAGATCTTGCTATAATAGTACACAGTATAGTGATTGAAATCTTTTGTGTGCTCCTGTAAATACTGTCTCCTTTCTATTATACAGGAAGTAACTGGTTATAAACTTCAGCAACGTATATCAATTTCATAAAGTATGAAACAGTTTAATATTATTAAAACGCGCACTAAACAGTGTTTCTTTCTATACCATTATGTAATGGAATACTTTCGTGTAGACCTGTAAATTAATAATAAATATTCTTTAGTATAAACTCCAGATTGCATTTTTTAGTATATACTCAATAGATTCATATATATTCTATTATGTTTGAAAGAGTGTAGCCTCATTAACCCCTTAAGTCGTTTGCCCTAACGCCGTTCGGGCAAGACGAATTTGCTTATTGCATCATTTAAAGCTTTTTGACACCACTCTTATTTTAAAAGAAATTTTCAGGCAATTGAAAGGCGGAAATGTTTAGACTAAATTTTACGAATATTTCATTTAAATAATAGTTGTGTGAATCCGCTTTTTTCAATTTATTGAACGGAGAACAATTAACCAATTACGGGGTTAAAATGCACTTAAAACTATTTTGCCCCATTGACCGTAATGTAGTGCAATAGTTTTGATTGTCCCTGTAATGTAACTATGCATTCGATTTTCATAAAATTTGAAATGTCTTGACAAAATTATGCAACAATTATATATTTTAAATTTCATATAATTCGGTTCGGTAGTTTTTGCTCTGTTTTCTGCGGACAGTCGGACGGACTGAACGACGACTATAGGTACTACGTATTTATATAATTACGAAAGCACCTAAAAAGAAAAACAAAAGATGATAATAATCGAATAAATACAGAATCCCGCAATTACAAAAATAAAAATTTTGCGGTATGGCAGCACTAATGATGTTATTTCTGATACTCAGCTATAAAACCAACGTGAAATAATATTTTGGCAGTTCAGTGATGATAGATTATTTCACCAAATTGTTAATATTTGATAAAAATAATAATATGAGACATATTAAATGTATTAAATTTTAATAATTTGTAGAAATGTACGAAAAAAAAATTAGTTTTTTATCCCAAAAAAATCATTTCTCTCATAAATCACCATCAACGCTTAGCGGCCACAAATGTGGATTTTATTTGTTTATTTATTTATCTATAGTGATTTTTTATTGTTTATCCCATTTTTTTCTTTCTCTTTTTCTATTAATATAAAAAACAAATAAATAAATAAAAATATAACAAAAAAAGTCATTTTTTCTTAACATAAAAAAATTCGCCCGAAGTTAAATTTTCTTTTTGTCATTCCTGAATAATATTGCGATATTGCTTTGTTTAAAGGTATTTCATGCACACCTAAAAATTTATAAGGTTCTCTTTAATCCATTTTCTTATATACCATACTTTTTAAAATTTTATGGAATGTTTTGCAATACAAGAACTAATGAATTTATTAAGTTTAAATTTCAATCTTCTAAAGAATCCAGTAAAATATATATTAAAGGTAATAGCCTGTAATTTTGTACAGTGAAATTTCTTTTCTCCTTATTATTTTTGCTTATAATTAATCTATTTATAGTAAAAAATTTCTTTATTTAGACATTTTATCGATAAAGATTTCACACTCTAGACCCCTAAGCAATTAATCAAGGAAAGAAATAAAATACATGATACTGCGAGAAATGCTAGATATAAAGAAAGCACTATACATGTTCTGCAAAAAATGCAGGCAAAAATAATGGTTTGCAATTTTTTCACAAGTAAATCTTCTTTGTGATTTTTTTCCTTTTATTTTCTTTCATTTTTTCCTTTTTTTTTTTATAAAATAAAAATAGCGTAGAAATTTTTTTTGGTAATTTTTTTTTTCTACATCAACATCTATCACTGTTGTCGATAATATATATATATATATATATATATATATATATATATATATTTTTTTTTTTGTGCTTTAAGTAGTAAAAAGAAAAATAGTTTTTGTAGCTATCAAATAAAGTTAGAGAGTATAAAAAAAAATTGTGAGATATCGGAAAATTATTCTTATTACAGCTAATTTTTTTCTAATCATTTTTTTAAAACAAAACACCAACATTTTCAGAATAAAAAAATTCCCTGAAAACATTTCTTAAAAGAAAAAAAAATTGTTTAATAATGCGCAATTTTTTGACACATTTACGGACTAATTTTTTAATATAAAAAGCATGTTTCTTAAAGGCGTGATTCTTGAAGCAATTTCGAATCAAGCAGATTTCTTCCATTTTTCGATAAATAAACTATATATAGAGTTATAATAGGCAATTGTTGTCTTATGACCGTTTTCCACGTAAAGGTTAAAAATGACCACTTAAAAAATTATCCCGTATTTTTAGAAAGATTTTTTACCACCCACAGTTTCTGAAACATTTTTCAAATCACACAAGAACATTTTAATAAATTTCCATTTTTTTCATGCGGTGAAAAAAAATGTTTCAATAAACGCTTTATAAAATTCATAACACCGCTAAAAACCTATCTTCAGAAATTACTACCTTATACTTTCAGGATGTATAGGTGGTCATTTCTAATCTATCATAATTCTTTTATGGAGCCTTCCGTATCACCTGTAGCCCCACCAGTGGCCGAGAGGATAAAACCTCTCAACTGGTAGACGGCAGGTACTGGGTTCGAACCCAATCGCGGCCGACGGTCTAACCGTTCGGGGTTTTCCTCAAACCTTACGTAAATACGGATTAGATTCCCTTAGAAAGACCCCCACGAACAGCGCTCCTTCCCTGGGCCTATATCCTTCGAGTAGATAATTGGCCGACACAAAATAAACCAAACCAAACCGTATCACCTATTGACTTCTATATGAACCACATACATTACTAAAATTTGTTCCTTCTGGGAAAAGCATCAGCCAATAAAAAATGCACTCCTGGCGATTGTATCACCTTTAATCAAAATTATTTTACAGGCTCTATAACATGGACTTATTTGAAGATGTGAGTTTAAAAACTGGTCTTATTCAAAATTTTAAAAATCGAATTTTTTCTATCAACTTATTCTGTTGGTGAATCTGCGTCGAAAAAATACTACAATGAGCAAACGGTGAACTAATTTTATCATGTATTTCTAACCTTGTAAAATCTTAATTTACAGTAAAAATCAATGAACGCAGTCAGAATTCTTTCGTGACTTCTCAAAAATTTTGAAACTTGTGTCCTAATTTATAATAGGACATAACGTATAGTATATTGAATTGATTGTTTAATTTAAAAAAATACTTAATTAAAATTTTCAAAGATGATTTAAACTCAAGTTTCAGAATTGAAAACCCACATTTAAAAGTATTCGTCGTTAGACGGAAAAATATTTGAATCATTTTTTAACTCTGTAATGTATAACTTACATTAAGCACGTAACATACTAAAAGTTTTAAACATAATTGAAAAAGATTTCATTGCAATTATCGTTGATATCTGGATTCTTTTGTGAGACTTTGCTAAAGAAAAAGCATTTTTTCTATAGTGAAGATGTCATCGTGTACCTCAAAAGCGTATATAATTTTCAATTATTACAAAGTAATATAACATAGCTAAAACACATTTCAAAAATGCAATAATTATAGATAATAATGTTGGCTTCTTTTTCTTCTTTTACTTTATTTTATTTTATTTATTTTTTTGTATACCTAGAAAAGAACATTTATTGCAAAGTACGCCATTCACTACAGGAGACATATTGCAGAGCCATCAATAACCGGAATTCGAAAAATTTCCCGAACCTAATACTTTCTTCTTGTAAAGATTAAGGAAATAAAATAAAATAAAAAACCCCTAGAAGTGGAATTGTAAAATTAAAAAAATAATTTATGTAGTTAAATAATTTTTAACATTTATTTAATAACGATAACTTTTTTTGTAAAGGAATAATAATTAAACATATTTTTTAAGTACTTCCCTTAAAACCTCTCTAAAGAATATATATGCGTGCTGTCTCGTTATATTAAAAACTACACGGATGATTCTGTCGCAATTTTTCTTCCTTTGTCCGAATTCCTCTTCAGATACACGCACTAAAATATCTTGCCCTACTTTCGAACATACTTTCGCTTTTCAGTCTTTAGATGATAAAAAAAATACCTTAAAGGAAGACACCGAAATGAAGGGCACCCCCACACATAAAAATATATGAGCAGCATCCTAAACGAGGCCACGTTTGTTCTTGTGCACCCCCCCCTTTTCTTAGAAAATTACGAGGCCTTTTGACCTCGATTCTTCCGTTTTAATAGCTTCTAATGATCCCTATAAATGAATTAAAGGAAGAAATAAAGGGCGGAAAAGCAGAAAAGAAGAGTGTAAACTTGCATGAGTTAAAAAAAAAGTTGAAGTATATCGGTGATCTATAGCATTTTTTCATCCGCTATTTTTTTTTTTTAATTGTCTTACAGGACATATAACTTTTATTTTTATTATATAAAATGCAACAAAAGGTTTCGGGGATTTATATTTTTTATAACATACAGTTAATGATCATTGTTTTTATCGCAAAAAGTGGTAAATGTTATGTATGTTTTGTAAAAATATTCACACCTACATACTCTGCACCTTTCCCTTTCATCCTCGTCCCGATCCTCGTTCTTCTTTTGAGAAATCAAAATTTTTTCCTTAATATGTAAAGTGGTACAATAATTTTATATCGTTTAGATTTAACTTCGCGCGTAAATATTGATAATATTTCTTCATTTTAACTTTAACTTAAAACATTTACATCTACAATATATTCTTTATTGTTGTACGTTATACTTTTTTAACATATAACTTTTTTCTTTCATAAATAATACATAATAAATTTCAGTGATCAATATTTCTTTAGAACACATAAATATCGATAAAATTGTTCCTTAAATTGAAATTATTATCATACATCGATTTTTTATCTCTTAATTGTAATTCAGAATATATATATATATGTACGTATTTTAAAATGTGAAGAATCAGAGAAAAAAATGTGCTTGGAAAGCAAAATCTGGCTATTAATAGACTAGTAGTCTACCAGGCTATTGCACAAAAGCTATTTGAAGTGCATGTTCGTTTAGAAAAATGAATCTTTGAAAGGTAAAAATATAATTTCGCAGGTACATAGTCAAAATTTCATGCATAGTCAAATACAAAAATTTCTTTTTTAAAACAGGATTGATTTAAAGTCAACATGCAAGTCATAATTGCTCCTTAAATAAGTTGCTTTTGATAAAATGCAATTCCAAAGTAGTTCAGATGCCTACCACCCCCCCCCCCAAAAAAAAAAAAAAAATAAAAAATAAATAAACATTGAAATACGCCACTCGAATTTTCAATCATCATATTCTTTTTTTAGCATAAAATGAAGCTATTACAACTGTTTAATAATAAATATAATGCCTACAGTGTAAATATGCACTAATTTATCTTTCTGCATCAGGGAGAGTAAGTGAAAAATATGAGCCATCCCTATTATTCCCTTCTAGGTACCGCACTGTAAACAAATAATGTGGTTGATTAAACAAACATAAATATAATGTATTCAGGACAACTTTCCTGAAATATAATTAAAATTTTTCATGAGAAACATTTCATATTACTTAAAAAGACATCTTCTCACCAGTTGATCCTTTTATTCATTGTGAATATATTTAACAGATAACAAGCAATATAATGTTTTATTTTTCATCTGATCACTTATCTACTGCATTGATCACATTCATCATCACCCGTTTATGTGTAATTGAAAGAATGTATCAGAATACATTACATAACTCATTCATAAATATCATAAATTTTGTTGAAAATTAAACAGGAAAAAATAGTACAATAGTGGTCATTAAAACATTTTTTTTTTCTTTTGAAAGAAGTTAATTTTTCATTTATTAATATGCATCAATACCAAACAAATAATTTTGTTCATTAAAGAACACAGAAAAATAACATATTAGGGTAACTTTCCCGAAATACATTTTAAAATTGTCACGAAAATTATGTCATATTACATAAATAAAGACATTTTTCCATTTTCTCATCAGTTTATCATTTTACTGACTCTGAACACATTAAATAAATGATAAGTAAGATAATGATTATGATTTTCATCTGATCTCTTGTCTGTGGTATTTGTCATATTCATAATCTCATTTATCTGAAATTAAAAGAATACATCATAATATGTTACATAACGAATTTATATTATTCATAAATTTTGTTGAAAATTAAACAAAAAATAGTACATTAATGGTCATTAAAATACTTTTTTTTATATAAAAGCTAAATTTTTATTTATTAGTATGCTTGAATATTAAACAATAACATTGCTTATTAAACAAACAGAAACATAACAAATTAGGGTAACTTTTCTGAAACATAGTTAAAATTTTCACGAAAAATATTTCATATTACTTAAATAAAGACATTTTTTCGTTTTCTCATCAGTTGATTATCATATTCACTCTGAACACATTAAACAAATAACAAATAACATAATGATTATCTTTTTAATCTGATCACTTCCCGTAAAGCATGGTGACGTCAATGCAACGTCGTTGTGAAGTCACATTGTGACTTTGTGACCATCGATTGTCGATGTGACGTCACGTGACGTCGATGTGAAGTCACAGTGACTAAAATGTAAAGTCGTTATGGCCGTTTTAGAGTTCTTTTGGGACGTTTCACAAAGTGGTCACAATGTGACAAATTTGTGAAAAATGTATCATTTGTGACTAATTTGACATTAACATTATGACGAAACTGTGACAAAAGCGACGATATTTAAATGGCCATAAACATGTTTTTTAAAGTAAATAACATGTTTTGAAGAATATTTATAAATTTCTAAAGATTTTTAAGAAAGTCACATCTCAGTCACAATGTGACGTCACTGAGTGGTGGCATTTTGGTCACAAGTGTGATGTAACCAAAGTGACTCACAGTGACGTCACTGTGACCATGCATGCTTATTAGGGTTATTTGCTGCTTAGGTCATATTCATCATCATTCTGTTTATCTGAAAATATAAGAATATGACATAATGTATTATACAACGCATTCATACATAGCATAAATTTCGTTGATATTTAAAACAGAAAAAATTAGTTACAATAGTAGTCAATAAAATGCAATTTTTTTTCCTTTGAAGAAAACTAATATTTCATGTGGGTAATTCCATGAGCACATGTCGTGTAAGTCACATACTACGATTTTGGATACAGTATTTTAGAAAGGGAAAATGTGACTTATTCCATCGGAGATACTTATTTCATTAATTGAATAAGGCCATGCTAACCTTTCGAAAATAACTGTGGCCAAAAATTTTGCCGTTACTAGAAATGTGACTTACACGACATGCTCATGGAAATACCCATGTATCAATATGCATGAATACTAAACAAATAGTTTTGCTTATTAAGCAAACAGAAACATAAAACATTAGGGTATAACTTTCTTGAAGCATATTTCAAATTTTCACGACAGATATTTCATATTACATAAATAAAGACATTTTTTCCATTTCTCATCGTTTGATCATTTTATTCAGTCTAAGTACATTAAACAAGTAACGAGCAACATAATGATTCTGTTTTTCATGTGATCCTGATCTGCTGCATTGGTCATATTCATCATTACCCTGTTTATCTGAAAATATAAGAATGCATCATAATCTATTACGTGACGCATTCATATATATCACAATTTTTTTATTAAATAGAAAAATGTAATACAATAGTGGTAATTAAATAGCACATCCTAATTTTTTTTTCCGAAAGAAGCTAAATTTTTATTTATTAATATGCATGAATACTAAATAAATAACTTTTTTTACTAAACCAACAGAAACATAAATTATTAGGATAACTTTCCAGAAAGGTATTCAAAATTTTCATTAAGTATATTTCATATTTTATAAATACATCTTTCCAATTTCTCATCAGCTGATCATCTTATTCATCCTGAACACATTAAACAAATAACAAGCAAAATAATGATTCTGTTTTTCATCTGATCACTTATCTGCTGCATTGGTCATGCTCATCATCACCCGCTTGTCTGAAATTACAAGAATGTATCATAATCTATTGCATAACGCATTCATATGTATCATAAATTTTGTTAAAAATTAAGAGAAAAAAGTACATTTATGGTTATACATTTATTATTATACATGAATATTAAACAAATAACCCTAATCGCATGCATGGTCACAGTGACGTCACTGTGAGTCACTTTGGTCACATCACATCTGTGACCAAAATGCCACCACTCAGTGACGTCACATTGTGACTGAGATGTGACTTTCTTAAAAATCTTTAGAAATTTATAAATATTCTTCAAAACATGTTTTTTACTTTTAAAAACATGTTTCTGGCAATTTAAATATCGTCGCTTTTGTCACAGTTTCGTCACAATGTTAATGTCAAATTAGTCACAAATGACACATCTTTCACAAATTTGTCACATTGTGACCACTTTGAGAAACGTCACAAAAGAGCTCTAAAACGGCCATAACGACTTCACAATTTAGTCACTGTGACTTCACATCGACGTCACGTGACGTCACATCGACAATCGATGGTCACAAAGTCACAATGTGATTTCACAACAACGTTGCAGTGACGTTACCATGCTTTACGGCAATTGTGTTTGTTAACCCGGGAGAACGCGCGTTTACTCAGGGTATAAATGGTATTTAACTTTGTCACCAATAAAATCAAATTATAAAAGTCACTTTATTTAGATGGAGACAATTCTTACAAATTTTGTGACAAAATAAGTTGAAGTGATTGATTTGATTAAAAAAAAATAGTGGTTACAATTGTAAAAAACCATACGCACTCCGGGTCATTTAGGCCCTGCGCGCATCCTCCCGGGTTAAACAAACAGAAATATAACGCATTCAATTGAACTTTCTTGAAACATATTTAAAATTTTCACGATATATTTTTAATATCACTTAATAAAGACATTTTCTTTCATTTTATCCTCAGTGAATCATTATTTTATTAACTCTGAAAAGATTAAACATATAACAAGCAACATAATGATTATCTTTTTCATCTGATTGCTTCCATGAAGCACTAATTATATATTCATTATCACCCGAATATCGGAAGTTAAATGAATGCATCATACTATATTACACAAAGTATTCATATCTATCATAAATTTTATTGAAAATTAGACTGAAAGAAATATTGCAATAGTGGTCATTAAAACACATTTTTTTTAAGAAGCTAAATTACCGTTTATTAATATGGATGAATGCTATACAAATAATTTGTTTATTAAACAAACAGAAACATAACATCTTGGGGTAACTTTCCTAAAACATTCTAAAAATTTTCACAAAAATATTTCATGTTACTTAAATAAAGACATTTTTCTATTTTCTCATCAGTTGATCGTTTTATTCACCTGGAGACTTTAAACAAATAACAAGTTGTGTAATGATAATTTTTCATTAATCTATTATCTACTGCATTGGTCATATCCGCTTATCTGAAATCTAAAGAATACATCATAATATATTACTAACGTATTCATAGGTATCATAAATTTTGTACAAAACTAAACAGAAAAAAGTAGTACATTAGTGGTCATTAAAATAATTTTTTTTCTTTTCTTTTGAAAGAATCTTAATTTTCATTTATTAATATGAATGAATATTAAATAAACAGTTTGTTTAATAAACAAATAGGAACTTAACACATTAGGGTAACTTCTTGTAACATAATTAAAAATTTCACGAAAAAAAATCATATTATTTAAAAAAGACATTTTTCCATTATCCCATCGGTTGATCAATTTATTCCCTCTGAACATATTAAACAAATAGCAAGTAACATAATGATTATGTTTTTCATCTGATCTCTTATCCGCAACATTGATCATATTCATCATCATCCGCTTATCTGAAATTAAAAGAATGTATCATTATATATTACATACTGCTTTCATATGTATCATAAATTTTGTTGAAAATCAAAAAATAGTAGATTAGTGGTCATTAAAACACATTTTTTCTTTTTTTTTTGCTTTGTTTTGTTTTGAACGAAGCTAAATTTTCGTTTATTAATGTGCATGAATATTAAACAAATAATTTCATTTATTAAACAAATGGAAACATAACACTTTAAAGTAACTTTCTAGAAACATATTTAACCTTTTCGGGTCCGAAATTCTTTTCAGTCTTCAGAAAAAAATACTGTTATGCTAATAACATTAGCATTAACTATTCAAATAGATTAATTAATTTATAACGAATATTAAATTGTCTGAAAGATAATGAATATTGCTGTTTTTCACACTATTAATTTAATATTCATATGACAAAAGGCTAAGGATTAATTTTTGAAGATTTTTAGAAAATATTGTATTACAATAAGATTTAACTTATATTACAATGTTTTAAATACTTTTTGTGATTTAGTGCACAATAATCTTTCCAGAAAGTGCCATTTATTTAAAAATTAAAGAGTGAAATATGTATTTAATCTCAAATAATCGCAAATGGCGCAAAGAGAATCAAGCAAATAATAATAATAAATATTATTATTAAATGCCTAAACATAAATGAAGTCAATGCAGTAAATGAATGTAATGAATGTAGTAAATGCAAAGACATATACTAACATTATTACATGTAAATAATAGAAAAAGTATTTCTTAAAACAAAACAATGCTCCATTAAAAGACTTGTACTTTTAATTGTACACCAGACTCGAAAGTTTTAAAATTTTCACGAAAAAGATTTCGTATTACATAATTAAAGACATTTTTACATTTCCTCATCAGTTGATCTTTTTATTCACTCTGAACACATTAAACAAATAACAAGACACATAATGATCACATTTTTCATCTGATGTCTTTCTACTGCATCGGTCATTCTTATCATCATCCGCTTATCTGAAATTAAAAGAATGTATCAAAATGTATTACTTAACGTATTCATATGTATCATAAATTTTGTTGAAAATTAAACAAAAAATGTATTAATAATTATTGATATATATATATATATATATATATATATATATATATAAATATATATATACACTGGTGTCCAAAATTTAAGCATAGTTTGTAATTAAGTAATTATTTTTAAGTAATGAAAGAAATATGAATCTGAATTTGTTGAAACTCCAGGTGTGTAAACAAAATAGTACGCGTCACATATTTTCGCGAAGAGTTTTCCCCGAAATCGAACAGGGGACCGTCAACACATTGAAAAAGAAAGAAGATATTTTGGATAACCCTGTCAAACTAATGTAGCAAAAGCGTTCAAACTGCACATTATGATTAATTGGCTTATTGTAATGTACTGTGTTAATTTTTACAAGGATAGCATGTATACTCGTAGAGAAATTAAGGTTTTTATAAAAACACTCCTAAATTTTTCCAAGTTTTTTGCTTATAATTTGCAAAGTTCTTATTATAAAATAATGTTCTTTACTGAAAATATGACAAACATCATTGTACACAATACCCTGTCATCAGAATTTAAAAATAATAATAATTATATGAAAAATGAGTATGTTTAGTAAATAATTTTTCATTGCGCATGCGTCAACGATATCAAAATGTCATTTGCATATTGTGTTAGCTAAATGTATAGAGCAACATCTGTAAAAGTTTCAAAAACATAGCTTGAAAATTCTGAAAATGGAAGCCTTTAGAATCAACTCAAAATCCGTTATTCCTAAAGGAAGCAAAAAAATCAGGGGTTTTACCTAAATATAGTTGTACGTGCAATATTGTGTAGGCACTAAACAATGGAATATGGATACAGCCCCTCATCTTTTTGCTTCATTTAGGGAATAAAAGATTTTGATCTCATTCTATCAACGATAATTTTCAGAATTTTTAAGCTATGTTTTTGAGACTTTCACAAAAGTTGCTCTATACATTTAACTAACATAATATGCAAATGAAATTTTAATAGCGTTCACGCATGCGCAGTAAAAAATTATTTAGTAAACCTGCTTATTTGTCATACAATTTTTATTATTTTTTAATTTTGATGACAGGGTATTGTGTACAATGATGTTTGTCATTTTTTCAAAAAAGAACATTATTTTATATTAAGAACTCTGCAAATTATAAGCAAAAATCTTAGGACTGTTTTTATAAAAACCTTAATTTCTCTACGAGTATACATGCTATCCTTGTAAAAATTCACACAGTACATTACAATAAGCTAATTAATCATAATGTGCAGTTTGAACGCTTTTGCTACATTAGTTTTCACAGGGTTATCCAAAAGATCTTCGTTCTTTTTCAATTTGTTGACGGTCCCCTGTTCGATTTCGGGGAAAACTCTTCGCGAAAATATGTGACGCGCACTATTTAGTTTACACACCTGGAGTTTCAGCACATTCCGATTCATATTTCTTTCATTACTTAAAATTAATTACTTAATTACCAATTATGCTTAAATTTTGGACACCAGTGTATATATATATATATATATATATATATATATATATAACCATTAGATAATACTACAATTCAACATCAAAATATGGAATAACTCATTAAATAACAAACTGTATCAAACATAGGAGTTCGCGAAAATTGGAACAATATTGGAAATGTGGTATTTAGCTTGTTCTCAAGGGCAATGCTAAATAGTATATATATATATATATATATATATATTAAAGAAGTTTAATTTTTTATTTATGAATAAAAATATATGCATGAATACTAAACAAATAGTTTTATTTATTAAACAAGCAGAAATATAACACATTAGGGTACTTTCTTGAAATACATTTAAATTTTCCGTGAAAAATATTTCGTATTACATAAACAAGAGACATTTTTTATTTTCTCACCAGTGGTCATTTTATTCAGTTTAAGTACATTAAACAAATAAAAGCAACATAATGATCATGTTTAATCATCATTACCCGCTTGTCTGAATTTAAAAGAAAGTATCAAATTGCATTACTTAACGCATTCATATGTATCCTACATTTTCTTGAAAATTAAACAAAAAAAAGCATTAATAATTATTAAAATGCTTTTTTTAAGAATTTTAATTTTCATTTATTAATATGCATGAATACTAAACAAATAATTTTGTTAAACAAGCAAACAGAAATATAACACATTAGGGTAAATTTCCTGAAATACATTTAAATTTTCCGTGAAAAATATATCATATTACATAAACAAGAGACTTTTTTTTTTCATTTTCTCATCAATTGATCATTTTATTAACTCTGAACACATTAAACAAATAACAAGCAACATAATGATAATGTTTTTCATCTGATCTCTTATTTGCTGTATCGGACATAATCATCATTACCCGCACATCTGAAATTAAAATAATGTATCATAATACATTACTTAACGCATTCATATGTATCATAATTTTATTTTCTTTCAAAAAAAGATAATTTTTCATTTATTAATATGTATGAATACTAAACAAATAATTTTAAATATTAAACAAACAGAAACATAACACATTAGGGCACCTTTCCTGAAACATATTTAAACTTTTCATGAAAAATATTTCATATTACGTAATGAAGAAATTCTACTTTTCCTCATCAGTTGATTATTTTATTCACTCTGAGCACATTAAAGAAAAAACAAGCAGCATAATGATAATGTTTTTCATCTGATCGCTTATCTTCTGCATTGGTTATATTCATCATCACCCGCATACCTGAAATTAAAAGAGTGTATCATAATATGAGATACATAACGCATTCATGTGTATAATAAATTTTGCTGAAAATTAAACAGAAAAAAAAAATACTGTACACTCTAAAAAATAAATGTGTAAATTAGCTAATTTTACCCGAATATATGTGTAAATTTCTAAAATTACACACCTGTCGTAAAATTTACACATTTTTTTCTGAAATTTACCTGTTTATATGTGTATTTAGGATGTGAAAGTAAGTGTGTAATTTTTTATCAGTTGAAAAACTCAAACAAGTGTGTAAATGTCTAGAAATGCTTGGATTTATACTTATTTATGTGTTAGTCTAATTTAAACTTAATTATAAGTACACACATAAGTGAGTAATTTTTTACAAATGCATACTTGTCATAAAATTTACACATTTTGAACAAAAAATTACCTTTTTTTATGTGTACCTAGCATGTGAAATCAAATGTGCAATTTGTTATCGCTTGATTAACTCATACAGATGTGTAAATGTAGAAAAGTACTTGCATTTACACGAATGAAAGTGTTAATCATAATTAAGGATCAACTGAATCAGCGATTTTTAAGATCAAAACAGAAACTGAAACCGAATTTTGGTACTCATCCTATTTTCGGCCGAAAACGAAAACGATAAAAAAAAATTTAATTGATTAATATATACAAAATGATACAAAATTAGGTCCGTTCGTAATTATGTATGTATATAAGACCGATTGTCGTTGTTCAGTCCATTCATTCGTCTGTCTGTCCGTCTGTCCGCATATAATAGAGCAAAAACTATCCAACCGAATCGTTTGAAATTTAAAATATAAAATTGTTCCATAATTTTGTCGAGTTTTTCAAATTTTATGAAAATCGGATGTATAGTTTGATTACAGGGATAATCAAAAGTATTACGTTACATTACCGTCAATGAGAAAAAAAAAATGTTTCAAGTTCATTTTAATGGTGTTACAGCATTCCAAACAGGAAAAAAATTATATACATTTACCGAAGCGTATTAAAATATACATTCGGTGCAATATATGGTGAAAAAACGTTTATTATTCATTTACAGAGCTACACAAAAGAATTCCGTCACATAATGATATATGGGAAAACATTGTTTTCTGCGTATTTCAATCATGTTAAATTAGTTCGTATATAATTAAGTTGATATACGTTGCTCAGTTTTATTGCAAGTTACTTCTTTAATAATAGAAAGCGCTAACAGTATTTACAAGCACTCACAAAAGATTTCGGATACTATACTGCACCAGAACTACTACTCTACGTTACAGATTTTTGCTAGAAGTGCACTTTTAGTTGTGATATGAGTTTTTAAGTGTAACCATATTTTTGCATATTACTTTGTGTATATAAATGCTGTAAATCATATACAGGGTAACACAAAAGAATCTGTAAGAGTTACAGAGTAAAAATGAAAATAGCAGTGGTTTTCGAATCAGTTACGCATTTTCACGGTATCCCATGATAAGTAATGATTCTAGGTTTGCGATCTTGATTGCGTCCTATTTAAGAAGAGGTCCTATTATTTTCGTGTTACTGAATTGGAGATATATAATCGTATCAAATTTTATATTCATGCATTTTAGCATAAGAATTTAACAGCTAATGTATTAAGCTCAGAATATTTATAAAATTAATTGTAGTACGAACGCAGCTCATTTGCCACGTTTGACGCGCAATTTCCAATTTGTTAATGATGCTACACGCTTTCGAATATAATACAATCTATATGTATCTAAGAAGTGTATGATAAAATATACGTTCTGCACAATCGGTGGTGCAAAGAATATTCATTATTAATTTCCAGGGCCACACACAAGTATTCCATTACATAATATTATAGGGGAGATACCGTTCGGGGCGCGTTATAATACGATTAAACTATTTCACATTTTATGTACGTTGTTGAGGTTTATTATAAGTTACTTCCTGTATAATACAAAGCAGGGATGTAGTGGAGGGTATACGCGGGTACACGCCGTATACCCTTTGGATTTTTTTAAGGAACTCGGTATACCCTCTGTTTCTCAAAAGAGCTACAGTGTATACACTCTAGGGTATACCCTCTGTTTTATGCATATACCCTTTGCTTTTTTTACGACTACACCGCTGACAGAAAGCAGATAGTATTTACAGGGACACACCGAAGATTTCGGCCACTATACTGTATCCGAAATACTGTATCCATTACAGCAAAAACTGAATATTTTTAGAACTTTGTCATAGCACGAACGCATCTCATTTGCTACGTTTAAAATGCAATTTCCAGCTTGTTATAAATTAATTATTGACATATAGAATCACATTTCTAACACACAAATATATATATATATGCATGTGTATGTATAAGGTTCAAATAAAATGAAAACGTATTCCATGTATTAGTTCTTGAGATAGAGTGCCAACAAAATTTATATCACACAGAGACAGACAGAGTCACAGACATACAAACAAACATTTTATAAAAACATTTTTAACCTTATAAAATGTGTAAAATCCATTAAAAACAAGAATTCGAAAATTTTCACGAATCTAGTATTTTTTTCTTGCAAAAATAGAAGAGTGTAAAAATGTTTCAGGTTCAGGTATATATGTCAGTTTATCTTTTACGGTGATTTTTTGTCAACGATCAGCTGTCGTTAACAAAACACACTTCTGCGACACTTATACTTCTGTGGTTTCAAAAAGGAAAAAAAAAATATTAAGCCTGCTGTTTTGAACGAACAGGTGATAAACTTGAAAGTTTAGTAATGTAAGCATTTTTTGCTTTATAATTTTTGCATGCGCATATGCCATGTGCAATAGGGAAAACTCGCAGACGATTTTTTAATTAAAGACAGTAAAGTTTATTTGTTGATCTTTGGAATACACAGAGAACGAGAACATTTTGTTTGTAAAAATAGCCGTTTATGTACGTATAGTCCGTCTAAGTTTAAAAATTTAAGCAAAAAATATTACAAGAGTATCGCAAAATTCTGTGTTTCATACAAAATACGTCCAAGAAAGTTTACAAATGCTGTTGGTATGTGTAAAATAGATTCATGCCACTGCTTTTGTAATTAATATTGGACTATTTGTTTTCTACAAATGATTCTATGGATTACCATCAAAAAATGAAGAAATATGTCGATGGAAAATAGGTATGAAAAATATTTTTTCTGTTTGCTTTTCTTTAAATTACAATGATTTTGTTGAAATAAATAAAAATCTATGAATAATCCATATGTTTGAAGGAATGAGACTGAAATGTCATAATTATATTGTCTATTTATTTTTTTTTAATTCTAGAAGCTTTTATTATTTTATTTTGTGAATGATTTTAATGAAAGGAATTTCAAAATATCTATACGATACACAGTATCAGAAAATATATGATTAACCCACGAAAAAAGAAATAAAAGATAAACAGTGCACAAAAATTACAATAATGCATACAACCACAGTTAAAATTCATTAGCTTTTATTCGATATATTTTTTAAATGTTTCGAGATTTTTACGAATTTAGATCTAATAAAACAAGTTTACAAACCAATTTCTAAATTTTAACGCATTCATTTGGATTTTACTTAGGGTGTTAACTATTTTAAAAAGTGGATTTAAGCTAGCGATTAAATCATTATTTTAATCAACAATTTGAAATAAAAATCAATTATTTAAATCAAAATTGATTTAAATCTAATTGTTCTAAAGGACACAAACGTATTAAAATCTAAGATTAATGTAATTTGGAAAGTGTATTAAAATTAATGTAATTTGGAATACTGTATACAGTACACCAAAATCTGATAAAAAAGCTTTAAATAATTGTTTCTAATCTTAATTTCTGAGTCCTGTGAAACATTAAATACAATAATTTTGTTAAGGCATAAAAGATATTTCATTTAAATATTATATTTAAATCTAAATCTAATATAATTTGTGATGTCATAATTTCCTTTAAGTAATTAAATTGTTTATTCTTTTATATGAAATAAGCATTTAAAGTATGCTAAATTTCGGCTATATATATATATATATATATATATATATATATATATATATATGTATGTATTAGTATGCACATACATTGTGTAAGGTATGATTTATGCTATTAACAGTAATTTTTGTTACTACAAATGCAAAATGAGCTACCAATAATATTTGTTAGTTATGTTGGTTATGCCATATTGAAATTACTTATTTGCTGTTTTTATTAATTCTGTTGATTACTGTTTCATTTTGGCTATTTGTTAAGGCTGCAATACTTTGCCCCTTTTGAAATTAACAAAATGCACCCTACCTTTTAAAAAATAGTGAAATATAGCCAGATCTTTTTTGAAATAAATCCCTCCATACCGCAGTACTTCTAAATATGTGCACCCAAGACTTAACAAAAATGATAGAACTTTATTTCTTGGAAAAAAGCAGGATATTATTAAAACATGTTATTTAATTGTATTTTTCAATTCGTGATTTATAGAAATATTGAAAATTAATGATTTTTATATTTATCATACTAAAAAATTATGTACTTATTTTTATTGCTACTAAGCACATTAGTAATATATTTTCTTATGTAATAGTGCCTTTTTTTAGAACAAGCATTCTGCCCTTTTTCTTTTTAGAATAAATATTAAATACTGAATTATCGTTTATTAATTTAAGCATTACAATATGCATTATATACCTAATTAAAGATTGTAATCAATTTAAAATTAAATGCAGCAACTGATAATTTTAATAAATGTAAAATCATTATTTTTTAATATAGTTTTACATAATTATTGCAAAATATTAATGTATATAACTTTATAGTATTATATTAATTAATGAAATTACTAATTTACAGTTTTTATAATTTTTGTAGTTACTAAATAATAATTAAATTTTATTGATTAAAGTGCAAAAACATAGATTATGTTAGTAAATAAAAGTCTAATTTTTTAGAAACCTAGAATCTATTAATCTTAGAAACCTAGGCTAAACCTACATCTATTCAATATTTCAATGCTGGAAAAAAAAATCCGATTCAAATAAAAAGAAATATGATTTAAATACAAAAATTCGATCTTTATTATTATTGCTTTTTAAATCATGATTTTTTTACACCCTATTTTTACGGAATTTTAAACTAATTTTTGTTGGCCGATCCGACGGGGGAACTGTCTGGTAGGCGGAGTGTTAAAATAAGTTTTGTTATTTATAACTATCCTCCATTCTTGTAAATAAAATATTAATGATAATATACCAAAGTGTGATTTTATTTTATGTATGGTCTGCAATTTTATACTTCATTCACATAAAAAAAAGTTATTAAATGTGTATTCCTACTTTGTTTTTAGCTGTGTCTGGTAAAAATAAGTACGGTTATATGGATTTCTAACAGACAATTATATGGAAAAAAAATTATCACATTTCATTTAAAGCCACTATAGTAAATTCTTATAAATCCGCTTGTATTATTTTATGACGATATCAGAGTGATATTGGCCCTGGCAACATAGATTCTTGGAAAATTGTGCAAAAACTTTCATATAAGACCTGAAAAATGAGCTTTGTTTTCAAAAATGATAATCATAGATAGCAAGATTTATTATTTTTAAATGTACAATTTTATAAATAAAAATGTAATTTTCGCAATGAATGATTAAAATTATTTTTTAATAACTAAATTTTTTAAAGTTTGAATTTTGCTTCAGTCAGATCATAATGTAAAGTGAATTACACCTTTGTATCTCCGTGTTACATAACTGCGATGTACACTAAAGTCAAAATGACCAGCGAGCATTAAGGGTGCATTCGAAAACATTTTTTTCATCTTCAACAGTTCGAAATTTTCTGATACAATTTCAGACTCACTTTTAGAAGTAAAAACACGAAACTTGCTGATGTGACTTTTAAAGAGATCTATAAGATGTCGTGTGATTTTATTTTTTGTTAAATTCATTAGAATTAGATTTATAAACTATTATTTCCCCAGTATGACTCTTTTTTTCGTTCCCAGATCTCCCGCTTCGGAAAATTCGGTTTAAAACGTTGACTTTAACAGCATTTTTTTGCAATATTTTCTGCATTTATCAAAAAATTGAAAAGCACGGGACCTAATATACTTTCTAAATAAGAGAATTTGCCAGTTTGATGCGCTTGAGAGAAAAAACGAATTTAAAAATAAATCAGAAAAAAGGCAATTTGTATTGAAATACACCCTTAATCGGGGATCTTATTTATTACTGCTATCATCCATCATAGCATTTTTGCCACATATGTTCTTAAAATTCTCAACATACGACGATACTGAGTTTGATCACATGAGCAGTTTTAGATCATTATTGCTAAAATGAATTTTGATAGCCCAGAACAGATTTTTTTTCAAAGGTAAGTTCATTTATTTTACAATTTAACACTTGAAAATTATAATATGGATGAGAAGTGTATTATTTTCTGCTTATTACAAATTTGGAAAAAATAATTTATTATTTTTGTGTTTTAAATCATTTCTTCATGTTTAAAATCACATATTGTAACATAAGAGTAAATATTTGCAGTTTTAACATTATATAGCATTTAAAATAATTATTCGGTTTAAATACTATCTATTTCAGCGTGTTTATAATATATTTTGCTATAAAACTTCGAGTTTTTATTATTTTACATGCTATACATTTCTTATTTCATTTTATACCGATGACAAAAGACAGCTTTTCATAGATTTCAATTCATGGTTTTTCGTTTGTGATTTTTAAATTGAAGACTTTTTGTAAGCGTATTGCATTCAAAAACTACAAGAAAAATAAATAAAAACTCTAAAAAAATGTCATTTGAAGTCAGAAGAAATAGATTTTTTAACCTAGTCCGAAAAATTCAAATGTTTACACCAAATCCAATTACAGACACAGAAGCAATTATAACTTTTTTTCAGATAAATTTTTATAAAATTAAAACGCGTCCCAAACAATGTTTCCTTCTTTACCATAATGTAATGTAATATTTTAGTATGGCCCTGTAAATTAATAAAAACTATTCTCTGTACTACAGATTATACAGAATTTATATTGTAGTATATACTTCATAGATGCAAGTCAATTTTATTATGTTCGAAAACGTGTAACATTATTAAAAGGCACTTGAAACTATTTTTATACATGGGCCGTTATGCAAGGGAACGCTTTTGACTGTCTCTATAATTGAATTATGCATCTCATTTTCATAAAAATTGAAATGACTTGATAAAATTATGCAAGAGTTATGTATTTTAAATTTCAAACAATTCGGATTAAGTAGTTTTTGCGTTGTTATATGCGAACGGACAGATAGACAGACGGACGGATTGAATGACAACTATAGTTATTACGTATTTACATAATTACGATCGCGTACTTAGAAACAAGTCAAGCATACGAATTTGTTCTTCATGTAATTTTGTTTTGCTATTTCAAAAACTTTTTCGCAGTTTACACATCAAAGAATAAGGTAAATCTTTGTACACAAAAACCTATGTATTTTAAATATTACACAAAAATGTATTTTCCATGTTACATAGACATATGTGTAAAAACAGAATATTGCACAAAAATCTGTGCATTCTGTACATAACACAAAAACATGTGTATTTTGCATATTACACAACATTGTAGGTATTTGCCTATTGCACAAAAATATATGTAAAAAAAGAGTATTACACATATGTATGTGTAAAAATAGTGCTCAGAAATATGTGTATTTCAGTGCAATTCACACATTAAAGTGTGTATTTCAAGAGTTATCAGATAACTTTTACACATTTGGACTTATCATCAAATTACACATTAAAATGTGTATTCTGAAATTTACACATTTGGCGCAATTTACACACAAATTTACACACATAGACATGTCGTTTTTGTATCATCGATTTACACATTTTTGTGTGTAAATTTACACATTTTTTTTTTAGAGTGTAGGGATCATTAAAACACATTTTTTTTTCTTTTGACCGAGGCTAAATTTTCATTTAATAATATGCATGAATACTAACTAAACAAATAACATTGTTTGTTGAAAAACCGAAAAAATAACACATTAAAATAACTTTGCTGAAACATATTTAAAATTTTCACGAAAAATATTTCATATTACATAAATAGAGACATTCTTTTCCATTTTCTCATCAGAGAATCATTATTTTATTCTCTCTGAAGACATTAAACAAATGACAAACAACATAATGATCATGTTTTTCATCTGATCTCTTATCTTCTGCATTGGTCATATTCATCACCACCCGCTTTATCTCATTCTGAAACATATTTCACATAATCCCGTTTTCCGAACAAACTGTGAATTATCAATGCCAGACTATTACACGTTAGAAACACTGTTTTCATCACTTCAAAATGTGGTGAACTTCCGTGATTCAGGTTCTTTATTTGTTCCTTTTGATGGGAACGTGACCAATCCGGATAATGCATTTTTGGTGTCTAATATTTTATTTATGGAATACAGCATTTTGATACAGATGATTTAAATATGTCAGTCAGGCGTATAAGCGATAATATAACTCCTCCTATGTCGTATTTGACGCAAATAAGTTCGCAGGGTGAGTGATGGATGATTGTTATGAAGTTGCATGTGATTTTGTTGTGACTTTCTTATCGGCAATACTTATATTTGGAGATTACTTAAAAAAAAAAAAAAGTTTATCACATTGTGATGTTTATTTATTATCCGATTATATGATGGCTGAATACAGGATATTTATTATTTATTACAATGTACGTCATGTATACAAGTAAAAATGTGATTCCACTTTGACATATTTATCACAAACGAGTTCGCAAAGTGATAAATAAATGATTGTTATGAAGGCTTTATTTCTTTTCTTAAATCATATTTTTGGCAATATGTTTATAATTGGTGTTTATTTAGAATCTTAGAATGAAATTTTCATACAAAATTATATTTTTTAGTATCTTATTACATGGTACATATTTATTGCTTATTACAAAATATGTCAGGTATTTTATCTTATGCATACATGTGATGATTTAAGGCTGTTCTCAACTGCTCTGTTCAACAAGCGCAAAACATTTTCACACAATTACAAATTCGTTTTATAACAGAAAGATATAAAATTGGACGGAAGTATTTCGAATCGAACTTTGTTTTTTATTTTATGATAATTAAATTACATATCGAGTTATAAGCGATTTATATCACTTGATCATGCGTTTTCTTCCTTTGCAAGACTGGTTTTTCTGTTTTCGTCCGGGAATGCTGTTCAAAACGCTTACCTTGACGGCTTGTTTTGAAGATCTATTGCATTTGAAAAAAATCCAGAAAAATAAGTGCGATAAGATAGTTTCCGAACGACAACACCTGCTAGTTTCATGCATGTCCAAATAAAAAGAAATTTAAACTTATGTGACTCTTTCATTTAAGAACACCATTAACTTCTATTGTATTGCATTCAAAGTGAAAGGTAGATAATTGTTATCAGATTTTATGCAGTTTATGTTTTGATTTTCATTCTGAAAAAAAAAGAACTTTGTAGATAGACATAAAGTTAATTAAAAATGATATTTATTTATGTATTATTTGATTATATAATATTTATCGTTTGTTATAAAATACCCCAAGCATTAAAACTGATGCTGTAATGCAACGTATGTCATATTGATATACTGATTAAATATATCATTATTGATTAAATCTAACAATTATCATTATATGTATATATATCATTGTATTATTCATTTAATTATCATTATATATCAGTTATAACTACAATATATTTAATCATTATTGATCAAAAATATCAGCATGACCAATGAATCGGGTCATATTGATACATATATATATTTGCAGGTTCACTGTCACAACAGGCAGACAACAATAAATAAATAAATAAATAAATAAAAAATATAAAATAAAATAAAAGCCTGACAGTAGCTTCTAAATCAAAACATAAAAAACACACTAACACAAAATATAGAAATACATTAAATCATATATAAATGGAGCACGTCTATAATGAAATCTTTTCTTAAGGGGATCCAGGACACAAAAATTTTTTAATTTTCTAAAAAACTTCTATTGCATTTAAAAAAAAATATGTTTATACTGCTTAAAATGATGTTTAAATCCTGCTTCAATCTTAATTGGAACAGGAAATATAAATTTTCTCTTTTTAGTTGGTTTTCAATATCTAACTTTCAAGCAATGGTTTTCATGGAAACGATTTCTTTTATAAAATGCTTTTTTTCTTCATGACGGATTTTTCATCATTTTTCGTATTTAAATTGTTATAAGTAAAGAACCATTAAAGGTAAATGGTTCAAACTTGGAACATGTCTTCTTCAAGTGTTTTACTTTAACTTTGAGTTAGCGAATTTAAAAAACATATGTACAATTAAAAACAAGGTTTTTTTTAAATTTAAGTTGCAACATTTTTTTATTATTATTTTTACTTTAAAGAGATTTAATTTTTTTTAATTAATATTTTTTTAAATGCTAAACCAAAATTAAAACTTATATAATGTTATTTAAGTGCAAAAATAAATTATATTCTATAAATAATATTTAGAGTAATAATGATTTTAAATTACCGCTTTTTTAAAATAAATTTTAAATTCTATATTAAAAAAAGTATGAGAAGTTTCGCCATGTGATATTGTTTACAAATAACATAGTTAATCATTCCAAAGAATTTCAAAAATTTGAAACAATAAATAAAAACTATTTTTAAATGTGTTACGTAAAACTATCAAGGTCCTTTCGGATGGAATATCATGGAATCATTTGATTTTATTTACAAATGATATGGTTAACAATCAAAAGGAATTTAAAAAATTTGAAACAATAAATAAAAGTTATTTTAAAATATATTTCGGACCCCTTAAACGTAAAATAATCAAGGCCCCTTCGGGTGGTTTTCTCCTGCCACTTGATTTTTGGTCTTAATAAGCTAGATTGCATTAAATAATCACAAATAATCTTATGCAGTAAAATCTGTGAAAGCTATATCCTGCCACTTAACTTGCTGTCATAGTAAGTTAGATTGTATGCCAAATGTAAACAATGATATTTTATCGTAAAATATGTGAAAGAAGGATCCTGTAACTTAACATTCGCTTTACTGCATTAAATTCCTTTCGATGGACGTTGATAAACGGGGTGACACAAAACGAAATTTAAGGTTATTCTCCAGTCAAAAGGGGACACTTCATAACACAAGTTTTAATTCTTTTATGTTCGGAAACGCATGAAACTGGCAGATGTTGTTACTAAGAAACCATCAAATTGAATAATGTTTTATGTTTTGGGGAAACTCAAGTAATATTTCTGAAAATACTGTCAAAGTTGACGTTTTGAAATGAAATTCCCGACGAAAGCAGAAAAAACAGCGAACGAAGGGAGAAAAACGCCTTGTTACGTGATAACTCGACAGATAACTTATTTAATAAAAAATGGAAAAATCATTTTGATTCCAAATTGCTTCCATTGTCAGATCTGCCAATTTTATAACTTTATGTTTAAAAATGTGTACGTGACTGTGCCAGAATGTTTCGCACTTGTCAGTGTTGATTTCGGGGGGGAGGGGGGCGGCAGACATTGCCTCCCGGAAAATTTGAGATTTTGTGTTTTCAACGGTCAAAAACTGCAATCCTCCCTGAAACTCTATAATGGAGAAAAGTGTCTAAATTCAACACTGGCTCTTGTTGAGCAGGAACTAAGAACAGCCTTAACAAAATTTCTTTTTCATGAAAATTTGGAATTTTAAGCTTCCCGCAAAACGGTCCTCGAATCTCTGGGAAGTGGAACATCTTGCAACAGTATACTGGACACAAATAAGCTTAGAAAGTGAGTGACAAATGATTTTTATTATGAAGTTGTATTCGGATTTGTTGTGACTTTCTTATAAAGAAATATGTATTTTCAGAGATTATCTAATAAATAAGGTGATATTTTATTTCAGCATTTTAAAGTTTGTGTTGCAACCAGTGAAATGCGTCATTGTTATGATGATGTTGTAAATGGTTTTGTTCACTGTCATAATAATAATAATAATAATAATAATAATAATAATAATAATAATTAGGAACGAAAACAATCATAAAATTAAAATGTTTAAAGAAATAACACTTTTATTATAGCCTTTGGAGGCTAATTTTCTAGAGCCTAATAGCAGTTAAAACGCCATATACTTTTATTTACATGTAATGAGATAAATATTAAGCAATATTATTATGACAGACATCCCTACAAGATTTTCTTTTCCCTTTTTCCACTATGCAGGTACATCTTTATAACATTGTTGCATTAAGTTGTTCCCATCCGCTACTATACTTTTTGGATCATAATTTAGGACGAAACAGTATTACGACATGTTATTTATTTATTATTATATTATTAGACATTTATTGTTTATTACAAAACATGTCAGATATGTGACTGATAGAATAATTCACTCGAATTATATTTCTATCACACAGTTGAAAGAGTGATTTGTTAGGCGATTGTTATAAAGATGTATAAGGCATTATTAAGACTTTCTTAGCGGAAATTATTTAGAGAGAAAGTTATTTATTATGTGATTATATGATATTCATTATTTATTATACAATATATCAGGTTATATATGAGATAGTATAACATTTTCTAAGTCTTTTTGAGCAGAAACATGTTTGCGAAATGTCGGTTAGATGTTTGTCATAGAGTTGTATTAGCTTATTTATGATTGTTTTTTTATCGAAAAACATTCATTTGTGAAGATTATATACAGTGAAAGTTTATTAAAGTATAATAATTATAACCACATAATAATATTATATTAGAAAATATATCAGATATATCAAAGTCAATATAACTCCTCTTACATCATATTTGTGGCCAGCAAGTTTTCGATTATTATAGTTGATTTTTGTGAAGTTGCAGGTTTTGTCTCCAATGTTATCACATCGGAAATATTAATTTGTGAGGAATACTTAATATAAAAGCGTGATGTAGATTACATTCTTGCACAATTTATTTTAGACTAAGTTCTGAAATGAGATGATTTATAAAGTTGTGTATGCTTTGTTGAGTGCAAGTATACGAAGGGTTACGCCGCATATCTTCAGAAACTTTTTAAGGAGCTCTGTATACCCTACGTTTTTTAAATAAAACTATATGTATCTCTCTGAGTATACTTTCTGAATTTATTACGATTCACAATTGTGTGAAAAGCTTTGGTGCCATATTCTTATCGGAAATGCTTTTTTTTTTTCGAAGATTATTCAGAAAGAAAATTTATATCAATGTCTGTTCCAATATTTATTTATTTATTTGTTATGCATTTACATGATATGCATTCTTTACTACAAAATATTTCATGTATATAAGCGAAATTATAATTCCTCTTGTGTTGATCGACAGAAATTAAATTTCCGAGGTGATAGAAAATTGCAATGAAATTTCAGGCGATTTTCTTTTGACTTTCTTATCAAAAGTACTTATTTTCAAAAATTATAATATAATATTTATTTACGTGATATATACCGTGTATTACAATATATGTCAGGCATATAAGCAGTAATTCAATTCCTTTGATAACATGTTCGGTACAAACAAGTTGGCAAAGGGAGTGAGAGATGATTGTTATGAAGTTGTTTATGGTTTATTGACTTTCTTATCGGAAGTATACTTACTTTCAGAGATTATTTAGAAATGAAATTATTTACAATATGATATTTATTTACAGTCGAACTTCTTCTTAACGAAGCCTCTATTTAAAGAAATTTTTTACTTAACGAAATTTTCTGCTTGGCTTTAAATTTATACACCATTAACATGCAAATGAATTCCATATTTTGAAAAATATATTCTATCTAACGAAATTTATTCCACTTTCGTACCTCTAAAAAATTATTTTAGCGGATTGAATAAAAAGGAAATTATTTATTTATTTACCCATTTCTATTCGAAAGAAGGAATGCTAAAAACCTTCGATGTAATAAAAAGAGTAATACCATTTTCACGAGAATGTCATAGACGAATTGTTCGGATACTTACAAAAGTGCGAAAATTTGTATAACAATATAATTTTTTATAAGAAACCTGTACAAAGTAATATTGCAGATTATTTTAAACTTAAGAAATTAAAATGCTGAAAAAAGATTACAAGGTACACTACGCTTCAGTTTTTGTTTACCTGTCTTTCTAATTTGTTTTATTAGACATTATTCCAATTAACATTTACTCATATGTATATATAGCATTAAAAAAAGGTAGGTCAAGAGTCTGGAGTGGGTTTTAAGTCTCCGCGAATTATGAATTCTTAAATGTTTATAGACTTCAGGTTACAAATGTTATACTACCATGATCATCATATATCTAATGATTACAAATGTTATATGAAAATTTGTATAAAGAAAAAGTATATGACCTCTTGAAAAAGTTTTATGGTAGGCATCTGGATTAATTTGGACTGCATTCTGTCAAAAGCAGCTTATTTGTAGTTCAAATATGACTTACATATTGACTTCTAAGTAGTTTTGTTTTAAACAAGGAATTTTATACAAAATTTCTATGTAAGATATTGCAATGTTCAGTCTAATTGTTGGTATAACTTCTTGAACAAAAAAGCATAAACTAATTTGGCAGCTAATTCGGAACTGTATTAAAAAAGGCCCCATCGTGTAGTTTTTCACTATATAATTAATTGAGATATATTTGACTGTTCTTGAAAAGTTCTTTCTAGTCTATCGTTGAGTTAATGAAATTAAAAATATAAAAGAAATGGTTTAAATTAAAAACGGAAGGGAAATAATTGAAAGCTTTTTTCTTTCAGAAATATTTCAGCGCTTTAGAAAACAATGTTCCTGTAGATTACCATTTAATTGGGGTAATTGAAAATGAAAAATATGAGCTTAGCATTAAAATATAATAAAAATTGATTTTACATAAATAAAGTAATAAATCTTAGAGCAAAAGCGGGAGTCTTTTAATTTAAAAATAAAATATTCTTTCACTTTTCGATTGAAAAGTGTTTAAAAAAGAATTGTTTTCAAAAACAAACATTTTCAGGGAATTGGGTTTACAAGAGAAAATATATTGTCAAAAAAAAAAAAAAGTTAAATAATTTCGCATAAATTATACGTTTCAGACTTGCCAAAAAATTAAAAAACAAAGGTTGTTTTTCTTGATAAAACTTTAACAGTTTTTAATTAGATCTTTTTTTTAAAGATTTTTTCTTTATGGAAAACTTCTTTTTCCCAGAATTGCTTAGCTGCTTTTAGTGTAATTAACGAAAGCGAGAAACAAAATCTCGCTACTTAGATTAGACAAATTACATTTTAATTACTGCTCTCTCTGATGAAACTCAAACAACTTTTTAATGTTGGGTGTGACAGGTGCTTTTTATTGTTCTTCTTTTAAAGAATTTCGAAAAAGAACGAGAAAAAAAATTATACATAAATATATTACTTTTAAATTCTCTTGTGTAACTTCACGCTGAGAAATGCCGCTTAATTAGAAGAATTTATTTTGTATATAATTAAAAAATGTTTCTGTCTAGCTAGCTAAAAAGTAAAAGAATGGTTAAAAGCAAATAAAAATTAATTGATAAGAGCTATAGATTGATTTATTGTCGAAACTAAACTAATGAATAGAAATTAACAAAGATGCAATGTTAAAAAAAGTTAAAATTGACTCTATAAATGCCAGTGTGCAGTTTTTAAACAGAAAAACTATTAGATATATTAGTTTTAGTTTAACTAATATGTTTATGCATAAACAAATTTTCCTATTAACTGTATGCATATAAATGTTTTTTATTAAGAAGGGAACCATTTATTTTGTGAAGTAAAAAAATGGAGATTTTAGTCTAAGTAATTAAAAAGTAACACGATAGTTAAATAAGATTGAAAATTAATTATAAGAATTAATTATGATAAATTACTTAAACATAATTAATAAATGAAAATTAATTAACTGAGATTCACTGTTAAAAAAGATCGAAAGAAAATATATTTCGCAATATACAGTTTCAGTTTTAAATAAGAAGTCAAATATATAATTATATAATAATTAATGTATTTAGGCACAAACATATTAGTCCACGTTTAACTGCACGGTTAAAAGTACTCTTTAATTATAAATGGAAGAACCTGTTTAGTATAATTTAAAAAGATTCCTGTCTAACTAATTAAAAACAGAAACAACGGCTAAATGACAATGGAAATTAATAATAAGAATTGCAGGTCAACTAATTACTAAAACAAAATTGATTAATAACGATTAATTTGAAAGCAGGGTTATTAAAAGTTGAAATTTACTCTTTCTGACAACATACATTAGTAAAAAAAAGCTTCAAGAATAAATAAATAATTCACTTATCAATGCACATTTTTTTATACATCCGGTAAATCAATTTTATATGTAAATTCGCCGAATTCGAAATTATTACGAGTAACCTTGTCAGGAAGTGTCCTTAATAAAGGAACTCTGGTGTTTTGAGTGAGATCGCAATGTTTTAACATGTGTGGCGCCTTCGATCTACAGTTAACTGCGTTTTTATGAGTTTTTATGCAAATTCCTAGCTCCGTCTTCAGTTTGCAAAGTATAAAAGCTGTCAGTTGTGAGTTGGGGAGTGTGTGTAGTGTGGTGAGTTGGGAAGAGCCTCCAGCGACGAGTAGTAGAGCTGACGTGTAACTAATGAAAGTAGAGAGCCTCAATACAGGAGTTCAGTAAGAGTTATTTCAGAGTAATTTTGCGCTGTGGTTGTTTAAAATAAAGATATTTGTGCAGCCACGGGCTGTTTATTTACAGGTTAGTAAAAGTAGGCCGCTACCTGAAGAGAAGAACCTTTAGATTTTAGATTTTTAGACAGAGAGAATTAATGATTTGAGCCGGACTTAGTTGTAATGTGAGTACAAGCTAAAGTTTATTCACATAGTAGTGTGTTTAATTGTCCAAAATACTGAACTTTGCTCCACTCCCCGTTTTGCGTTTTTAATTCTACTGAGAATATGTCTTTACTAGACTGACGCGTCACAACCTTGCTAACGAATTGCGGCTGAGGATGAATCCAAAAGAATAGATAAAAAGCAATTCAAAGGGGTGAGATTATTACACAAGTTTTAAATCATTTTTGCTTGGAAACGCCTGAAATTGGCAACTGTTCTTTATAATCTATGTCATCGAAAGACTTTTTCCGCTTTTTGGTAGCGTAAAAGATTTTTCAGAAAATATCAAGAAATATGGCATTTTAAACCAAACTTACGATTGAAAGATGAAACAGTCAGAGATAGGAGAAAAATGGCTTTCACGTGACACTTATAACTCGATAAATTATTTATTTATTGAAAAACGGAAAACTCATTTCTGTTTTAAATTGCTTCAATAGTCATTCTTGCTAATTTTACAAAGTAATTATCTTCTTAATTCTTATATTATAAAGGCCAAACGTATCTGTGCGTAACGCGTACGTCATTTTGCGAATGGCAACACTTTCACATGCATTTCGGTTTTGCAATTTTCGGTACTGCAAATTTTATACTTCTAAACATCGCACTTTTTCAATTTTTGCACCATCGTATAAAGAAAAATATGTACTTTTAAAAGCAATTTTTTTGAAAGCTTCAACTCAATTTATTCTTGGCATACTAATTTTTTTATGGTTTTTAGTACGAATTTTATAATTGTGGCAACAGAAATATGTCATTTTCTCTTAATATTAATAGAAATTGAAATATGCGCATGTAAATTTTGAGAAGATGAAAATTATAACAGGTTTACATTTCATGTGAAATTCTAAGATCGTGTCAGTTTGAAATATATATTTTTTTTCATATGCATTTATACCAAACATAAGAGCCTCAAATGACAACTTCATCTTAACAACTGATCTTTATTATATTTTACTTTATTATTATTTTTTTTACATATGCGATTAAAGTTTAATTTTAATAATTTGGACAACTGAGTTTTATAGAAATAGTATTTTGTTAACTTTAGGTTAAATATAATTTGTTTGAGAATTAGACTGACCATTGTAAGGTGCATTTTTTTACTGTAGCTAATTTTGTAGGTTTTTTATAAATCAATGAAACAGTTTTTTCTTAAACATTTACTTTCGTTGAAATTCGACGGGTTCCACCTTGTTTTACCAATTTTGCAAAGAGCTAGTAAATGCGTTTTGAGCTTGTTGAGCACTGAGCAGTGCACTCGAGAATCGACTTTAAAGCAGCTGCACTGAATTTTAATTGGATTAGACCAGGTCTCAGGTTGCCGAAGATTTGACTAACGAATGTTACTCAGAAACGAGTTATCTTCATTAGCCAAAGCATCCTTGATATAAGATTAAAAAAAGAGAACATTTTCATTTTCCTATAAATGTTTTAATTTTGAATCGATTATTTCTTTAGGATATCTCTATAATAATAATAATAACAATAATAATAATAAATAAATAAATAAAAACAGAGGGAAAACCAAACATAAATGTTCAACCAGATGCCAGTAAGAAGCTGTTTACATCATCAGAAAAATCTGTCAAAAATATTATATAAATGCTAAAAGATGTTAAAGTCCTTGAAAACTGTTGCAATTCTTTCCTGTAAAATAAGCAATTTTTAAAGGCTGTCCTTGAAAAAAACATATATATTAGACACACACACACATATATGCACACCTACATTATATATATATGAAAACCCCGCTGAAGAACACAAAACTTTTTAACATATTCACGAATTTTTGAGCATAAAAGTATGAAATTAACAATTGACAGGCACGACTCTTAAAATTATTTGGGATCAAATAGCATTATTTATTTTTTATTAAATAATTAAATCTTGAATTATAAGCGATGCTCTCTGAATATACATATGTGTGTGTGTGTATTTCTGGGTCTGTCAAATCTGAAAACTCAATTTAAAACGCCAGTTTTGTCGAAATATTCCCGAAGAATACTTTACATTTATCGGAATTAATATTTTTTATTAGATCAGTTGTCAATCTTGTGCACATAAAATATTAAATATGACTTTACTATTGAAATTATTTGGGATCGAATAGCGTTTTTTTTTTTCATTACATTTATTACATCTTGAATTTAAAAAGATTGCTAATATGAAGAAAATATTTCTCATTCATTCAAAACTGAAAATTCAATTAAAAACGCGACTGAGTTTTCTCAAAAATATTTTATAGTTATCAAAATTTCTATTCAATTTCATTTTTTTTTAAATAAGAGCGCATGTCAATTTTAAGAACATAAAACATTAAATTTGATTTTGTGAATGCGTCAAAAAATTACGACAAAGTTACATGCAAAATTAAATAGCAAAGTTCATAATAGGTATATTAAAACGCAGGCATAACTAAATGCAAAGAAATTCGTGAATTGCAAAGCAATCGATAAAGGACTTTAGGAGATTTTTAATTTTGTGTAAACGAATATTCACATTTTTATTTATTAGAGTTGTTGCAAACTGTCCAGCAACATCAACTTGACTAAGTAACGATACGAAGAGATACGAGAGAGAACGATACTAAGATACGAAGTACCTAATTGTTACTTAGAAATAAGACTCGACGTGAACATTTCACCGCATCTCGAATGTTCTTAAAACAACGTGTGTTAAGGCAAGGGTGTTCTTAAATTTAAAAAAAATGCAATTTTGAGACATATACTTTAATTTATATTTGTTCGGAAATGCATGAAAATAGCAAGTATTGTTATTCAGAAACTGTCTAATGGCTCCCAATTTTCTGTTTTTTTTTTTTTTAATATATCTTTCATAATAAGCCTTCAAAGTTGACGCTTTTGAGCACATTTCCTGACGAAAGTAGAAAAACCGGTCGAAAAACAGAAGAAAAATGGGTGTCACGTGATCGAAATAGCTTAGAACTGGATAGGTAATTTAATTGTCATAAAATGGAAAACTAAGTTTGATTCGAAATCGCTTCCACAGTCAGGCATTCCAATTTCATATTTTTATGTTAAAAAATGAATTTGTAAATGTGTCAAAACGTTTTGCACTTGGTGAGCGGAGCAGTTGAGAACACCCTTAACTCACATTATCGCTCTATCTTTGCTGTGATTTGTTACC
This sequence comes from Maratus speculifer, assembly GCA_964019185.1. NCBI lineage: Eukaryota > Metazoa > Arthropoda > Arachnida > Araneae > Salticidae > Maratus > Maratus speculifer. Next base: position 146,569,109 of record OZ025294.1, read on the forward strand.
AAAAATTCAGGCTTCCTTTTTTTAGAGGCAACATCAATTTGTTTGAACTTCGGGTTTTTATTGGGAAATGTACCAGATAAATCATGTAAGATACAGTTATCCCAGAAGTTATAAATACTTTTTTGAATTTTCCTTACTATGGGAAATCAATTTCTCGATAGTTTTATGTTTGTAATAAAGGAAATTATATACCGTATTATTAAAATTACAAAATAAAACTTTTAAAGAGCATTTCTGCGGATATCAAAACAGATTTCTTAAGTGAGATATCTAGACTTCAAAGTTTTACGATACAGATGAAGAGGGGTACATAAGGGACATTATTAGGAAACGATCGAAATAAGTAAAAAATAATTCTATTGCATATAAAAACTTGATTACATTTTCCACAGATTTATTGGAGTTCTTGAACTTTCATGAATGTAAATAAAAAAAAGAATGAATTACTTAAGTGCTTACGTACCCTACTTAGTATAATCGTACATGTTATTTGTAAGGTTTATCTTGTTCATTTTTTTCCCCAAAATACACTGTAAAAAATGTCGGATGTTTCTGAATGTATAAAAATGTACTGTAATCAAAAACGAAAATATAGAGTAACCTTTTCTAACTCACAATAAGATTTCGAAAACCGTTCCTTTACCTTTAAAAATCCCAGAAAACTATTTGTTTTCGAAATTTAAAGAAGAATTTATAAAAATTATTTTTTATTAGCTGCCCGTCCTTTTCGGAAACGTTTCTAAGTAGCTTTTACAGTACAATAATCACTTTTATCAAATCAAAATATCACTTTTTCGGATGCTTACCAATTCTCAAGTTAACATTTTAAGCTGCATAACTGATTTTGTGCATGCAATTGTAGCAAAATAATGTTAATTTTCAAATTAATGTTAATACCGTTAAAATTGTATGTTTGTCTATTAAACATGTTATCTGAATATCAAAATATTTTCGTATGAATTGGTAGCATCCGAAAAAGTGATATTTTGATTTGAGAAAAGTTATTATTGTACTGTAAAAGCTACTTAGAAACGTTTCCGAAATGGACGGGCAGCTAATAAAAATTAATTTTTATAAATTCTTCTTTAAATTTCGAAAACAAATAGTTTTCTGGGATTTTTAAAGGTAAAAGATCGGTTTTCGAAACCTTAGGCGAGTTAGAAGAGGTTACTGTATATTTCCGTTTTTGATTACAGTACATTTTCATATATTCAGAAACATCTGACATTTTTACAGTGTATCATGAAACTTTTGTGCTTATTGCTTATATCAAAGTATGTATGTACTCGCTTAATTCTTCTTCTTCTTCTTTTTTTTTTTTTTTGTTTAAATAAACTTAATAATTTAAAGTTTAATGTATTTATTAGACTCTTTGATAACAAAGGCTTAACTTACAATGATATTTACTTAATATATAATTTGCATGATCTGCCTTGTTTAAAAATTTTAAAGTTTTTACATTTTCCACATACAATTTGAAACTCCAAATTAAAAAAAAAAGAAAGGTGTGTAGAATATAGATCCACATGCCCCATTTTCATAGAGCAATTGAAGCCATGAAAAAAAGAGACATGAAACATACAATATAAATATGTTATTGTTAGACATTAAAGTGTAATTTTGAAAATATTTGTCTAAGAGTGAATCTAACTGAGCACATTTACAAAGGTTTCGACTTTAATTCAAGTAAACCAGAAACTGCCAGAATATCTAGATTCCTCGTATGGTCCAATTATATCCTAACTTTATATCATTAAAAAAAATTCTTCTTTTAACAAAAAAATTCTTTTTTTAATACGTTCGCCAACGTTAAGGGGCCACTCACGCGCCAGCGCATGATGTGGGTTGATGTCCAAAGCCAGTCACGCTCTAGCGCGGGAAAATCTTTCACTGATTCCTTGTTATAAAAAGTAAATCGGCTTCTGGGAAAAACCCGCTTCTACAGTGCGGCATTAACTATTATCACATCTTCATGTAAGCGGCAACGAACCTGTTTAAGTATGTTTATCACACACCAAAGAGAAAAAAATCCAGAAAGACTGCTGGCTAAGCATTAACCGTTTGTATCACCGTATTGCATACCTGAATTACACCCAAAAATAAATACTGCCTTGTCAGTGAGCTTTAAAAGTCGATGTTATTTGTTGCTGTTATTTTCCAATACAACAGTTAAATTGTTCACAGAATTCTCAACAGACGGTGATACTGGGTTAATTTTTATACCGAAGAAAGTAGATTTCTTAGAAAATAAATTCATATGCTATACAATTTTGTATTAGAAAATTGCCAATATTTATGAGAAATATGTAACCTTTTGTTTGTTGTAGATATGAAAAAAAATGTCTTTTAGCCAATGATTTTCTTGTGTTAAGCTCTTTTTTTTTATTATTTTAATAAATGCTTAAAAAGGTGTTTTCTAAAATCTGAGTGAATAATTTTCCTATTGGAATTGTTGAGTTAAAAAAAAATTACATTCATGCTCAATTATAGAATTATCTTTCTTTCTATTTAATTGTAATAGATTTTTATTTATTTATTTTTTTTACAAACTTTTTATTTTATCCCACATTCTTTTTTCCTGACAGTCTTTTTCTTTTGAAATATATTTGAAAAATTTTCTTACACTGTAAAAAAATATTCTATAAAGGTTCTAAACTTTTTCTAGAAAACTGGGATTCTTAGAACATTTTATGTAACGGTAACAACAAAATCTCATGTAATAGAATCAGTTACACGAGTTTTTGCTGTTACCGTTACATGAAAATTTTAGGAATTCCAGTATCCTAGAAATGTTTAGTACCTTTACAATTTATTTATTTTTTATTTATTTTTTATTTTTTTACAATGTTTAATGTTGTTTTTGAGCTTGCTACTTAAACTCTTCAAAGTTTCCTTTTATTTATATTTTTACATTATTAACGTTGGGAGGTAAAATATTATTATCACAGTATGAACCGAATAAAAGAAAAATGATGAAATAAATACCTTTATGAAAGGTGTTACATAACACTAAAGGTCAAGCTCGTGGAGAATTCAGATTTTTGCAATGTTAGACGATAAACGAACATCATTTTTTTCAGTCCAACGCTTCAGTGTTGTAACAAAACGAGATATTTTCTAAGGAAAACATGATCAAATATCTATAAAGGAAATCATACTTGACAGCTATTACAAATTGATAGTGGCAGATGCCAAACGCTGTTTAGACCGAAGGCATTTATAGTAATGAAATTATGGGGATAAAATCGCCGGCACTTAAAAATAATAGATCTAATTTCGATGGTATTGGTTTTTTGTTTCACTAGTTAAAATATATTAAGCAGCAAAGGTGGCATTTTATGATAAATAACACATTTTATTTAAAGAAAAATTTTTTAAAACTTATTATTAAGATCATTCAATATTGAAAATATTAACTTAAATAAATGAATAAAACTATTGTACAAGCAATTTCGGCTGAATCATTTCGATTGCCATTTTTTTTTCTTTTGTGTTGTGGGTTGATACTAATGTTCCGGGTTCAGATTAGTATGGGGTTGGCAGGGCCGTAACTATAAACTTGGGGGCCCCGGGGCAAAACCTCCGGGGGGGGGGCAGGGAGGGCAAATTGAAACTTTGCATAGTTTCTTTTCTCGCACACCGTTGTTTAAATGTACATAGTATGATAAGCCCAAAAAAGACTAAAAAATGTAGAATTGGACAACTAACTCTACTCGGCAGGCACTTGGCGGCGACGCCATTTTTGCCGATCCCACTGAAGTTAGCATAGGGAAGAAAATATGGACTTCTGATTGGTTGAATACTTTAAAGAGCATTTTATTTAGGTTCATTTTTTAGTATATGCAACTTAATCATGCGCTTCTGTTTAAAAACCTTTTGAAAGATGGATTGTGATAATTTTTTTTCGATTTTATGTATTTATTAATAGACTACTTGACCCATCCGGCATTGCCCGGGACACGTTATGATAACCTTAAGCAAACAATTAACATTTTAGATCTACAATTAGTCAAAATTAAGCATAGGATATGAATTATTCGTTAAATAATATTTTAAAGAAATGCATAAAAAAATGAGAAAATGCTTTTAAAAAGGCCTTTGGACCTCAATAAAAACATCAGGGTGTAGGTCCTGAAATAAAAGACCAAAATTCAATTTTAAATTTATGCATTGAGAAGGTTTGATAATAAGTGGGTGAAATATGCATGGGGAACAAAAATTTCAAGGTGCCTGAGCCGAGACCATGTGGAGTCTCGGGCTTTTAAATGGAATGTAAGAACACGGGAATAACTAAGTGAAAAAATAGTTCCAAAAATGAAGATTGGATTAAGAGAGGACAGTTTAATAGCAATTTATGGTACAAAATCTTCAAGGGGCTGGGAACATATTTCGCATGTATTTGGGTATAAAATATTTTTTGTAGTTATTAAAGTAATGGGAGGACGCTAAAGCAATATGAAAGAAAATTGCAAGCAATCCGGATCATTTTTAAAGAAATTGCACCAACGGCCCCAAGAACGCGATTAATATTCAAAATTGGTGGTAGCTAGACTATGGCGGTTTCTTAGTAGCTGATGGTTTTAAGAAGTTGTTTAAAAAAGGAGTTAAGGGTGTATTTCGATTCAAATTGCTTATTTTCCGATTTATTTTTTGAATTCACTTTTGCTCTCACATGCATCAAACTGGCAAATTGTCTTATTTAGAAAGTACACAAGGTGCCGTGACTGTCGATTCTTTGATAAATGCAGAAAATATTGCAAAAAAAGCAATCAAAAACAGCATTTTGAACCGAATTTTCCGAAGCGGGAGATTTGGGAACGAAAAAAAGTGTCATACTGAGAAGATACTTGTTCATTAATCAAACTTTAACCCTCTCATGCATACGAGCCTCATATGAGGACAGATAATTATTGCATTATTAAGCAAAAAACTTTTGAGCATTTATTTATAGAGATTCGATTTGTTTATAGATAATAGCTATCATATTGTGCAATAATAAAATTATTTTATAATGGGTTTTCATTTATCTCAAAAAAATTATTTTTAGTCAATAATGCAAAAGAATGCAAAATAATTCATGCATGAGAGGGTTAATGAATGGAGCGTAAAATGACATCGCACGGCACCTTGTACGTCTCTTCAAAAATCCCCTCAGCAATTTTGATGTTTCTACTTTCAAAAACGTGTCTGAAATTGTATCGGAAATTTTCGAACTGTTGAAGGTGAAAAAGCGTTTTTACGAATACACCCTTAATTGAACCATTTTAAAGGGATTTCTAATAAGGGCCTAAAAAGGACAATTGACAGTTAAAAAGAGGGCCCTAACAGGAAAACATGTTAAAATATCTTAGTACTTAGCTCTTTAGATCTACAATTAGTCAAAATTAATCATAGGGTATGAATTATTCATTTTAATAATATTTTATCGAAGTGCACAAATTGATTCGGAAAATGTTAAAAAAAAAAAAGTCCTAGTCGCGGATGAAAATATGAGAATCTTGTCCCTGAATGAAGAGTCCAAGACTCAAATTTAAAAATTTTGCACTGAGAAGGGGATAAATTTAAAGAGTGAATTATGTTTGCCTCATAAAATGTTCAGGGGCCCTAGACTGAGCCCTGTGATTCCACAGGAGGCCAAAGTGTCTTATATGGAATGTCAAAACATTAAAATATCTAAATGAATAAAGAATCCTAAAAATGAAGATCGGATTAAAAGGAAACAATTTATTAATAATTTATTATTACAAAAGCTTCAACGGGCCCCAAGGGGCCACGAATTTATTTTGCATGTAGTTGGGTATAAAGATATTTTTTGTAGTTATTAAAATGATGGAAAGACGCTATAACTATGTTAAATAAAATTGAAAGCAATTTGGTTCATGTTTAAAGAAGCTGCATCAAGGGCCTCAAGAAACAAATTGACAAACAAAATTAATGGTAGCTGAAGTCTGAGAAATTCTTTTGTCGTTCATGTAATAGGTAGAGAAAGGACATAAAAAATTGATAGAAAAAAAAAAGCTAGTGAATTGGACCATTTTTAAGGCAGCTATAATATTGGGCCCTGTAGGGACCAACTGACAGTTAAAACCAAGGCCCTAATATGAAACCATGTTAAAATATTTTAGTACATAGCGCTTTAGATCTTTAATTAGTCAAAATTAAGCATATAGTAGGAACTATTCTTTGGAATGACATAATTTTTTAAACGCACCAATTGATTGGGCAAATGTTTAAAAAGGGGCCCTAGGGTCCGAATAAAAACATCAGGTTTTCTGGATTGGTCCTGAAAGAAGAGTCCCAGACAACTTTGAAAATTTGCACTAAGAAGATCAGAAATATAGGAAGTGAAATATGTTCATTTCACAAAATGTTGAGGGGCCCTGGGCTGGACCCTATGATTCCACAGGGGAGCACAGTGTCTTGTATAGAACGTCAAAACATTAAAAAATCTAAATGAATAAAGAAACCTAAAAATGAAGATGAGATTAAAAGGAAGCAATTTATTGACAATTTATTATTACAAAAACTTCAAGAGGGCCTGTACCGCGCCCTAAAGGGCCAGGAAATTATTTCGCATGTAGTTGGGTATAAAAATATTTGTGTAGTTATTAAAATAATGAGAGGTCGCTGAAACTATGTTGAATAAAATTGAAAGCAATTTGGATCATTTTTAAAGAAGCTGCATCAAGGGCTCCAAGAAAGCGATTAATATTCATAAATAGTGGTAGCTGAAGTCTAAAAAAATTTTTTGTTGTTCATGTCGTAGTTGGAGGACTTAATGTTGTTAAAAAATCTAGTGAATCCGACCATTTTAAAGGGAGCTATGATAGAGGGCCCTATAGGGGCCAACTGACAAATACAATCAGGGCCCTAACATGAAAACATGTTTAAATGTTTTAGTACATAACGCTTTAGACCTTTAATTAGTCAAAATTAAGCATAGAGTATGAATTATTTGCAAGAATAATATTTTTTTAATCGCACCAATTGTTTGGGTAAGCGTTAAAAAAGGGCCCCAGGGCCCGAATAAAAATATCAGGGTGTTGGTCCTTACATAAGAGTCCAAGATTCAGCTTTAAAAATTTGCACTAAGAAGGTGAGATATTTAGGGAGTGAAAAATGTTTAGCGCACAAAAAGATCAAGGGGCCCTGGGTCGGACCTATGATTATCTAGGGGGCCCCAGTGTCTTATATGGTATGTAAAAATTTGAAAATATCTAAATGGAACAGGTATCTCAAAAATGAAGTTCGAAATTAATGGAAGCAATTTATTAACAATTTACTATCACAAAGACTAAAAGGGGCCCTAAAACGGGCCTCAAGAGTCCAAGGTCATAATTGAAGAGTAAAAAGGCAAAAATACCTAAAAGGAGAAAGGTACCTCAAAACGGAAAAGATTAGATAAAAAGGAGTCAAGCTATTAACAATTTGGCGCATAAAAATTGTAAGGGGCCCAGGGCTTTGGCCTTAAAATATTAAAAGTCTGAGACTCAGGTGCATCAGGACCTGTCTTGGACTATCTTCACCTAAAATTTCAGACTTTTATGTGCGGTAAATTTCGCTAACCATCGCAGTCACACACTCACACACACATACGCAGACATACACAAACAGAGCGTTTTGTTAACTTATTAGTATAGATAAGGAGAAAGATTTTCTAGAATTTTTTAGATGCTTTTTATATTATTCAGTCGATTAGAAGTCCATATTTTCTTCCTTATACTAGCTTCGGTGGGATCAGCAAACACGCTATCGCGACACGACACATTCGACTCGACATCTTGCTGTGTGCTGTAGAACTCCTTTTGCATGCGAAGCGTAAGGTGTGTATTGACAGACAAGCAAAAACATCTATTCTAGCACTTTGATTTTTTTTTTAAATTACTAACTTTTAGGTATGTTCTGGGTATTTTATACGAACTTAGACTAGAAACTAAAATCAATAGTTTTTTTAACCATCAGTTTGGGGCCCCTCAGGCTTGGGGGCCCCGGGGCAGTGCCCCGGCGGTAGTTACGGCCCTGGGGGTTGGGTTTGACTCTGGCTGGTTGAGTAAGATAATCTCTATTTTCAAAAAAAAATCCGAAATATTGTTACTAATGAAAAAAGAAAAACTATTTATATGAATGTATATTATGTGTCACTCCTTTTTAAAACGAATTATGTGACATTTGAAAATTAAGATGTTAATATTTATATTTTTATATTCTCAGTCGACAGCTGTGTTTACAGTTGAAAGTACTAAGGATTTAAGCAATTTAACACCTTTTTAAATATTTTTTGGCTTCTTTTAAAGTAATTTACTCATAGGGAAATTTTAAGTTTTTAAAGATGAATTTAGCATTTTATTTATTAGGTTGGGGAAAAAGCAATTTCGTTTTTTCCAAATAGATGGATTTAAAGTTGCATATCTTGAGTAATACTTACTCAATTAAGCCATACTATATAGCGTTTGAAAGGTAATAGAATTTAAAAAAAAATTAAATATAAAGGTAGTGTCACCTGTTTAATCAGTCAAAAGTTATTTCGTTTTCAATATGGGGATTTCAGAAGATCATCTTCGTCACATTTTGCTTTTTTATTTCCGAAAAGGAAAAAATGCGGCACAGACTCATCGAAAATTGTGTGGTGTTTATGGTGATCAGTGCTTAAGTAAATGCCAGTGTCAGAATTGGTTTGCTCGCTTTCGTTCCGAAAATTTTGAGGATAAAGATGAACCTCGCCCAGGCTTGCTAATCGTTGAAAAAGTCGATGAAATTTTAAAAACAAATCGAGATAGACTGACATATTTCTTCTCCCAGCATTGCTACGAAACTAAACATCGGTCATAAAACAGTTCTGAACCATTTACATAAGATTGGATATGAAAAGAAACTCGATACTTGGGCTCCCCACGAACTTACAGTGAAAAATTTAATGAACAGTTTCCATTTGACAATCGCTACTGAAACGGAACGAAATTAAGCCGTTTTTGAAACGAATTATTACGTCTGGTGAAAGGTGGATCACGTACGACAATAATGTGCGAAATGATCGTGGTCGAAGCCCGGAGAAGCTTCACAAAAACCGGAATTGACGCCAACGAAGGTGATGCTGAGAGTTTGGTGGGTTTGGAAAGGAATTAGCTGTCATGAGCTGCTCTAATCTGGCCAAATCATGAATTTGTGGCAGCCATCTTGAGCAGTCAGTAAAAACGAGTTTCTCGCAGGAAGCGATCGAGCTAGTCTTTTGCTCGGCACATAAGATCAAGATCTCGCTTTCTGACTGTGGGTTCTCCGGTTCGATCCTTGCCTAGGCACCTCACCTGTATTGGTGACCTTGGACAACCGAACACGCACTTCACCATCTTCGCTCTAGACCAACAGATGACAGCACTGAAAACACCCCCAGTATCCAAAGCCTGTGAAACGCTCGCAGCACTCAAAGCCTGTGTAACGCTCACAGCACACGTTCGACGACCAAAGCCTGTGTAATGCTCACAGCACACGACCAACGACCAAAGCCTGCCACGCCGCGCATCATGGAGGGGGCACACATGCGCTCGGCGGCAGCACGACAACAACAACGCATCACTCTGGCACGCGCCAGCACAACACGAGTGCACATCGCTCGTCCAACGTCAACGCGACGTTCTTCTCACTGGAGGTGGAGTACTGTGGCGGCCATCTTGAGCGGTCAGTAAAAACGAGTCTCTCGCAGGAAGCGATCGAGCTAGCCTTTTGCTCGGCAGATCAGATCTCGCTTTCTGACCGTGGGTTCTCCGGTTTGATCCTTGCCTGGGCACCTCACCTGCAAATTCAACTATCTACTGTGAACAACTAATGCGATTGAAGCAGGTGACTAAAAAAACACGGCCAGAATTTCAATAGGAAAGGCGATGTCTTCCATCACGACAACACTAAACCACACGCATTTTTACTCATTCGGCAAAACTGAGAGAGCTTGGCTGGGATGTTTTAATGCAGCCACCGTATAGATCGGACCTGGCTCCGACCGATTACTATTTGTTCCGCTCTCTGCAGAACTCTCTTAATGGTGTTAAGCTGGCTTCAAAAGAGGCTTGTGAAAATCACATTGATTAGTTTTTCGCTCAGAAATCTCAGAAGTTCTACAATGACGGAATTATGGTTGTGCCAGATAAATGGCAAAAAGTCATCGAACAAAATGGCACATATATTAGTGATTAGTTTTAGTTAGTTAGTTTAGTTAGTTAGTTTTAGTTAGTTTAGTTAGTGATTAGTTACATAAATTTACTTTGAAAAACACGAAAAAAAAAAGCGAAATTACTTTTTCCCCAACCCAATATTTATTTATGCTACTCTCTCTCTATCTCTCTATCTGCAACTATAAATATATAATAAAACTGTTTTCTAATTAAAAACCATTTAAACAAATAAAAGGTCGACTAGAAAAAAAAATTATGATACTATAAAACTGATTATCCAAAATTCTATGTATCTACAAGGTGATTAAAAAAACGTGGACAAATTGATATGACAAATCAGGTGTACGACAAGAATAAAAAATACCCAGGAACATAGGGCGCAAACCACTGATTGAGTCACAAATACAGGGTGTTTCATACTAACTCAATTTGGGTTGACGGTAATAAATTTAAGAAAACTGAAGTATATTATAATAAAACATTTAATAGACATTCTCATCTTTGTTTTAAATGCGAAAACATCAAACATAAGTGGTAGGAGTTTGTATTATGTGCGCCAGCAATATGAACTTGGCACCTCACATTTTGGAATGTGATAATCAGTTTACACGGTATCATTGATTGCTTGAACAATATCTTTTTCCATATCTTTTAGTAACGTTATCTCATTTCACACAAAATAAGGTACAAATCGTTGCATTTTCATTACAATAATTTTATTTTCCTGGAAATTATGATTTCCAAACCGGGTGTAGCTAGAATAAAACGCTCTGTATTTGTGACTCTATAAGTAGTTTACGACCCTATGTTCCTGTGGGATTTTTTAGTTCCTGTGGGGAGCCGGCGGAATCGTTTCGAATTTTCTCACGGGCCGGGCCGGGCCGGGCCGGGCCGGGCCGGGCCGGCAGATTTATAATAGTTTTTTCAACGGGCCGGGCCGGGCCGGCAAAAAAATTGAACGGGCCAGACGGGCCGGGCCGGGCTGATAAAAAAAATTTTCGGGCCTGCCGGCCCGTTCTGAAGATTTATGCAGAAACGATAAAATATGAGCTATTTTCAACGAAAATGGTTTTAACGAGAATAAGTATAAATGTGGCCAGCCACTAGTTTGACAGCATCAATATAAAAATTGCACAGTGTATCGTCATCGGAGAATTACATTATGTGTAACACGTTTTAATATTTTTTTAGCTGATTCATGCCGATCCGAGAACACGCTTCCACTATTTTTCTACATATAGACTGGCCGGACCGGTACTAGACTTAATTATTGGCAGAAAACATTATTTGTAAAATTATTAACAGCGATAAAGAACTTACGTTAGCTTAGTCTTCGGATATATACTTCTTGATGATTTTTAAACTAATTTCTCAATAATGCGAAAGTTTGACACATTTTCTGATTAATTTTAAATTGTAAAAGTATAAAAGTGATAAGCCTAACTATTGAAGGGATTTGGAATCGAATAGCGTTTTTCATTTTTGGTAAATAAAATACTTGTATAACCTTGTTGAGTTATAATAGTTTCTCAAATGATTCAGGTTTTTCTCCCTTCCCTTGCTATTGCTTATGGAAATTCTATTCAAAACGCTAATTATCACAGTATTTTATTTGTTTGCAATATTCTTAAATTGCTTGTATCAAAAAATGGATAACGCCATTCGATTATATAGTTTCTGAATAAAGGTATCTGCTAATCTTATGCGTTTCTGAGAAAAAAAAATGAATTTAGAAATGTATCAGAAAGGAGCTTCTTTGAATTTAAGAAAGAATTTAGATTTGAAATCTATAATAAAATGATATAGAAATATATTTATAAATCTTCTTTTATTAAATAGCTTAAAAATTAACCATGTTTTTAGCTTTCTTTCTTTTTTCTTTTATTCTAAGCCATATTATTTTTTTAATGAATCTTTATTCGAATGTTGAAAGCCTAAGAATTTAAGTAATCATTAATGTTGTTAATGTGTATTTGCTGTAAAATATACTGTAAAATCATTCCATAGATATGTATGCAGTATTCTTTAAAGGAATCTTAGTTATATGATAAAAATCTGATTTTTTTAGAAATCGTAGAAATTGTAACGGGCCAAAACGGGCCGGGCCGGGCCGGGCCTGTTTTCGCTGATTTTTGTACGGGCCGGGCCGGGCCTAAAATATAAAAATGTAAACGGACCGGGCCGGGCCCGGGCCGAACTTTTGAGTTTTACAACGGGCCGGGCCGGGCCGAAATAACTTTCCTACGGGCCGGGCCGGGCCTGGAAATTCCGGCCCGTGCAGACCTCTATGAACCGCTCAACAAGCGCAAAACGTTTTGACACATTTACAAATTCATTTTTTAACAGAAAGTTATAAAATTGAAATGCCTGACTATGGAAGCGATTTCAAATCGAACTTATTTTTCCATTTTATGATCATTAAATTACCTATCGAGTTCTAAGCTATTTCGATCACGTGATCACTCATTTTTTTCCTGCTGTTCGACCGGTTTTTCTGCTTTCGTCGGGAAATGTGTTAAAAAACGTCAACTTTGAAGGCTTATTATGAAAAATCTGTTGTGTTTAAAAAAAAAAAAAATACAGAAAATTGAGTGCAATTACACAGTTTCTGAATAACAATACCTGCTATTTTCTTGTATTTTCGACCAAAAATAAATTAAAGCATCTGTCACAAAGTTACCCTTTTTGATTTAAGAACACCCTTGAATAGTTTTTGTGTACGGACTCTGTGACGGAGAGATGGATAGGATCAGATGAACGAAATCCTAAAAATGATGGTCTTATGATATAATTACGCTGTTAAATAAACAAAAATAGACAGTAAAATAAGCAATATAAATAGTAAAATAATTTATACTATATCATTAAAAATTAACATAAGGTGTATTACTGCTAGAATATTTCTAAGACGATGTATTACTGATTATTTCGGTTCACTATTATTCATTTTACAGTATAATACTGGTAACCGGGCTGTCAGTATTACACTGTAAAATGAACATTTTTTCCCCTCCAGTGCGGAAAGTATAACATAATATCCCTTCAGAATAATAATAATAATAATAATAAATAAATAAATAAATAATAGTATTAAAAACGGTTAGAAAGAAACCAGAAAAAAGGTTTTTGAAATTGTTATTTTAGAACACAATTAGAATTATAATGCTTGTTTGAATGAATCGGGAATAAATGTAAATAATAATAATAAAGTAATTAAAAGTATGTGATATCACATATTTTTAATTTATATATATATATATATATATGTATCTTATATATGTATTATATATATATATGTATATATATAATACAAAACTTTGTAAAAGTATCAGAAATCATTATTCATAGTTCAAAATTGAAATCTAAATCATACAGCATTGAAACAACAGCCAGCCAATTAACTTACATATATTCTGATATTCAGTGCATAACTAACGAATTCAGATGAAATTTTATTCGAAAAAAATGTTGAAACAAACTTTAATTGAATATCTCAAATAAAATTAAATAACCATTCTATGTATATAGATATTTCTAGAAATACAACTGTTTTATTGGGAAACAAACAAACAAGAAAGAAAAATGCTGTTATGAAATTACATTTTTATGATTTCATAACGGCATTTTTGCTATCCTTTTCCGTATCTTTATGTGATTATGCACTTGCGATGAACAAGAAATTTGTTTAATTTTTCTTATTAAATTTTGAAAATTAATTAGCCGTGGGAAAGTCTTTTCATATGAAAGACAACATCTGTATAACATCAAAGGAACATCAAAGAACATCTCCAAGTCTCATTAGTGTGATATGATGTCGTATATACTATAATGAGACACATGCAGAATTCAATTATCATTCAACTCCACAATTTTAAAAGGCGGCTGATGTTATTAAGACTTTTCGTGGAGTTAATGAAAGTGAAAAGATAGAAAGAACTTCCTGAAAAGACTCAAGTTAGTCGGGTGAAAAGTTGAAAAGAGATTCCGCTGTGCATGATTATCTTCACTGGTCATCTTCAAAGTAGAATTAAAAGTAAGGATAGACCGAAACAGGTTTTTAAGGTCGAAACAGAAACCAAAAGTAAATTTCGTGTAAATTTCTTCCTATTTTCAGCCGAAAACGAAGATGAAAATGCTACATTTTTTTAAAGTTAATAATACGTCCATATATATATATGCACAATTACACTAGTTTACAATTTTAAATATTTTTTATGTACTTTTGATGAAACCCCTATTTTCTTATTGTACTACTTCTTACTAATGACAGGCGATATGTGAAAAAAAAAAAAAAAATAAAAAATAACATCGCATTTTTTGTTTTCTTCTATACAGGATGCACACTCTCAACCGTGCCCAATGGCTAAACCCTAAACGGTTAGTCAGAGACATACAGTTCCAATTATTACAAAAATATTTTAAACGAGGTAAAGAAATATTTTACAAACGATTTTGGTCAGTAAAAACATTTATTAAAAAAATTGCGAAATTTAAATTTTTATACGGTTTTCCGGTCCTATATATTTTATTTAGTAAAACTTTCATGTTACACTGACAAGTAACACAAAAAAAAAAAAAAAAAAGTCCCTTCATTCTGCGATTAAAATTGACCGAATAATAGCTCTCTATAGTTGGAGGATATTTTTTGTTGCAAATTAGAGGTCATTCACAAATTTATTAGGAAATAATTTTGCCAGATATATTTAAAAAATGGTTAAGAGTAAAAGTAATGTTGCAATATAAATATGAAATCTTTAAATATTTTGATACATTAGTGCATAATATGCAATTTGTAATAAACATATAAGAAGAAAAATATTAGATTTTTTTGTCAAATAAAATGATAAAACTTAATATTTTAAATTATATTAGCTTGCAAAAGTTGAGTTATGTTATATTTTCTAGATTTTAATATTTGATTCGTATGTATTCTGTATTGCTGAATCCAAAATCGATTTTCTTTTTTGATCAACAAGTAAGAAAATCTGCAAATCGTGAATTTTAAAGTTAAAAAAAACGAATTTTTGGTACGGGAGAAGGAGTCACATTGGCACATGGGATACTTTTTGACAAAAGCTTTGTTTCACAATATCCATTGGAGGAAAACGGTCATTCATGGATTCTTTGGACACTATAAAGAAGAAAATTTTGAAAAAAAAAGTATTGCTGTTTTATTAAAAAACTATCATGCAATGGGTGTGAATAAGTCTCGGAAATTACATTTTCTCCATTTAGATCCAGATTTTTTCCTTAAAAACTTGGACGCTGTGAGTGACGAGCAGAGCGTGCGTTTTCACCAAGACCTTAGAATTTTTTAAGACTGACGCAAACGTTTTCGGGACGAAAGTATGTTAGGGGACTACTGTTGGTCTATTTTACAAGAAACAAACTAAGAAAATTGTAAAAAGAAGTGTAAAATCAATTATTTTTAATTTTTTCTTTTTATCTTTCATGCTATTATTCTTTTAAGTATTTAATAAATATTTTTTAACTAGACGTGGCAGATTTTTTACAACAACTTTTCGGCAATCTGTGTATAGAATCTACGAAAATATGCACATTTCAGAGAAAGTATATAAACTGTGTAAACCTGTGTTATTAATTAATTATACGTATTTATTAAACCTACATAATCATTAATTAACCATTTGCACTTGAGAGGTAATTATCACTCACCACTAGTGTTGCCAGGTGTCCCTCGTAAATCGGGACGGCGAATGCTTTGTACACCACTAATATCTTACAGTTTATTTCGCCATCTTTTATCACAGATTATTCTGCCATTAGATAAGGTGAAGAAAGTTAGTTTAAAATACTGGTGTCCAGAGCATTTGGAATACTCATTTACGCGGGACACATATGATCAGTCAGAATCGCCTCTCGAATGCAATTATATCCCTCGCGTTGATAACTGGCCGTCATAAACACAACCAACCAACCTCTCGAGTGCAAAAGGGTGAGGCCCAATTGGCTGTCTGTGCCTTAGAGCCAAAACTTTATTTTTTCATATAAAACAAAACGTAATTAATTCATCAACGGTGAAGGAATATTTCTTAGTTATACGAATGTCATTTATTTTTATGTATTATACACTTCGATTTATCTTTTAAAATGTTTCTTCTAAATGATCATCTGTTAAAACAGAGCTTTCTGAAAAATTATTCGAAATGCTTCAGTCTGAAAATCTTATATTAACGTTAAGTATGCGGATTTTAATGAACACGTAAAAAAGTTTAATTGTCTATCTGCATTGCATCAATAAAAAGTGTCTCGTTTCAACCGATACAGCTCAAATCTATTTATTAACTATTTTTTTGCTTTTTGGCCACCATTTCGGCAATTATTTTGAAAATTTCTATATATATTTTTAAATATTCCATTAATATTTTCCAAACGCTTCAATACGAACAATGTAAATCATTCGCTAAATAACATTGATTTTTACCTAAAAAAGTTTAGTCCTATATCCATTGCTTGCTTTATAGTTTGTACTCACATCTTGAGTCAGTCATGATTGATAACTATAAAAAGCACAGTTCACAGCAATCAATAAAAAGTGTCTCGTTTGAATCGATACAGCTTAAATCTATTTATTAACCATACGCTTCAGTTTCCTCTCATCTGTAGCAGATTTTTTTGCTTTTTGGCCACCATTTCGGCGATTATTTTGAAATTTTCTGTTTATATTTTTTAAATATTCCATTAATATTTTGCAAACGCTTGATTGCGGACAATGTAAATCAATCGCTATACAACATTGATTTTTACCTAAAAAAGTTTAGTCCTATATCCATTGCTTGCTTTATAGTTTATAGTCACAACTTGAGTCAGTCCTGATTGATAATTATAAACAGTAAGTTCACAACAACCAAAAAGTGTCTCGTTTGAACCGATGCGATGCAGCTCAAATCATTTTTCTCAACTATACGTTTCAGTTTCCTGTCATCTGTAGCAGATTTTTTGCTTTTCAGCCACCATTTTGGCAATTATTTTAAAATTTTCTTTTTTTCTTTCTTTTTCTTTTTTTTCCTTTTTTTAAATATTCTATTAATATTTTGCTAACGCTTGATTGCGAAAAATGTAAATCATTCGCTATATAACATTGATTTTTACCGTGCCAATACAAATCAACCATACGAAGTTTAAGAGATTCAGGAATATCCCTCACAAAACCCATTTTACGACAAAAAAAGCAAACTGCAAAAAATACTGATTTTAAATAAAATCGTCTAAATTTAATCAATGATGCCAGTTATGAATTGATGCTAATTCAAGGAGAATTAATGTGAAACATTCTAATACTTTGAACCACTTGTATGTGTTTTGTGTTTACAAAATACTTTTTTTTTCAATTAATCTTTATAAAAAAGATATCAATTTTAAGAAAATAAATAAGTTTAATCAACGATAAGTTCTTAATAAAAAATTTGTGTTCATACACTTGTGAACAAAAAGCTGAAACTCATTCAAAATAAAAAATGCGGAGAAAATAAACTCTTCAATAGTACACTGTTTGTTAAAATTTCTAACAAAACACCACCCTGTTGAAAATTCTTCAATTTTAATTTTTTTCTTTGGTACAGAAAACAGTTTTTTACTAATAATTTTACTGAAGTCAGTTATAGTCGTTAATTATGGGAAAATATTTTACTAATAATATTTACTAAACTTCTTCTGTAAAACGATAATAATGTGAAAACCTCAAAGAGAAATCAGATAACTATAAAATTTGAAAACGATATGTCCCAAGATTTCAAAATGTGTGTTAAAAAAAAAAAAAAAAAAAAAAAAAGAAAAGAAAAGGAAAAGAAAAAAAGCTGAAAACTTAACAATGAATTCTATTCAGTTTGAGAATGTTATATTAAAATAGAAATCCCAAGAAAAAAATCGAATGTCGAAATAGAGCATTTTTTTTTTCAAATTCAAAGAACTCTAAGGAATACAAAAATCTATTTGCTGAACTTAATATCTAAAGGAAGTACGGAAAGATAAAAATAAAAGTTTAACAAAAACTTTATGTAACATAAGTGGAAATATTTTATTTCAAAATAGTATTTTTTGTTAACTATTCAGTTTTTGATAATGCTTGTTTAAGATAACAAACATTTAAAAAACATATAAGTTTACTTAAGACTTTTCTGGGAATATATATATATATGTATATGAATTTCAATTTATTTTCATATAAGTAAACAGAAATACATAAGCTTTATTTTCGATTCAACTTTAAAAAAATGTTAATTTAAATAAAAATGAAAAGGTCTTTAAAAAATGATGTAACTTAAAAAAAGATCATATTTTCAAAAGAAAATATTTTTTTCAAATTTGCCGAATTAAAATAAAAGAAAAACAATTAAAAAAGACATATTCCACATGTTAGAACCATTTATCTTTAACGATTCTTGAGTTATAAGAATTTAAATTCGGGAAATAGTGAAAAAATCCATCACGAAGAAAAAAGCATTTTCACAAGAATTCGTTATTATGGCAGCCATTGCTTGAAACCTATAATTTGAAAACAAATCAAAACGAAAAAAAAAATAAATTTCCTGTTCTGACTAAGATGGAAACATGATTTAAATGTCATTTTAAGTAATAAAAAACAGATGATTTTTTAATACAACAAAATTATTTTAGAAAATTTTAAGGTTTTTGTGTCCTGGACATAACATATGAAATGGAACAAAAATTATGTATAGTAGACGCCCTCAAATCCATAACTCTAAAATCTGCACATAATTTTCGGATGTGAAAAATGAAACATTCATTTCAGATATAGAGGCAAAATTTGACTTTTTTAACTTTATATCAATTCCATATATATTTTAATTTGTATTTTTGGATAATATACTAATTTCATGAAGGAAGAATAAATTTATTTCTGAAAAAATTCACGATATTGCTGATATCGCTGACAATCACAATCTTCTAACTAAATATATTTATCTAATAATCAAGCTTTTTTGGTTTTTAAGACTGGCTAAACCTGAAATAAAACTTTCTTTTTTTTATGATTTTGATGTGAATTAGTAATGTATCTTTATGAGGCAAGTTTCACTAAAAATTTAAGAAAAATACGTTTCATTTTTATAATGAATATTTAATCATACATTATTGATTATTAATTTGATCTTTGATTTTAATATTTTAATCATTTTAAAAATAATCTAATTTTTTATTATTTTAGTTTATTACTTATTTTAAAATTTTGTTATATTGTAAGCATTCATCATATTTTCGATTGCATTATTAATTACATTCAAGTTACTGTTTAAAAATGTAAACAAAGCAATGATCAGAAATCCACAAAATTCTAAAATCCGTACAACCTCTGTTCCCAAGCAGTGCGGATTTGAGTTAGTCTACTGTAATCACCTTTTATAAATATACGAAATAAAACAACAGTAAAATTATGTAGTTTTATGAAATCACTTAAGAGGTCAGGTACCCTTTCAAGAATCCAAAAATCGATTTAAAAAAAATAGCTTATAATTAAATATGATTCTTTGGGAACATTTGAAAACAAACCGCATTCAAAAATTCGCATTAGAAGAAGAGTTATGTTTAAAAAACTTTGCGTTTTTCCTATACGATCAGTGGGTGATTTTAACTTTAGCGTCAATTTTCTCAAAACAGCGATTTTGATTACTGCGCGCACGATTTCTGGAAAACGGCTGCGTAGAATTTCACAAAATTTTCGCTGAATGTATTAAACGTATACAGGCACAAAATGACCTATTATTATGTTCCTCAAATTAGAAGTTTAGAATTCACGACTACTTTTGTGTAAAAAATATCTCGATATTTCAATTTTTTTTTTAAATAATTTTTTTCTCTCGATCTATAAATTTTATTTTTTTTTATCGTAGGTCATTTTGAAAACACATTATATCTCTACTCATAAAAAGAATCTTAGTTTGTTTTAGCCATTCAAATTTGAAAAATCGTGCGCGCAAGGCATGCAAGAATTATTCTTTCGTAAAAATTGTGTTATTTTTAAAAATAATTTAAAAATCATTACATATGTGTATACTTTTTTGGCAACTTTAACTAATAAAATAAATCCTTTTTAATATGCGTTTTCAATTTTATAGTTAAAAGTCAATTAGATACAGAGTAACTGCAATTGTTACAGAGGTAATTTTTTCACGTATTTTTTTGGTTCAAAGGGTACCTGACCCCTTAAGAACAAACAAATGAATAGCAAGTGGATAAAATCAGAAGAAACTTATATTGTAAACCACTTTCATGGGTACATAATTCAGAAAAATGTATGTATATATATTTCAACCTCAACTACTCGGAAATTTTCTCATGCATTCATAAACTATTTTTATATGTAAAAGCATAATTTTTTTAAGCATTCGGAAATGAATAGCGTTTTCCAGTTTTCATTAAATACATTATTTGATTTAGAATCGATAGCTGAATACTGGTGACTTTGCAGGGTTGTTGCGTTCCAAACATTAGCTCAAACGCTCTATATGGGAAGTTTTCTGAAAGGTCCCTTGCACTTATAGAAAACTGGAAATAGCTAAAATTTACTAAATTGAAAAGGAGAATTCATTTCTTTGTTTTTGAATAAGAGCATAATCTGCAAGTTTCATGTGTTTAAGTATGAAAATAAAATCGAAAATGTGCCAGAATGTACCATGTTTTGGTTTGAGAACAGTCTTAAGATGGCTTTCAAATTTCCTGTCAACAACACCTAACTTTTAGACGTATTTTCTGTCTAAATTTTAAACACAAACGCATAAAATTTTGAAGTCTGATTATTGAAGCAATAAATATGATAGCTTTATATATATATATATATAAATTATTTAAATAGTAGTAATAGTAAATGTATCCTGTTCGTCACCCCAACGACCATTTCCTTCTTTTCTTGCGCTGCTGTATTGTGAATTCGATACAAAACGCATATTTTCATAATGATCTTTTGTCTCTAGAGGAAAAATGAAAAGCGTTATTTGATTGTTTACTTTCCGAACAAGAAAACCTGGGTATTTCATGCGTTTCCGATCAAGAATGAATTTAGAAATATGCTAAAGAGTAGCTTCTTTTGAATTAGCAACAGCCTTAAGAGATATATTGAAATCCAAACTGCTTGCACCAATACTTACAGGGAGATTAACTAAAAAAAAAAAAAAAAAAAAAAAAAAAAAAATTAAAAAAGATAGTGACAAAAGTAACCATTATTGACATTAAAGTATCCATTAAAATATATACCACCATAATCAATAACTTACTATGAAATAATTATTTCACAGGTATGAAATTTAAATAAGTAGACGTTTTATACTATATTCTGTGGGGGTAATTATCTTTTCCTATGCAAGTCAATGTATTTGGAATGATAAAGTACGCAACAATTAGTAAAAAATTTTCGATAACGCAAAAGTTGCAATTATTTAAAGTATTAGGCCTGCAAAACTACGTTGACCGTAACTCAAATAATCTGACGATAATAGCAAAAAGATTAAACAAGAAATAAAAACATAGTATATTTTTAAAATGGTAAGAGTAAAAGAAAATAGTCACTATAACAAAGTAATAAATGGATGCTTCAGACAAAATATACAACGTTATAAAAATACAATATGAATATACATATAAATTACATAATTTTGATCTTACCATAATTAATTTGTGCTTAGTATTTAAAAATTCTTAGCACTAAGAATGCAGTAAGTTTGTTATATAATTGTATATGTACGAATGCAGTATATGCAGTTAACTTTGTTATTCAGTAATAATAATAAAAAAATCAAATGATTTTGGACATTGTTGACACATAGGTTAGAGATTTTGAACATTGCTGACATATAAATTACATAATTTTGACCTTACCATAATTAAGTTGTGCTTAGCATTTAAAAAATTCTTAACAGTAAGAATGCAGTGAGTTTGTTATATAATTGTATATGTACGAATATATACATGCAGTTAACTTTGTTATCCAGTAATAATAATAAAAAAATCATATGTTAAACTTTGATATTAAGTTATTTGCTATTTTTTAAAAATTAATATCTTAATTTTACAGGAAATACACATTATGCAAAAAACATACCTTTAGACAATATCAGAAATATGCAATATATAATTTATTTTTTTAATTTTGCACAAAAAACAAGTTATACTGCAATTTTTTCACACACTTATCTATAATTTCTTTCTCAAAAGAATAGTCTCCTCTTGCATTCACAGGGTGAGATGGAGATGCTGACTTCATTAAAATGTCATCATATTTCAAGTTTCTGCTATCTTTTTTAGAGGGATAACGAAATCTGTTAGAATCGATATAACCTTGAGATGTTAAAAAATTTATAGAATAAATTTTTTATCATTAACAATGGTAATCTTTTCAATAGTGCCTGGCCATAAATTTTCATTATAAATTACAAAGCATCAGTCACCAATGTCATAATTTGTTTTCACCTGTAAGGAGTCGATTATACAAACAATCTTTTTTTCCCCACCAGCTTCATTGGTAATGTTATTCTTGATTGTTTTTAGAGAGAATGACAAAACAAGATCTATTTCTTATTTGACTAGTTCCAAATTTGTTTGTTGTCTGAATATCGTATAAAAAATCGGCATTTCGATCGTTACGTAATTTGGACATTTCAATATATTATTTGAGAAAATTGCATTTGCTGCAAAGAAATATTTTCAAAGTACGTAAGAAAACGTAAGATCATTAAAGAATTACTTTTGAAATAAAAAACAAAGTTTTACTATTAATTTTTAATCATGTCTGAATTAAATAGTTTCAACTGAGCGAAAAATTGCCCACACCGGGAATCGAACCCGGATATTTGGCTTACAAAGCCAACGCTCTACCTGTTAAGCTAACTGGGCGATAGCCATCTGGGATTTTTCATTCATTTCGTAACGATTGAACGACACCGAGTGTGTCGATCGTTACACTTGATAGTTGATCGTGCTTCCAAGTAAATTATATTATTATAAGTATTAAATACGCTTTATTTACACAAAACACAGCATTATTTATGATAAAAAAATATAATAAATATCTTACTACACGTTTTAGGACATCGGATCATCTTTAAAAATAAATTTACGGAAAACAAATCGGCCTTTCGATTGTTACACAATTTGGATATTCCAGTTTCTTATTTGAGAAAAGTGCATTTTTTGCAAAACAAAATCCTACAAAAACACATATAGATACTTTTAAATTAAACAAAAAGGATTTTGAAGATATGTAAAACAGTTTAAAGTGCTTGCTTAATGTGTTTTGTTTGGAAGTAACAGCTTTGTTTTGATCGTGACTTTTGGACTTAACAAAATACAGAAAAATTCTTTGTAGAAAAGTTCTTCGAACTTCAAAAAGCAATAAATCAGTACTGCCATTTGTTAACAAAATTATCAAAAAATCATCAATTTCCTTTATGCATTCGTTGTTTAACATAAGAATCTTCTGGAAACAAGTTAAAACTTTTTTTCTTGATTACATTGAAAGAGTTAACGTTATGAATGTCCAAAATTGGCTACTTAAGCCAAAAATGATAAAATTTTAGATATTTATACAAAACTTTTACAATAAATTACATTAGTTTTTATCTCTGAGCAAAATTAACAACTCCGTGAAAAAAAAAATAAAAAAGTCAATGATGATTAAATTTATTTATCAGGAGCTTAAAGTTATGATGTGTGAACAGTGCCCACATTTTGAGATCTGTCCATTCACATCTGCTGAAAGTGGACATACGAAGTATTAAAAGCCATGAGTGACATCTGCAACTATGTTCATTGTAAGTAATGCATCTCTATTATTTCAATATTAAATATAATACAATAAATTAACTTCTAGACTGATTTATGTGTACATTTTCTTGGTTACCATAATAATTCGCAAACACTATACTTTCCGTTTAATAGTATATTTTTTTCTGTTTGAAAACTTTCGATAAAAGAACAGTCTCAAAAAAGTAAAAATATCCAGATAACAATATAAATTTAAAATTGATCTATTCTAAGATTTCGAAATATTTGGTTAAAAGAAGAAGCTGAAAACTGTAACAATAAATTCCGAGATCGAGAACGTTATATTAAAAAAGGGAAGCAAAGAAAAGAATAGAAATTCGAAATGGAGCAATTTTTTTGGATTCAGTAGACTCTAAGGAATACATAAATCCATTTGTTTGTTGAATTCAATATCTAAGAGAAATACTGGAAGATAAAAATAAACGCTTAGCAAAAACTGCAGTTTTTCGGACGCTGAAATATATTTTTTTTTTTTGCTCATTTTTTTCCCCAAATTGCAGCATGTAACATGAATAATTCAGAACTTTTCTTACTTTGTATTATGCAAAATGAAAATCATGCTGCTTATGCATATACTGATATTGTTATCGTTATGTATATAAAAAGAATATGGAAAAAAAGGAATATTAGTACTGTCAGACATTTTTCACTACTGGGATTTCTTTTAATATTTATCTATCCGAAATCTTCAGCATTTCTCTCTTAAAATAATCTGATTATTTGCGGATATTTTTTTATGGTGTATGTTTTTTTTTGCTTGCATAAATTGCTGCCAGAATGACTAAAAAATTAAAACAAAAGGTAATGAAAGAGATTTAAGCATTTATAGCATTAAAGAACTAGAAACATAGACTATATATTTTATGTCTAAGGCTCATTTTTAAAAGTCAGTTAACTTTCGTATTTTATAATTTTGTTTACTTTAGGGGCTGTCCATAAATGATGTCACACTTTTTTTTTTTATAATTTTGATTCCTCTCCCCTCCCCTTGTGAGGGAGTGACCTTTGTCATAAAGGCACTCTAGTATTTCTGAGATCGTGACGTCAATAATTTAACATGTGTAAGCGTAAAAGCGACATCTATCCTCTCTTTTACTTTAACTTTCTAGAGTGTGTGTGTCTCTTTCGGGTTCTACAGTTAGGGCTCGCGGTTATTAGGAATATGTTAATGGGAAATATCTCAGTTTGCAGCATATAAAAGCTTGGAGTTTGAGTGTGTGAGAGAGTATCTCTGGCGTTAGCCAGCGAGTGGGTATCTCTGGCATTAGCCAGCGAGAGAAAATCTCTGGCATTAACCACCGAGTGAGTATCTCTGGCATTAGCCAGCGAGTGAGTGTCTCTGGCATTAGATAGCGAAGTGAATCACTGGGCGTTAGCCAGCCGAGTGTTCTGGAGACATTAGTCAGCGAAGTGCTAGCAGATTGAAAGTAGCAGCGAGCCTCCAGTGAGTTGTAAAGGAGTTTCGGTATTCGACTTGAGAGTTGGCCGTGGTAAGAAATTTCATAGTAATTACATTTTGATTATTTGAAAGTGAATAAAGAATTACACACAGCCACGGGCTGTCTAATTAAGTTTTATCTAGCAGCTCAGCCAAGAGATAG
This sequence comes from Maratus speculifer, assembly GCA_964019185.1. Taxonomy (NCBI): domain Eukaryota; kingdom Metazoa; phylum Arthropoda; class Arachnida; order Araneae; family Salticidae; genus Maratus; species Maratus speculifer. The sequence continues at coordinate 146,594,667 of OZ025294.1, forward strand.
TTGAGAAGTAATAGAAGGTGCCACGATTGAGCTAGTCCGGAGCCTGTGAGTATGCGTTTAGTCTTTTCATAGTATTCTCAGATGTGAAAATTTAGACTTGCTCCACTTCCCTTGAGCCCTTATCATCTTAATAAACTGCTTTTTTTTTAAATCTTAATTACTGAGTATGTCTGCATTTAACCCCCACCACGACCAACCAACCGCTACAAATGACACCCAACGTGTGTTTAACGTTACACCCTTTGTCACATAGTGTTACATAGGATTAATTAAAATTGAATTTACAAGCATTTTGTGCAATATTTACAACCCCACTCAAATCTTTTATTTAAAATTGTATTTTTAGTATTTTGTGGAATTATAAAATGTACAAATATGATGTTCTTACAATATAAATATAGAAATATTTCCGAATCGAAAAATGCACAATCCCCTCCCTCAAAGCCAAGAAAACTAAAAAGATACAAAGGCAAAAGAAATCATCCTTTTAAAAATATTTTTTTTTTTTTTTTTTTTTTTTTTTTTTGTGTAACCAATAATTCTTTTGGAACAAAATAAAGTATTGTATTTGTAACTCATTCTAAACAGTATTAAAACTAATTGACGTATTAAAAGAATTTTATAATAAGTAATTTTTATGGTACTTATTAGTACCGTCGATAGATAAAGGGTTAAGTTATCATACGCATAGTGGTATATTATGTGAAAAAAAATTAGCAATATTTATTAACCTGTATTTTTTATTACATTATATCATAAACACTCATTTTTACATTTTATAAAGCCTTATGTAAAGCCTTAATATGTTACATTGATTTATGTAATTTCAATAAATATTTAGAAAGTTATGAGAGCTTGAAATTACATCACTTCTTCACTGGCGACAAAGATTTAAAAAAGTATGAGACTCTTAATTCAGATGCATAGAATGCATCCACAAAATGCAAAAATGCAATATATGTAAAATAAATGTAAACTATTCAGCGAAATATTGAATTTTCGTTTTTTTTCCCTTGAAAAATAAAATATATATAAGGAATCATTTTTCTTACTAAAGCATTCCACTTAAAGCTGTGTTTTGCGTAAATAGATTTTGTATATGGAAGAAAATATTGCAGTTAAAATTTTCAGCATAAAACAGGTACTTTTTGTGAAAAAAACATCGATTTCTATTTCTCAAAATCTTTAAAGAAATAGCTATATTTGTAGTAATGGAAATAAACATTACTAGAAACATGCAATGAAGAAAAACTACTAATGAAAAAAGGGAATATTTCAAAGGTGCACTTGTTTCTTTACAAATAAATAAATAAATAAATAAATAAATAAATAAATAAATATAAAATAAAATAAAAATATGTACTCTTTTATTGTAAAGTATATAACCAATTATTATCTATCTCATAAAATAAATTTACAGATTATTTTAAATTTACTGAATTTGCAGTTCAGCTTTAACATCATTTAATGCATTTTAAAGCTGTTCTTAAATTACTGCTCAAAAGACGCGAAACTTTCTGACACAATAATTATGTATACACATTTTTAAACGTAAAGGTATAAAATTATAGTCTTGATAATGAAAGCGGTATAGAATTAAACTAATTTTCCCTTTTTTTTTTTTTTTTTTTTTTTTTTTTGATAAATAAACTATTTATTAGTTATAAACATGTTTGGTCACGTGACAAGACGTTTTTCTCCTTTTTGTCTGATTTTTCATCTTTCATCGGGCAGTATCGTTGAAAACACCTACTTTGATACCATTTTCTGAAAGACCTTTGCGCTTACAAAAAAAAATGCAAAACATTTTTCGATTACATAGTTTCTGAATAACAGCACCTACCAGTTTTATGCATTTTCTAATAAAAATGAATTAAAACTTATGTTATAAAATTTCTTTTCTGGATTTGAGATAAGATTTAACATCGACATGAAAATATCTGTCAAAAGAAAGGTAAAAATGAATCAAATGGGTATCAATTGATAGTATTCGTTGATTTTGTAAAAAGTGCCATTGCTTTTACTTTGTACATTCTTCAGTAAGAGTGAAATAGAAAGTGGAGTAACAAGAAATCTTTTAGAAGCCAAAGCTAATTTAAATAACTTAATGAAATTTTTTAGAGTAAAAGTTTTTCAATAGAAGGTAAATCGAATAAGGAGACAAGGGTGTAATGGAGATTATACGGTGGTATGCGCCATATAGATCCTGGAATTTTTAAATTTCTATTTCTAAGCAAAGCTATATCACATACTGCCACTCAACGTACACTGTTAAAAATCTTGTCCTACTTTGAAACAAATTTTCAATAGTTACCACTCTTGCATAATAAGATAGTGAAATCTTGAACCATCATTTGGTGTTCCTTTTGAAGCACAGTTTCAATAGTTGGAACAGTAGCGTAGCTAGAATGGGTGCACCTGGGGCGGATGTAAATAGTGTCACCCCCCCTCCCCTTACCAGGGTGTCACTCCCAACCCCATTCGTCATATTTTTTCAATCACAGTTCTGTGTCATTACAATAAATGACCATACCATTCCTTATTTACATTTTGTTCCCCCAAAAAACGGATCATCACTCAGCCCATAATCCGCATAAGTCAATGCGGTGTCTATATGTAGAAGATAAATCTTTCTTTTAAAGTTTGCTTTCGCCACCCATTCGTTGGAATCATTGCTTTTTGTTCTCTGATTATCTTATTTATAAAAATGTCACATTCTCAAAGAAAAGAAAATTAACTCAGCTGCGTCGTGAGTTAATTCAGATTTTTTTTTCTCCAAAATTTTATAAGATTATATATATATTAGTAAAAAGAGATTGGGTATCACAGACAGCGCGATGTCGATGAGTTTAAATTCTACCCGAAAATATAAACATCGTCGTTTTAAATTAAACCTGTGAAACTAATCTTATTCTCTTACAAAACAAAACTGCAAACATTTCAGATAAAAACTTAGCATAAATTTTTATTCCAGAAAATTCTACTCTTTTTATCATTGCCCGTGATCGCCTCCGCGGAAATAAAATTATGAGCATGGAGTCACTATGAGAGTATGCAAACTGAAAATAATTAAAAATATTAATCAAATTCGCGACAGGTGTCACCCTTTAGAGCGTGACACCTGAGGTAGACGCCATTCAGTTGGAACAAGGATGAATTGAGAGGCTCCAAATGTTGGTACGAGATTTCACGATCTTATGGTGGCAGCTGCTGAGAGCCAAAATTTGGTTCAAAATAGGACAAAAATTTGTATAGTGGTTCTTTGGTGTTTTTACGACTAAAGGACGCAGAAGATATACCCTCAGAAAAAGTCTATTCACTTGCATTATTATTATTACTTACCTTATATACTCGTATATAAGTGGAATTTCTGACAATTTTTGGCAAGAAATTTGGAAGGGGAAGGGTTCGCATTATATTCAAATCAATTATAAAAGAAAAACAAGTTGGAAATTGCACGTAAAGCGTAGCAAATGAGGTGCGTTCGTTGATAACGAAGTTTTAAAATATTCAGATCTTGCTGATATAGTAGAACGTACTTTGGATACAGTATAGTGGTCGAAATCTTTGTGTTCCTGCAAAAATGCAGGGAGTAATTTTTATTATACTTCATTAACGTATATCTTATTCATAAAATGTGAAGTAGTTTAATATAATTAAAACACCCCCAAATAATGTTTCCCCGTATAACATTATATATTGGAATACATTTGTGTGGCCCTGTAATTTAATAATAAATATTCTTTGCATCACACATTGTACAAAATGTATTTTTTAGTACATATTTAATAGATTCGTGTCAATTCTGTTATGTTCAAATGAGTGTAACACCATTAAAATGCATTTGAAACTTTTTTCCCCATTGACCGTAATGTAACGAATACTTTTGATTGTCCCTGTAATTGATCAATGCACCCGATTTTCATAACATTTTAAATGACTCGATAAAATTATGTAATAAATATAAGTTTTAAATTTCAAACGATTAAAATGCATTTGAAACTTTTTTTCCTATTGACCGTAATGTAACGGAATCCTTTTGATGTCATTGTAATTGATCTATCCATCCGATTTTCATAAAATTTGAAATGACTCGACAAAATTATGTAATATTTATGCATTTTAAATTTCAAACGATTCGGTTGGGTAGTTTTTGCGTTGTTATATGCGGACGGACAGACAGACAGACAGACGGGCAGACAGACAGACAGACACACAGACGGGCGGACTGAGCGACAACAATAGGTGCTACGTATTTACATAATTACGAACGCACCTAAAAACCTTCAAATGCTGCAAATTTCTGACTTTTTATGTGCATGCATAATATAATAATACATAAAATATACAAATAATAATAATTTATCTTTAAAAATATTTTTAATGATTTATATTTGTTCACTTAGTAATTTTTTGCATTGACAGGTGACATCTTTAAATTGATTTTGTATGAAATTGAAATAAAAAGTTAGGGGGATCGACTTATACACGGGTTTTTGATTTTTTGCAGAGTTTGCATTCGAAAGTTAGGGACTCGACTTATACACGAGTATATACGGAATTCATTTAATACACTTTATCATTATTTATTTACTTAATACATTTTATTATTATTATTATAACTTCATACGTCATAAATATGATGTTGGAATCTAAATAAAATTGTTAAAAGATTTCCTATCGAACAAAGTAATTAAAGCTTCGAGTGTGTCAAGGACAACTAAATAACCGCTATCATTTCTACTTTCGTAGACGAGAAAAACAAAACATGGCGGCGACCTAGTATTTCTCGAGATGCTCAAATAAACATCTATACATATTTTTAAATTCACCCGAACTGAATGAAAAGAAAAGTAGGAACTGTTTATTTATTTATTTAGTTACAATATCCATACTTCTGGACACACTTCAAAAATAAAATTTCGCGTAAAAATTCTAAACACGCATATTAAAAAAAAGTTCTCTGGTGGGATAACACGATGAAAACAATCAGTGTTGAATTAAGGGGGTGGCCCAGGGATGACATTCCCTCCCGGAGCAATGAGATGGCTTCCCCCAGGAAAATTTGAGATTTTGAGTTTTCAATGGTCAAAAAGTGAAATTTCCCCCGTAACTCTATAATGCCCCTCCCGGAGCCACTGAAATCCCTCGCGGAGAAAAGTGTCTGAATTCAATACTGAAAACAGAGTTGCTTGTTGACCTCTAAGAATAAAAAGAGGATGAAGGGTTTCAGCTGTTAAAAAAGTCATTCAATAAACACATAAAAAAACTTCACGGTTTCCGAAATCTAAGAGAAAATAATAAAATAACAAGATATCAATAATAAATGAGTTTTTCACTTTTAAAAATTCTTGGTTAGAATATTCATCTGCCATAGATATTTTTGAGGCTATTCTCATATAGAAACGGGTTTACTAATTCTGACACAATCCTGATTTTTTTTTTTCTTTTTTTTCCGCAAACGCATAATCTTGGTAGTTACTCTTATTCAGAAACTCTGTAATCGCACAATTTTTTTCCATCATTCAGTAAAGATGTCTGACATAAAAATGCTTTTAAAGTTGGCATTTAAAATCGCATTTCCGGACGCGATATAGTGGGTACGAAAAAATTTTTATCATGCGACAACAATCGATTATATCTCAAAATGTTACTCCTTTTTCGAAAAATGAATTTTTAAAAAAATATTCTCCGGAATGATATTGATATCATTTTTTTTTTCTTTTTTTTGTAAGCAATTTTTTAAAAAGGCTAGCAAATAAAATCAAGTTTCGGCAAAAATATGCATATTTTTTCTATTTTATAAAAACAAAACTTGAAAAAGAAATTTAAGAAAATATTTAAATCTGTTATCTGGTAATACTTTTAACTTTTTCATAATATCAACTTTCAAACATAAAAAGTGCATGTATTTATGATGTACATACTTTTCTGTCTATACTTCAAGAATAAACTGGCGCTTAAGAATTCTAAACACGCATGTCAAAAAGAAATCTCTGATATGATAATATGATGAAAAAAATGTCTAAGTATAAGAAAAAAGATAAAATGCTTAAGATGTTTAAAAAATCTTGATCCAATAAACACATGAAAAACTCTGTTAAAAAAAATCTTCTGATGTTTTCCAAATACACGAAGGATAAATAATAAAGTAGCATGCTATCTGTAAATAAAATAGTGGCGATTTTTTTAATATATTACACGTCAGAATACTCATGAGTATGGTAGAACATTTTATTTGAAACAAGTAAATAAACTTATTATTTTTATGTCTTGGAATTATTTGTCACTGTAAACAATTATGAGATTGTAGGATAATTTACAATGGCTCTCAAAATTTCTGACGTGTAAATATAATTTTAAATTTAAATTATTTGGCAGTGTTATTTTTTGAAAATTTTAAATCTGTTTTAATATCTTACAATTTATACCATTTAATTGGACTATAACTAGCATAATAAAGCTCATTAAAAACACATGTATATTTTTTAAGGTTTTAATCATTTTTTATACGTTGTTCTTTGAATTTCAACAATAGTATTACGTAAGATATTAATGGCTTTATGGTGTAAGCAATAATGAATTACCAGTAAAATTGCCGGACGAGATAAAAAATTCCACCTTGAATTAATTTTAAATGTAACCTGAATTAAAAGTTTTATTGCTTTCTTAAAGGGTGATATTAAAAAAACATAAAATTTAAAATATGTAATTCGCTAAAATAGAAATTTATTTAAAATTCCGAGTACTGTCGATTACATCCTCAACCTTCACCAGTGAAAAAATTTCCTTTCCTTTGGTAAATTTCCATTTTTTTTTTTTTTTATACAAACAGAATATATTTCAGAAAATGCTGTCAAACATGCAGCCGTTTCTATCTGCATTGTAATGCATTTATTGAAAAAGAAAAACGGTATTAAATTTCAAGTCTCTTCAATTGTATCTACAAAATGCTTTTTTCATTTCTACAAATCTACTGCATATTCTACAAATCATGTAGAACACAAAATTCAAAGATGCTGAATTCGGAAGCAGGACGTTTCGTTCCCGCCGTTTCGGTCCCGAGACATTTCGGTCCCGAGACGTTTCGGTCCTGAGACATTTCGGTCCCTGGCCATTTCGTTCCCGAGACGATTCGGTCCCGAGACGTTTCGGTCCCGAGACATTTCGGTCCCGAGATGTTTCGGTCCCGAGACATTTCGATCCCGAGACATTTCGGTCCATGGCCATTTCGGTCCCGAGACATTTCGGTCCCGAGACATTTCGGTCCCTGGACTTTTCGGTCCTTAGACATTTCGGTCCCTTATCCAGCAAGCTGAAATTTTGTGCACGGGAAATATCTGACATAATTTTATAGGGAACATTTTAGAGAGTTGAATTCAGGGGCGGGTCATTCCCCCCAGAGCTATCAATGCTCCCCCCCCCCCCGGAAATTTTGAGATTTTGTGTTTTCAGTGGTAAAAAAGTGTAATCCCCCCAGGACTCTATTGAATCCCCCCGGAGCCACAGAAGTCCCTCCCGGAGAAAAGTGTCTGAATTCAACACTGGTTTTTTAACTGAAAGCCACATAAAGTTTTAGTGTAATGCGATTAATTAGAAGTAACAAGTACCCAAAAACCGCTTACACGTATAACTCGGATCCAAACTCAAACATATTACAGCGGATCCAAACGCCATGCAAATTTCATATGACAGAAGTAATTGTTTTCAGGAGTGAGGGGAGCATTGTTCTGTGGATTTATATAGAAGTTCCTCAATCATGAAGATCTGGTAATTTAAAAACACGTAGGGGGAACTGGGGTACATTGATACAGTTTTTTTCTAAGATTTTTTTTGGTGTCAAGAAAGGAGAAAATTCAAGTTTTTTTTTCCATGAGGTGACAGAAAAACTTGTGTAGTATGTTATAAAAATGTACAATCATTGTTTTATATAGTATTTCTGCATGTAATTTTAAAAAAATCAAAAAAAGTCATTTGTATCAATGTGCCCCATCCCCGGGGCAGATTGATACGTTTAAGAAAAATGACGACAAAATAATACCAATGCATATTTTTCATAAAAAATGAGTTAGAAAACCATTTTATATTTATTTATAAAAATTCAAATCACCCACAATTTATTTTTAAGCAATATTAAAGCAATCAAAATTAAATATATTATGACCGATGTTCTGGCTGTTTCTTGTCTGATTGTTGGCTGTGGTAACTTTGTCATATCTAGCACTTCAACCCCAGCATTATCTTCTTTCTTATGAAAGATGAAAAAATTACCAGTTTTTCTGTTTATAAATAGGTTCATAAACAGAAAATAAAGGATAATTATATTAAAAATTCTTTTTATAATATAAGTATCATTTTCTGTTCTGCAGTTTGTTTCTCTTACTTAACATTTCTCATGTCGAAAATACTTTTTTCTCTGGAGAATCGATATAAATTCGAGATTTGCCAGAATGCCGTCCTTTCTTTTATTAGTTCTACTAGCACTAGATGCTGGGTAAGCTCCTACGTCTTCTGTTTTCAGAAATACTATAAAATGTTCTAATAAAAAGAAATTAGAGCTATTTCACTTTAATAAAAACTAATATTAGAAATTTTTCGTGAAAAAAAGGTTGGATTAAGGAGTGTATGGTAAAAAAAATAATAAAAGATGATGAAAATATGAACTATTAAAGGATTTAGGCTGTATCAATGTGCCCCGTCATAAACTGTATCAATGTGCCCCATACAGCGATTTTGAATAAAATGAGTCTCAAATCCAACACTTCACAATATATCTAACAATAAATAATGATGAACTGATAAAGAGTAGCTGTACTTACCAGGGAGAGTATTCATTTTGGTTGAAAATACTGGAACAGTTGTATAATAGCATTTCAATTGTACAACTCAAATTTACTTTTGAACAACAAAAACAATAAATCACCCGTCCCATTTCATCAAACTGCTGAATCATTCCAAGATTTTCTGTATGTAGTTGAATACACTAGCATCACCTTTTGGAGCTGTTGTGAAACTTCCTGTAATGACCCTGTGAGCGGTAGAGGGGGTGTATCAATGTGCCCCGTGTATCAATGTACCCCAGTTCCCCCTATAAGTCGAATTTAATTTGCTTAAGCAAATGTCCATGGCCTACACATTTTCATTTGCATATAATTTGTACAATATGTGTTTAATAATGAAAAAAAAAAATCTGCAAATAGTTTTAGAAATCTTTATTTTTATCCTATTATTTAACGGCACATCATTTTTGGATTATGGCATTTTACATTTTTTTTTTTTTTTTTTTTTTTTTTTTTTTTTTTTTTAAAGGGGTTTTTAACATGGAATTGTGATAAAGCCACATTATTTTTTAAGTTCTGCATCGGGATTGACTAAAACATTTTATTTTTTAAATAATTATTTTATTTCGCTATTAAAAAAACTATTTAAAAGTTTGCGTTAATCTTTTTACATATAACAATTATTGCTACGAAATAACTTTTTACGTGTAACAACCTTTTTACATATAACAATGCAGGAATTACAAATCCTTTTTAATACATTAAACACTTTTTATGCTTATTACATTCAAAAACTACGAGCGAAATAAACACAAGTCAAATCTGGGAGGTCTGTCCGCATTTGAACTCGAGAGTAAAAAGGACATTGTATTATAGAATGAGGGATTTCATCTGACAAGTGTATAAAGATCAGTACAAAAAACCCTGAACGGGTTAAAAGCTTGTGACGCAGCATTTTATCTTATATCTCTAAGAATTTTAAATTTGGGTCTTAAAACTAATGATATCAAAATTTATGTGACGCTATGCTATTAATTAATATATACATATATTAAAATTTATTCATTAAGGTTTTATCAATTACATCTTTCATAAATTCAAAATATGAACCTTAAAAGATATGATATCAAAATTTAAGTGACACCTTGACGAGGCTTTAAACAATGTTTTAAAATTCCATTTATTTATTTATTGTCTAAATACATTTTCATATCTAAACAATACTTTTCATTTTCCAATACACTGTTAAATACATCACTTTCACTGAATATATATAATGCACTGAAATGTATTTATTTGAATAAATAGATTTATCTTTTGGGCTACGCTATCCAAAATAAAAAATAACATATAAATAAATATTTTTTGCGTCATTGTATCCAAAGTAAGTTAAATAGATGCAAATAGATACAATGACGCAAAAACTATTTATTTAAATGTTTATTTAAATGTATACTCTGCAAATAGTTTTAGAAATCTTTATTTTTATCCTATTATTTAACGGCACATCATTTTTGGATTATGGCATTTTACATTTTTTTTTTTTAAAGGGGTTTTTAACATGGAATTGTGATAAAGCCACATTATTTTTTAAGTTCTGCATCGGGATTGACTAAAACATTTTATTTTTTAAATAATTATTTTATTTCGCTATTAAAAAAACTATTTAAAAGTTTGCGTTAATCTTTTTACATATAACAATTATTGCTACGAAATAACTTTTTACGTGTAACAACCTTTTTACATATAATAATGCAGGAATTACAAATCCTTTTTAATACATTAAACACTTTTTATGCTTATTACATTCAAAAACTACGAGCGAAATAAACACAAGTCAAATCTGGGAGGTCCGTCCGCATTTGAACTCCAGAGTAAAAAGGACATTGTATTATAGAATGAGGGATTTCATCTGACAAGTGTATAAAGATCAAGATAAGTAGAATAAAGCTAACTACCTAGCTTTTCTAGCTATCTTGTATAAAGATGACTATTTGTTCAGATGGGCGTTGACAATTGATTGACATGCAAAATTTTTGCTTAAAAGAGGTTAATAGTAGTACTTAGCTGGTACTTATATGCATATATTTCAAATTTTATAGGAACACCAACATAAAAAATTATAAGTGTTTAAAAATTCCCGGCACTCGGTTTTGATTTGTTTTTTACTTAATGTTATACGTTATTTTATTAAATGATTAACATAATCTTAGAAAATTTTAAAGCATTAATAATTATGCTGTTAAATTAACAAAAAATTTTAAAAATTAAATTATTTTTATCAAACATATTTATTAATAAGAATTCAAAATTATTTTAACTATAAATTGTTGAAGTGACTTATTTATCAATTACTTGTTTAAAATCTAGTTTATAGCTCTTATTATAGCAAAAATGAAAAAACATATTTTTTAAATTTCAGCTACTATAATGTTATCAAGTTCATTAGGATATATAAAAATTATAAGGATTCACAAAATAAATATGTTATTTATTCATTTATTTTTTAGTTTATGATATTTTTCTTACTCTTTAAAAATAATTAATTAATATATGATTGCTTTTTGCGAACTGTAAACTATAACTTTGTTTCAGAAAATTTAAATCTGCATCTGGATAATAATGTTACCTAACACTGTTAAGAAATATTTTTACGCATTGTTACAGTGTTGCATTATTATGTTTAATTAATTATTACGTTACGTTACTGATTTTTCAATAATAATAATAATAATTTCCTTTTTTGAAATAAATAATAATTTTTGAATAAAAACTTATGGTGATGAATAATTGCTATAAATTAAATCTCAAAACAGTTAGTGATTTTAAAATTAAAATCAAATTAATATTTTATTAAACATATGTATTTTTAATTTAATGAATCTTTATTTAATTAAATTGATAAAATTATTAATACGCATTTCGAATTTTACTTTAAATAAACTCAATAAATAATATGTTTTATATTCAATTTGTCATGATGTTTTGTAGTAGTTATAAACTGAAACTTATTGTTTACCTGTTTATTTATTTTATATTTAAAGTTACTGAAATTTAAAACTATTAATTCAATCAATAATAAAATTAAAATAAGAATTGTCAATTTTTTTTCTGTGAAAGTGGGAGCGAAAAGGTAATGCAAATAAATAAATAAATAAATAAATAAGCGATAAATTAAAAAAGCTTAGTTTTGTCAGTTAAAATTTGAAAATAAAATTATTTAAAATAATAATTACATTATTATATAAAATTGAAAAATAATAATTTTATTACAAAGAAATAAGCCCACTTTCAATAAAATTATAATTCACAAAAATTGTCTTCATAAAGTGAAAAAACTGTGAAAAAAAAAAAAAAAAAAAAAAAAAAATTGCAACCAATAATTATTACATAAAAAAGGTCGTTGGAGCATTTTTATTTTTTAAACAAAAAATTTTCGTAGCACGACTAGTTAGGAAATCACTAATTTAAAGATTCTAAGAAAGTGTGCTAAAACAATCAATAAAATATGTATTTTAGTTTTTTGTATAGATAAAATACCTAATACAAAGAATATATGATAAAACTTAAAATATTCATTATGTTAAATAATAATAATAAAGACAGTGTAAAATTATATAACATTATTTAATCAAATTTTCAACTTGTTGTGATTTTATTATCACGAGTTACAATAGATTAAACTTATTGGACTATTGTATTCAGCTTTGTATAAAATTTGAGGGAAGGGGGCAGGAGAATAAAAATATTAAAAAAAGCCAGAACAATGTTGAGCTTACAGCGTTTAGTAGGCCTTCATCAATCAGAAACCAAGTTATAAGGTGGCCGGTAAAGAAATAGCAAGGGACCGAAATGGCCAGGGACCGAAATGTCTCGGGACCGAAATGTCTCGGGACCGAAATGGCCAGGGACCGAAATGTCTCGGGACCGAAATGTCTCGGGACCGAAATGGCCAGGGACCGAAATGTCTCGGGACCGAAATGGCCAGGGACCGAAATGTCTCGGGACCGAAACGGCGGGACCGAAACGGCGGGACCGAAATGGCGGGAATGTATAGATAGCTTATAACTTGAAAAGGAAAAACGGTAATAATCGAACGGTGTAATCGGATAGTTTTTCTTTCATTCTCCCATAATGAATTATAGTTTGAGATATAACAGACTGTTGTCTCAGGACTACAGTTTTTTCTTTCTTGCGCTAGCACCTTCGAAAACTTAATTCGAGACACCAAATTTGGCTTGGCAGATTATTTTGTAAAATATCTTCCCTGTATCAAATAAATAAATAAATAAATAAACAGCAAGCTCAGTTACATAGTTTCTGAGTAATAATGTCTCACGATGGCAAAAATTTGCGAATAAAATTCATTCATAAAATGGTCAGTTTGAATTTGAGACCGCCTATAGCTTTGAATTACATTAAAAATTATAAATTACACACTATAATAAACGAAATTGCAACAGCCTTAATATATTGGGATGTTGTCCTCTCATTCTTTCATTCTTATACAGGGTCAATATAAACTATTGAGCGCATTTCAAAGTTTTATGAAACAAAAACAAATCGATGTAGCAAGCGCTACTGTTGTTCAAATGATAAAGCAATTTAACCCTTGGAGGGGCAGAGCCCTTCTTTTCACAAAATACTGAAATGTTTCATTGACCACAGAATTTAAAAAGATTTAAAAAAAAAATAGATAAATGCTTTTTATTCACGTATTTGATAAAATTAAAATTTTCATTTCGAAATTCTGGTATCGATGTGGCATTTCGCAATTAAAATTATGTGGGATACATTTTATCCCACCACCCTTCAAGGGGTTAAACACTTTGTTTTTCAGTCAAAAGTTTATTTCCAGCAACGTAATGCATCAACACATTGGAGTACCGTTGTTAAGGGTGTATTTCGATTCACACTGCCTATTTTCTGTTTTTTTTTTAAATTCATTTTTACTCTCATATGCATCAAACTGACGAATTCTCTTATTCAGAAAGTACACAAGGTGCTGTGGTTGTCGATTCTTTGATAAAGGCAGAAATTATTGCAAAAAAGCAATCAAAAACGGCATTTTGAACAGATTTTTCTGAAGCGGGAGATCTTTGAACGAAAAAAAGTGTCATACTGAGAAGATAATTGTTTATAAATCAAATTCTAATGAATTGAGCGTAAAATAACATCACACGGCACCTTATACGTCTCTTATAAAATCTCCTCCGCAAGTTTCATGTTTCTACTTTTAAAAATGTGCCTGAAATTGTATCAGAAAATTTCGAGCTGTTGAAGGTGGAAAAGTGTTTTTTCGAATACACCCTTAAAGACTACGTGCAGGAGACATTTACCTGGCGGTGAATTCATAGAGATTGACCAATTATTTGGCCTCCACGGTCATCCGAAACAACACCTCAAGATTATTTTCTTTGTTTTTTTTTTTATTTAATAAACAGTTATACTCAACAGATATTCGCGATATTGATGAACTAAAATGACGAATCATTCAGGTTATTGGAAGAAAAACGAATGAGATACTCTGCAACGTTTGGCGCATAATTGAATACAGACTGGATATTGTACATGTGTACAATTTCTTGAATGTGTAAAATAAAACAGTTTGAAATATGCTTGTAAATAAAATATTAAACAGGTTAGTATAATATATATTTTTGTTGTTTTATAGAACTTTGAAATGCACAAAATAATTTATACTAATCCTATATGAGGACCCCAGAAGCCAAGGGGTATAAATGACAAAATTGAAAATATTGAACTAAGTACACAGATAACCTTGGAAATATAAATATATATATTCAGGTAAAGAAATATAATTGATTTTCTAATGATACGCTGCGTTCTAGAGAAAAACCACTTCTGCCGAATAATAATCAATATTGATTAATTATAAATTTAAAGAAAATTATATTCTACTTTTCTTACAGTTACTGAAATAAGAGTTCAAAGACCACAATGAAACCAACGTCAGTTTCCTATTTCAGTTCAGTCAATTATTATTGATTTTCAAATTTAACGTTAATTATCTTTAAACTCAATTTACTTCAAATCGAATTTTTGTCTGATCTCTTCGCTTCTAAGGTCGTCATATATCTGATAGAAAGTTTCCACTCTGGGTATGTTTCTTCTTTAATTGAACCTTGCACCAATCACATTTATTATCAAATCAATCTATTTCAATTATTATTTTTTTTTACTTTATCAAGACAGTAAATTAAATTGATATATACACTTAAAAATTACCGTTATAACATAAACATTATTTGCATTATTACAGCCATATGTAGAACAAGCGTAGGCTTTATTAAGACAGTTTTCTGATTAAGATTTGTAAGTAATCTACATGTTAAACCTTGACCAGAAAGAAATCAAGCAACAATAACAAGGTAAAAAAAAAAGAAGAAGACAAAAATATTAGGCGTTAAGTATAGATTATAAAACGCATTCCAATACATTCAGAATATTTGAATGAACTTTCATCTTTTAATACAATAAAGGTGGATTCTTTAATAAACAATAAAACACTCATAAATAAGTTAAAAACCTAATTTCAGCAATTTTCTTTTATAGACAGTAATATACAATAAACATATGATTAAAAGAATTGGTCGGGAAATGCCTTGCCCGGATAAGTGAATATTCTAGATAATAGAATTCGTGTAAATTTTGATGAAAAATTTTAGAAAAAGGATAGAAGAGGTCAAATTGTTATATATAAGGGCACTAATTATTTAATTAATACAAAAGAACCAGAAAAAAACATAAATTTTGGTGTCATTTAGATTTAAAATTAGTGCAATGCAGTAATCCCTTAATAATTGCAAGTTTTAAATATTCGCGGAATAAAAAATGCGGAAAATTTCAACTTTCGCGAAAACTAAACTTGATTATTCGTGAATCTTGTTTTATAAAGAATATTATTTTGCAAACTACACTGTTAAAATTTTGCTCTAGTTTGAACCAAACTTTGGTGCTCAGTAGAGCTGCCACCATAAGATGGTGAAATCTCCTATCAACATTTGGAGTTTCTTTTTTCAACTTCGTTCCAACTATTGGATCTATGCTTCAACAGGAGCTCCAAATGTTGATTAAAGATTTCACCATCTTACAGTGGCAGCTATTGAGCACCAAAATTTGATTCAAACGAAGACTTTATATATATATATATATATATATATATATATATATATATATAACCAATTTTATGAATTACCGGACACTGGACACTTATGTACTGAATAGTCTATTATACGACCTGAATTATCAGAACTTCAACGCTTGTGTTAAGGGGGGGGGAGAAGGGGTTAGAAATATTAGTGTGTAATTTACTTTATTTTTTATGCAGATTTTTAAATTTTCAAAAAGTTTAAAATTTTTATTGCGAGTGAACTATTTTCAGCAAAAATTGTCGGAAAAATGTTAAAACATCAACAAAAGCTCGTTGAAAAAGTAGTGGAATGCGATTCTTCACTGGTCAGGAGTCTTAAATTTAAAACAGAAATCTATACCGCAACTTTTCCTTACATGGAAACTCGTAAACATAAGATTTATTCTGCCAAACAATCACACATCACTAATTTTTTCACCATTAACTAGCAAATAAATTTTGTACAATATGTTTATAATTATTCAAATTTATTTAAAGCATGCATTTTTAATGTATTATGCTTAATAAATATTTTTTTAAACTTTTATTGCTCTTTTCCGTGGAAACTTAATTAGAACTTTTATATATGATTATTTCAATTCATAATATTGCATAAAATTTCGATTACAATGCATACAATTTTCATTGTCATTTACATTGCATAAAATTACATTGCAATTAACATTGCATAAAATTACATCACAGTTTTTATAATGCATTTCAATGCATGAAATTGCGGTTACAGATTATACTGAAAACAGACAGGATTTTTTGAATTGATTTTTTTGGTAATTAATGATATGTAGGTATTGATAAATCATCGTGAATGTATAGTTCAAAACGATTCGTTTTTAACTCAAAGCGATGTATGAAGTAAAATATATTGAAACCTTTGTAAACGGATCGGCTGGCGACCTTTAAATTATTTCGTTATAAACAGGAAGGTATAGTTAAAGGTCTTAGAAGGTATAGTTGTATGATATATCTTCCGTCTTAAATTTTACCGTTTAACACTATCACAGCTCAAAAGACTCTGTTTTCTATACAAGGAGCTTTAAAATACGATTTAATTAATTGCTTATATCTTCCAACAGAGAAGTTAATATAAATTGTTTGTACTATTCTCAAGAGAAGGCGATACTGGCTCAATTTTTCATGCCTAAATTTTATTTATCATTTGATCAGCTTCTCATCATTATTTCTAAAATGAACTTCGTAAATTTTGTTAAATTAAAAGTACTGGAGACGT
Source organism: Maratus speculifer (assembly GCA_964019185.1). NCBI lineage: Eukaryota > Metazoa > Arthropoda > Arachnida > Araneae > Salticidae > Maratus > Maratus speculifer. The sequence goes on from OZ025294.1 coordinate 146,611,849, forward strand.
CTAAACATAATTTTTTATAAGTTCATATGCTTTAAAATTCTGCATTAGAAAATCTTATAATATTCGTTAGCAATACAGAATTTTCAATTAAGTGCAGATATGAGAAAATCCTCCGTAGTTAATGTTCTTTTTTATGTCGTAAATTTTTATAATTTGTTTATAAATTAATAATGATGCACTTTAAATATCTCAGTAAATATTCAAATAGGAATTATTTTTGAGTCAGAAAAAATTAGATTGCTACATGCATTTAAAAATCGCGCAGCAACGAAAAATGTGTTAAATAATAGTGAATTCTTAAGAAGGGCATTACGTTAAATACGCGTAGGTCAGAAAGCTTTTCTCATTATACTTTCTTTCAAGTGATATATTTTTCAAATCTTGATTAAAACTGGAAAAAAACTATATTTGACAACATACATAATATTTAAATATATTTACATATCATTATTCATCGAACTAACATTTCAGCCGGATGAATTAAGTTGATCGATACATGCTGACAAACGAATAAAATCAATTTGTTTACAGATTGTAACGCAATATTAGTTTCTATAACGAATGATGTGACATATCACCACTTGATTACAAGGGCGTGGTGGTGCAATAACTTTACAACTCGAATGTTTCATCTTTCTTCCCGTATGCTAAATGACCGGTCAATTCTTGTCTAAAAATACAATTATCCTTCAAGTCAAAATTCGTTGCCTGTCATCATGTTTCAAGAAATTTTATCTTTAATCAGCAAAATAAAATTTTCTTATTAAAATGAAAAGGATAATAAATGCGTGAAATAGGTAATGAACGTTTCAATTCATGCATAAAATTTTGACTACAAGCTATAATACAAGTTCTATTGAAATATTTTTTTTTATTATTTATATGCAGATATTGATGAGTTATTCTGATAAATCACCGAAAATCATGCTTAATTCAAAATTATTTGTTTTGTTGTTTTAAACGAGAAGCGAAGTAAAATACATTAAAAATTATGTAATTGTGTAAATAGTTTGGGTGAGTGCCAGAAAACATTTCTTTTTAGGCTAAAGTCCGTCTTTAACTGCTGTATTTGTATGAAATTTATGTCTTAGGGAATGTGGAATTTTATCTTTTAACACTTTGTATCACAGTCCAAAAGTCAGCGTTATTTAGACAATCAGCTTTAAAAGAGGATTTTATTTATTGCTACAGTCTTCTAAGAGAACAATTAATATTAATTATCTTTAGTATTCTGAACAGACGGTGTCACTGAATCAGTTTTTCATGTCAAAATTTATTTATCGTTTGAGTAGTTTCGCATAGTTATTTCTAAAATGAACTACGTAAATTTTTTCAAATGAAACTGTCTGTCTAAACATAGATTTGCCCCTCTAGTGACCGAATGGTTCTGTCATCGAAGCTGGTTGACGACAGGTGCTGAGTTCGAACTCAATTGCGGCCGTGGGCCTAATCGTTCGGAGTTTTCTGTGGTTTTTTTCAAACCTTAGATTTCCTTCTGTATATACGGGTTAGGTTTCATTAGAAATACCCCCAAGAAGAGCACCCCCCCCCCCTTTTGGACCCATATCCCACGTTTTACTAGCTTATAATAGTGTATTCTAAACATCTTAGTAAATATTTTTCAAATAGCAGTTTTTGACTCTGAAAAGTTAGATTGCTATATACAACTAAAAATATCGCAAAACGAAAAATATATTAAATAATTGTGACGACATACGAAGGAGACCGCTTTATATTGGGTTGGGGAAAAAATAATTTCGTTTTTTCGCAGTAGATAGCTTTAAAGTCACATATCTCGAGTAATACTTACTCAATTAAGCCATACTATACAGCGTTTGAAAGGTAACAGTCTCTAAAAAAGTTTAAATATAAAGGTAGTGACATCTGCTTAATCAGTTAAAAGTTATTGCGTTTTAAAAATAGAGATTTCAGAAGATCATTTTCTTCACATTTTAGTTTTTTACTTACAAAAAGGGAAAAATGCGGCGCAGGTTCATCGAAAATTGTGTGGCATTTATGGTGATCGGTGCTTAAGTAAACGCCAAAGTCAGAATTGGTTTGCTCGTTTTCGTTCCGGAAATTTCGATGTTAGAGATGAACCTTTCCCTGGCTGACTTAACGTTGAAAAAGTCGATGAAATTTAAAAATAAATCGAGGTAGACTGACATATTTCTTCGCGCGACATTGCTACGGAACTAAACATTGACTATAAAACACTTTTGAACCATTTACATAAAATTTGATACCAAAAGAAACTCGATACTTAGGTTCCCCATGAACTTACAGTGAAAATTTTAATGAACAGAGTTTCCATTTGTGAATTGCTACTGAAACGGAACGAAATCAAACCATTTTTGAAACAAATGATTGCGAGTGATGAAAAGTGAATCACGTACGACAACAATGTGCGAAAAAGATCGTGGTCGAAGTTTCACAGATGATGGAAAAGACCGGATTGACGCTAAGATAGATGATGTTGAATGTTTGGTGGAAATGAAAAGGAATTGTCCACCATGAGCTGCTCGAACCTGGCCAAACCATTGATTCAACTATCTATTGCGAACAACTAATGCGATTGAAGTATTCGATTAAAAAAAAAACATCCGAAATTAATCAATAGGAAAGGCGTTGTCTTCCATCACGACAACGCTAAATCACACACATCTTTAGTTACTTGGCAAAAACTAAGAGAGCTTGGCTGGGAGGTTTTGATGCACTCACCGTATAGTCCGAACTTGGATCCGACCGATTACCATTTGCTCCGCCCTTTGCAGAACACTCTTAATGGGGTTAAGCTGGCTTCAAAAGAGTCTTGTGAAAATCACCTTGTTCAGTTTTTTGCCCAGAACTCTCAGACGTTCTACAGTGACGAAATTATGGTTTTACCAGAAAAATGGCAAAAATTCATCAAATAAAAGAGCACATGTATGTAAAAAACTTAATAAGAGAACTTGTAATGAATGAACAGGATCATGATTAGTTTATTTAATTTTTATAGATAAATTCAGTTTGAAAATTGTGAAAAAAAGCGAAATTACTCTTTTTCCAACCCAATATATACGTAGGTTGAAAAACCTTTTCTCATTAAAATTTTCTTGCAAGCAATACATTTTTTCAAACCTTGATTAAAACTGAAAAAAAAAAAAACTATATTTGATAACATACATAATATTGAAATTTATTTACATATCTCTATTTATCAAACTAACGTTTCAGCTGAATGAATTAAACTGATTGATACATGCTGACAGACGAATAAAATCAATTTGTTTACAGATTGTAACACAATATTAGTTTCTATAACGAATGATGTGACATATCATCCGTTGATCACAAGGGCGTGGTGGTGCATTAACTTTACAACTCAAATAATTCCTCTTTCATCACGTACGCTAAATAACCGGTCAATTCTTTCTAAAAATACAATTATCCTTCAAATCAAACTTCGTTGCCTGTCATCACGTTTCAAGAAAGTTTATCTTTAAGCAGAAAAATAAATTTTCTTATTAAAATGAAAAGAATAATAGATATGTCGAAATAAGTTATGAACCTTTCAATTCATGCATGAAATTTCAATTATAGATTGTATTAAAAATTGACAGGCTCTTTTGAAGTTATGTTTTTTGGAATTAATGATATGCAGATATTGATATGTCATTTTGATAAAACACCAAAAATGCTCAGTGCAAAGTGATATTTTATTATTATTATTATTTTTATTTTTTCGTGTGTGTGTGTGTGGGGGGGGGGGGGTGAGCGAGATGTTAATTAAAATACATTAAAACTTGTGTAAATGGATTGGCTAAGGACCGGGGAATAATTTGGTTTCAGACAGGTTTCCGCATTATTAGGTATAATTGCATAGATATATCTTCCGTTAACAATTTGCAATTTTTTTAAAAAAGGATTTTATTTTAATATTTTTGGAAAAATATATTTTTAAAGTTGTAATTATGGCAAAGGGAAAAGATGAATTAGAGTTTTTAAAAACATTAATAAATGGTAAATACGTAAAAAAATCGCCGAATGATACTTTAATGCTGTTCTCAACTATTCTCCTGCAAAAGCACAGAACGTTTTAAACATTTACATATTCATTTTTTAACAGAAAGATATAAAATTGGAAAGTTTGACTATGGAGGCGATTTTGAATCGTACTTTGTTTTCCATTTTATGATAATTAAATTACCTATTAAGTTAAAAATGATTTTTATTACGTGATCACGTATTTTTCTCCCTTTTTAAGACTGTTTTTTCTGCTTCCGTCAAGAAATTGGGTTCAAAACGCGAATTTTGACGACTTGTTCTAAAATATCTAATGTGTTTGAAAGAAAAAGAGAGAAAAAGAAAAAATAGTGCGATTAAATAGTTTCTAAACAACAACACCTGCTAGTTTCACGCATTTCCGAACAACAATAAATTGAAACTTATGACACAAAGTCGCCCTTTTTTTTTATTTAAGAACACCCTTCTGAAAATATTTTTTTCAATCATAAATTCATAAATAATGATAAGAAAATTTCAAACTTTCTTAAATGGCTTGTTTCTAATTAATCGCAAGTGCAACATTCTATTTAAATCATTCAGTCGAATAATACGTTAAGAGCTCATTTGCAAGAACGTATTTAAGCGTGAAATGCGTTTAGACAAGAGGATACTTTCACACTGACAAGTGGAATTTTAACTGCAATAAATATCCCTAAATATAGCTTAGGTATTATAAAAGTTAGTTCACAAAATAAAAATTACTCTGCCAAAAAAAAAAAAAAAAAAAAATTCTATTCAGAGAAACATACAAAGTAGTCGAAGTTTAAATTTAAGATAATAAAATAATTTAAAATTATTTAAAATAGCTTATGATAATTTATGATAATTTTTTATAATAATTTATGATAATTTGAAATAATATGATTAAAACAATTAAAACAATAAAAAATTACAATGTTTACTAAATTCAAAACATAAAGTAGGCACTCGTAAAAATCCAAAATATTATAATTTTTTAATTTTTACTTTTACATTTTTAGACTAAAATTACAAAACTTAGTAGTATTTTAGTTTCATTATTTAGTCAAATAAAAGAAACTTAAAGTATGTTTACATCGCACCTAATAAATTATGAAAGTGTTAAAAAAAAAAAAAAAAAAAAATGTTTGTCTACATGTAGGCCTGTAGTGTTCCTCAAAGAATGTTTCTTAACGTGAGAGTTCCTGTGTTGTCTCGAAAAATCAAATGAAATATTATTATTATTATTATTATTATTATTATTATTATTGTTGTTGTTGTTGTTGTTGTTATTATATTTTAATATAATGTTGCAAGTTCATCCAGTTCTCCCCCCCCCCCGCATTTTTATAACTAAAAAGGTCAATTTTCCTAATTTTGTTTATGTTATTCTATTAAAGTGTAATTATAGTTAAAGGCTATTTTTATGCAAAGATAATAAATAAATATTAAAATAAAATATTTTATAAAGTAACAAAAATTGTATACTTCCGGAATTTTTTATCAGTATCTGAAAATATTGAAATCCTATCTAGTTTACCCCTCCCCCCATTTTTTTTCTTCAAAAAAGTGAAATTTTTCAAAGACATTGTCTTATTCCATTAACGTGTAAGCATATTTAAAGGTGCCCTATTATATAAATATGAGACTATGTTTTATACTAATAGAATTTTAAACTTGCAGAACTTTTTTATTAGTAATAAAGAAAAACACATTAATTTTTCCCTTCTCCGTTTTTTACATCAAAAGGTAAATTTCCGCAGTCACTTGATTTTATGCCATTAATGTGAAAATATATTTCAATGCCTAATCAAGAGCTCCATTATATATATATCTATTGCTATCTGTCTATCTATCTATCTATATATATTATACCCTAAGAGAATTGTTAAACTCGTGAATTTTTCTATGAATATTTTTAAAATAACATACACAATTTTTAAAGTCCCCCTAGAGCTCCATGATATATTACATATAACATATAAAGAATAAATAATAAATAATATTATTACATCTCTATTAAAAATATTAGTTAAAATTGTTACACGAACTTAGCAAGATAAATTCAGATTCAGAGTTATTATATGTTATATGTACGTATGGTCTTTTATAACTTAAGAGAATTGCTAAACTCGTGGACATTTTTTATGAATATTTTAAAAAATACATTAGTTTTCCTCAATCTTCCTTCCCCCTTTTACCACGAAAAGTAATTTTTTTTAACCAGTTTAGCTTATTCATTAATGTGCACGTATATTTGAAGGCTATATTGAGAGCACCCATACGTAAATTGTGACTGCATTTCATATACTTACAGAATTTTTAAATTCGTAGAATTTTCTTTGGAATATTTAAAAAATATATACTGTTATTAATATAATGCATTGAAAATACATTAAATATAATAAATTGTAATTATTTAATATTTAAAATATTTAAAGTATATATAGTTTTCAAATCTTTATCAAGAGCTGTCTTATACTAGAACAATACTACATTAATGATAACATGCACCAGAATCTACGCCCATTGTATTTGTGTTTGATTTCTAAAAAAATAAATTCACAAATACAGCAAAATGTTCGCGGAAGCAGATTTATCTTTTCCTTAAAAGTAACAACTTTTAAAAAAGGCAAAAAGCTATTTTAAGAACTTTGTTTTTATTTTATCGGAAGTGAAACAGCTTATTTAAATCATTCAATCGAAAAACTTGTTAAGGAACTGATTTGCAGAAATCCATTTATGTGTGAAATGCATACTGACTCGATAAGGCTGGCGTTCCACTTTAAATGAAATAAGTATTTTAAATATAATTTGGCTCTCACAAATATATTTTTGGCAAATAAATTAAACATATCCAAAATATTTTTGAATAAAATATTGCTGTTACTTTGTAAAAGCTGTAGAGTTAATTGTACATGTAATTGTCTTTTAAAAAGGAAAAATATTCTTAATGTACGACATTTATCAAAGCTTTATGTCTTCATGTTATACAATGTTTTGACGCAATCACAATTATTCTTTATCCAAAAAAATGTAATTATTGATGAAATGAATTAAAATCTAGTATCTTTATTTTTCATTTGATTTCTTGAAACATAAATTCACAAATGCAGATAAAAGCTAAACTTTTGTAAGAACAAAAATATATTTCCTTCAAAATTGAAATTAATATTGACAAAATAAGAAATGGTGGTAAATTTTAAATGCAAAAAATATTTTTTAATATAGTTTGGCTATTACAAATATATTTTTGACAAACAAATTAAAAAGGTCTGAAATACTTGTGTGTAAAATATTGTGGTTATTTTATTTTATCCATCACATTTTTCAGTCAGTGAAATTAACGGAATATTTAAACGAGTTAAAAAAAATAAGAAGATTCTAAATTTATTATATTTATCAAAGCTTTATACTTTCATGTGATACATTATTTCATAGCAATCGCCGTGATTCTTTATTTGAAAATAAATGGTAATTAATGATAGCATGAATTAAAATCTGATTTCTTTATTTTGCATTTGACTTCTTGAAACGTAAATTCCCAATTGCAGATAAAAGCAAAACATGTGTAAAAACAAAAACACATTTTCTCCAAAATTGGCAGCAAGAAAAATTATAAGAAATGCAAGAAGCCAGAATCTTTGTCTCTATGTTATAGGAAATGGACCAGTCTATTTAAACCATTCAATCAAAAAACATGTTAAGAAACTTATTTGCAGAGACCCATTTATGTGTGAAATGCATACTGGCAAGATAAGAAATGATGCTGATTTTTAAGTCCAGTAAATATTTTAAAATGTAGTTTTGTTCATTGCAATTATATTTTTGACAAATAAATTAAACAGGTTTGAAATATTTGTGTATTAAATATTGCTGTTATTTTACTTTAATGAATGATATTTTTCCATTTTTGGGATTAACTGAATGTTTAAATGAATTGAAAAAATAAGGAAGACTCTATTATATTTCAAGTAATACAATAATTTGAAACAAGCGCCGTGATTCTTTTTTTTTTAAATAAATTGTAATTAATGATAAAGTTAATTAAAATCTGATTTCTTTATTTTGCATTTGATTTCTTGAAACACAAATTCACAAATGCGGATAAAAATAAAACATATGTAAAAAAAAAAAAAATTCTTTTATTCAAAACTGACAGAAAAAAAAGTTTTAAGAAATACAAGAATTCAGAAACTTTGTCTTTATTTTATAGGAAATGAACCAGCCTATTAAAATTATTCAATCGAAAAACACGTTAAGAACTCATAGAAGAAACTCATTTATGTGTGAAATGCATACTGACAAGATAAGGTTTGAGCTGAATTTTAAATGCAATAAAGATTTTTAAATATAATTTGTCAATGAGAAAAGTATTTTGAAGAAACTATTGAAATAAGTCTAAAGTATTTGTGAGAAAATTCTAATATTAATTTGCTTTACTACATCATAATTTTTAACCCTCTCACGAAGAATGTTTATGAATTTATCAAGCTTCAGGTTTTTTTAAAATATGAGCACCATTCGAATTAATATAATTATATTGATTTAATGAATTTTTAAAATCCCTGTCGCCTTGGTCTATAGGCGGAGGTAGATTTCGAAGTTAAGAGCTCATTTTAACTATAAAATATAAAATATGATTAGAGATAAACCATGTCTAGCAACTTTATTTGGCCCCTTTTGAAAATTCTTAATTTCATTTTTCTGTAAGAACTGGTTTAACCATTTATAAAAAAATTTATTTGATTTGATATCTTGAAAATTAACGAAGTTGTGGGGTTTTTTCTCTCAAAAGTCTATTTTTTTTTCGCCCCTTGAGCTCATTTTTAATTTTATCAAAAATCTGCCATGCATAAACTTTTAAGACATTTTTAATAACTTTAAACTGATTAGATATCTATTTTAATTAAGAAGTTATGAGTTTTCTATCTTTTAAAAAAACCTTCCTTATTTCCAACCCTTAATCCGAATTTGCCCAAATTTTATGCCCCTTGGTTTTATGTACCAATTTGGAAGAGATATGAGCAGAATTATAGAAGTTATCGTGTCCATAAAAAAATGATATAGATACATAGATAGATATAGATGAAATTTTTTACTGATGGTAGTTTTGGGGTTCTAACAGTCATGATCAGTGTAGATTTGCAAACATTCTTCAGAAATTCTTGCTTAGGAGTGATCGCAATAGGTAGTATTTCATAGGAAATCTATCTAATAATCTGAAGAATGATTATAATACTGTTAAGAATTACCTCATACTCGTATTTATTTTTTTTTTTTTTACATCAATGTTCAATGAAACATCTTTTTTTTAGCATTTCAAAACAAAATAAAGGTAAAACAACATTACAATTTTGCTAGATTGCCAAAGGGCTTTGTAATTTTAGGACTTGATGTAATTTAACTGTGCGTGCAAATGGCTGCAATGAATATTTATCAAAGACATAGTCCTTTGTATCATAAAATATTTTGAAGCTGTTCTGTTATTCTTTGTCTAAATGTAAATTGTAATTAATAAAATAATCACTTATAATGAATCAAACTAAGTTAAAATCTGTTAATAGTGATAAAAATGCATTTATTTAGATCAACATACGTTTTATCGCACAAATAGATACATTTTCAAGATCATCCTTACTAGAAACATTTTCACAAAAAAATTTTAAGACCAAATTTTAATCAAGATCTTGTTATTAAAAATTTCTTACGAAAATATTTCTATCCAGAATGATTATCATCAGTGGCGCCAACATACAAGGGCCCGTGGAGCGGAGCCTACCCAATAATTTGATCTCTTTGACCACATAATTTACTTTTGTTTATTTCGATATTTATTAATTTATTTAAGCTAGATTGCCAAAGTGTTTTGAAAGATGTGAGATTAACTCTACGTATAAATGACTGCAATGAATATTTAACAAAGACTTAGTCCTTTGTATCATAAAATATTTTGAAGCTGGTTCCATTATTCTTTGTCTAAAAAAAATTATAATTAATGAAATAAAAAAAATGCATGGTAATCACTTTAATGAATCAAACTAAGTTAAAAACTATTAATAGTGATAAAAATACATTTATTTAGATCAACTTACGTTTCATCGCACAAATGCAACGTTTTCAAGATTATCCTTAATAAAAATATTTTCGCAAAACTTTTTTTAAGACTAAGTTTTAATCAAGATCTTGTTATTAAAATGTTTTTGTTAAAATATTTCGATCCAGATTGATCACCATCAGTGGCTCCGACTTACCAGGGCCCCTGGAGCGGAGCCTACCCAATAATTTGATCTCTCCGACCACTTAATTTACTTTTGTTTATTTCGATATTTATCAATTTACATTTTCCTTATGCCTGTGATAAATACTTAAACATAATTTTTCTTTTCTCAAAAGTTCAAATCAACCTTATATTTTATAGGAAAAATAAAAACATCGTTATTATGTTAGAAAATATATGTTTTTTACTACAAATAATGCAATGTTCCCATTTGGGAATTTTTTTGGAATTCAAGAAAATACTCAAGAACAATATACAATAGCATATAGCGAAAAATTATTTGTTATATTTGCATAGGTTGTCAACCAATAATCATGTTCCGAAATGCGAACACTAAAATGAAAACAGCCAAAAAACTGCAGAAATATTTGTTTGTTATTTTTAAAATTTGTATACATAAATTAAAACATTTGAAGCTGTAGTACAGGAAAAATAAAATTATAATTACATTGCGATATTAATTCGGCGTGTAAACAGTTAAGCGCAGAAATGAATTATTATCTTTTTGAAATTCTCAAAATAATTTTATTTGGAAAATAATCAGAACATCAATTAGATTTACAGGAGCACTCAAAACTTCAGCGGTTGTCAAAATAAATTTTTCGCAAAAACAAATTTCCTGCATATTTTGCCATCAGTTTTAATGTATTTAGATTTCCTTATGTTTAATTTTTATTTAAAACTTACAACAATTATTAATTTTTATGTTATTAATGATAAACTTCAATGCATTTATAAAGAACTTGAAAAAAAATGTAATTTAATCAATTATTTATTAAATTAAAATATTTTTATACTTTACTTAACCTCTTCAGACCTGAGGTACACAAATGTGTACTTACATTCTTTTCCTCATAAAAACTAAACTGTTCGAATTCTTTACATCTTTATTTTACTTCTATACAGCTGAATGTTTGTTTGCTTTAAAACAAAACCAATAAATGTCAGCACTGATGAATATTACCTCATAAAATAAATATTATTTTCATCTGAGTTTCAAAAATACCTTCAAGGCATTGTGGCCACGAAAATAAGAAATATTCATGATTATTTAACTTTAATGCTTTACAATAAAAAATTCATGATTTGCTGATTATTTACTCGTTTAAAGACCTTAATTTTGTTATTGAAAAAATTTATGTTACTGATAGTTAAACTGATTTTTTAAGGGGATTCGTACTTTTATATCCATATTTGTAAACCTAAATTACCAGTCCCCTAAAGTACAGATTTCATAAAAATGACTCTTTCTGTCATCTATGATGTCATTTCGATTATACAAAAGCAATAAACATATATTTGTAGAGTTATTTTAAGCTCAGGTCTGAAGAGGTTAAAAAGAAAAACAAAAATAATATTGACTTCAAATTGTCATCTTTAGTCATTCTCTTCTTCCTCACCCCTCTCTCATCACATACGCACTGGGCAAAAAAAAAAAAAAAAAAAAAAAAAAAAAAAAAAAGCATGGGTTACTTTAATCAAACTTTTTTTGAGCCTTCCCAATATTTTTCAGATGCTGACACTACTGCTCACCATGCTACAATCAAGCCAATTCTATTATCAAAGATTTCTCGTATATAAAAATCCTCTACAAAAATTTTTCTAATAGCTGTCACCGTTGGAGAGTTTTTGAATTTTTAAATCAGTCAGTTCATTTTAGGACACCCGGTAGTTTCATTATTAGAAATGTATTTTTAACAAATATATTAAATAAGTCTAAAATATTTGGGAAAAGTATTACTATTTTACTGCTTTAATGCATATTTTTTTAACGATAAGTTAACCGGACGTGTAAATGACTGATAAATAAAGGATACTCTAAATTTACAATATTTATCAAAGATTTATTCCTTTATGTTAGACTATGTGACAATGTTTTGAATAAAGCGCCATGATAGTTACTCTGAAAATAAATTATAATTAGCGATAAAATTAATTAAAACCCTTTTTCTGTATTTCGCACAGTACGAAAGTAAAATGCTTGTGGAAATAAATCTTGAAGTGACAACATAAAAATTCTCAAGAAAAGCAAAAGGCTTCACAAAATTCTTTGTTTTTGTTTTATCATAAGCAAAACAGCCCATTTAAATCATTCAGTCGAAAAATGTGTTAAGAGCTCATTTGCAGAAATCTGCTTATGCATGAAATATAAACTGACAAGAGAAGGCTGATACTGAATTTTAAATGCAATATTTGCTTTTTTGAAAAGAGTGTGGCCATTCTAAATATAGTTTGAACAAATAATAATATTTGTAAAACAAATGTTTTTTTCTTTTTTCTTTACTTTGTTAACCCTTTTATGAGAAAAATAATTCTGTTACTAAAATGCTAAAGTAAATGTGTGCCACCAGAATTTACAAACTGGATTCTTTTTTTTTTTTTTTTTTTTTTTTTTTTTTTTTTTTTTCTCGGCCTGCTTTATTACAGGTACATTTTTGTCGAAATTTCTGGTACAAATTTGGCAGTTTACAATTAAAAAAATAATAATGAGATTATACATCTGACGGCCCAGATAGATGAAAATGGATTAATGTGAATGCCGTAGTTATTTTTACCGTAAGAAATTTATTGGATTTTTAAACAGCTTCACAAAAAGACAAAAAAGTAACATAATTTCAGTATGTTTATATAATAGTTTCCGGAATAATTTCGTAGTTGAGGACAAATTTTGATAATTCAGTTGCACAAAGTTTAGTACTTTCCACACTTCAACATTAAACTTTTCTTACATATTCGCAACTAATTTTTACTTTCTTCCATTTTTACAAGAAGAAAATATTGTATTCGTGAAGCCTTTTTTCTTCCAGTTTTCGATGGTCTTTACAATTTAGAAGATCTTGAACTCTTGACTGATTTTAGGATACGCTTGTCGGTGAATATGTCTGTATGTGCCAAAAAATTTCTGGTGTCTCAATTTCCTCAACTAACACAAGGAATTTAATAAAACTTTAGATTCTATTATATCTTTAGATGAATTGGTGCTGATTAGTTTATGGTGCAAATCTTTCAACAAGTGTCGCTTCTATGCTGCATTTTAAACTATTACCGCAATACCTGTATCTCACAAACTAATGAACGGTAATTTCACCAAATTTCATATTCTGTTCAGAAACATAAGTTGGTACTGATTAGATTTTCGTGTAAATCGCACAACAGGTGGTGCTGCTACGCTGAATTTCCTCCGATTTTCGCGATAGCAATTTATCAGAAATCTAATTCACATATTTCTATCAAATTTTCACACAAGTAAATTCTTATTAGGCTTCAGAATATACTACCCAACAGATATCGCTTTTATGCTTTTTGGGTAGGTAATTTTTGTTTCAGACATCAGGATATAGAAATTCAGTGATTTATTTGAAAATTTAAATTCTTATGTTTATTTTAAATGAATACAATTCAACAAACTTATATCTTTGGGATCTTCATGATGAGTATAAATTGTCATGGCACTATAATAATGAATTTTGAAGTATTGACATGCATGAGATAGCAGAAAGTTTTGGGTTTGGCATATCCAGCTAGCTATATATGCACGAGATTCGCAGAAATTGCTAATTAATTGACTAAAATAAAAATGCTTACAGCTTTTCTATAATTACCATATAAGTTACATTGTAGTCAAATGCTGCCTCATGTAGATCTTTCTTGGACATACAGAAAAAAGAATGGTGCATGCTATAGATGTTATGATTCTAATCACTTTTTTCCATACGTAATTAAGTTTTTTATTCGTCTAAATAAGTTAGAGATAATTTGGATAATAACTTTTCTTGATACTGGTTTGGACCCATGAGCATTAAATATGGCCATTCATACAACCTGTCTCGAATACGAAAACGGTGGCATTTCTGTCCGTGTAACTTCTTACTAAGGAGAATCAAAAACATCGTTTTTCAACTTGTTGGAAGATTTGCATCATAGCTTCGATATTCCTTCGGGAGGCTTTCCCATATTTTTCCGTTTCCTCAAAACAACCTTAATCTTTTGTTGACAAAAATATTTTAAACAGAGTTAAATTTCAAAATGTATATCAGGTAAATTGGCATGAAGTATCTTTTAGAAACAAACAGGGAAAGAAACTAAGAATAATTTTATAAACAAATTTATGAAAATGCAGGAAAGTTCTTAAGACGCTCGAAGGACTGATTATTGGGCTTTCTTGATCTTAATAACTCCAAAAATTATGCTAAAGACTTCTAAATATTGCAACAATCTGAAATATATCAATGTAAAAGTATAAAAGCAGTAAGTTTTATTTTTAATAAACATTTTAGAAAAAAGATCGTATATATAGCAAAATCTGTAAAAACAGAATCGAAAAAAACGAAAAGTTCTCGTTTTAGACAGGTTTTCGTCTTATCTGGTATAATTGTAAGACAGTCTTTTCGTTGAGGCTATACAATTTTTCATTATTAAAATAGGTTTCTTTAATAGACAAACTACGTTTGTACAAGTTATATATTACAACATGATTTTTAGAATATTTGACATGACAAATTACCGAAGCATTGAAATGTGGTTTCTGAAAAATTAAATTTTACTTAGTTACTTAATTTTATTAAATTAAATTTTATTAAATTATATTAACATAATTTTCAATAACAATGCTTTCAGAATATTTGATACGACTAATTAGCAAAGTATTGCAAGTATTTGCAGTGCATAATGTTTAAAAAATTAAGCTACACAAGTTTTACTGTGTTACTGGGGATGATAATGAAATATTTCGGTACCAAATTATCAATGCATTACAATACATGATGTCTGGAAATTTAGTTTTCTATTGACAGATTTTCAGAAAACCTTACACTGTAAAATCTATAAAATAAGCATTACCGAACCTGTGTATAAAAAATGCTTACCTTAATTTCTTTAGTCACTGGGTCCCATTCGATTACCTCTGTTCTTTTACTTATAAAAACGAAAAGGTCTGATTTTGTTACATTTTTACATCACTTCTTAATAGCTGAATGTTTTTTTGCGTTGAAAGCAAACAAATAAACGCCTGCACCTAAGCTGAATCCCACATAAAATAAAGGTTATTTTGATGTATGTTTGCAAAATGTTTAAAAATGCCCAACAGACAGTGTGACCAAGAAAGGGATAAGTATTTAACTTGTACTTTTTCAATACATTTTTTTTCAGGTTTTGTAGATTATTTATTTGTTTAAAGCTCTTAAATTTGTGATTGCATTAATTTAGGTTAATGGTTATTAAATTGATATTTTACGGGGGTTTCTAGTTTTATATCCACATTTTTTAACCTAAATTACAAAGTGCCTATAAAGGATCAATTTCAGAAAAGACTTTTTTATATCATCTACAATGCCATTTTGTTTGGAAAATAAATGAATAAGTATTTGTATTAATATTTTAGCTTTGGAACTGAAGATGTTAAAAAATAATTTCGTGGTCCTTGCGAAAACTATATAATAAAATTATAAAACTTATTGTACCTGTAATTTTCTCCTGTGCCCAACGATTTCGGCTTACCAGGCTCTGCTGTATTAAGAATGTATAAAAATATAATCAAACTACCATACCCTTTCTAAAGCAAATGGAAATTAAGTAATACTAGATGAAAAAAATTCCTGTGAGCAATGAAAACAACCATTTTAGGGCTCTTAGCAAATAAACTTCATTAATGACACCTTTATTGTGCAGAAAATCTTTATCGAATCACCCCAATCGAATAAAGTGACAGCAAAGAAGAAAAATTTTAATTGATTAATGAAGAAAAGCCCAAGAATTATGAGTAAAATATCGTTTAATAAGGAAATAAATGAGTCTACGAAAGCCTGAAGTTAATAAAAATTTGACTTTTAGATTTATGACCTTTCTGCAATAATTAATAATTAAAGAGAGAATAAAACTGTAAAAGGTCTACTGATCATATATGAAGAAAAATTGATCTGAAAATTATTTAGACCATAGATGACAGATTTAACACAGAAAGGAGGAAAGGGAGAAAAGGAACGCCTTTGATAAAAACAAAACTTCAAGATTTATTTTAGGAATAAATATTAGATCGGACTTAAAAAAGACAAAAATAATGTGCATGAGCGGATAGGACATTTGGGACACGATCCCTTCTATGCTTTTCTAAAATAAAACATTAATTTTCATTAAAACATTGGCTACTTCATACAGCGAGGTTTATTGCTTTCCAAGAGCCGATTACCTATGATAGTTTTCCAGAAGTATTAAATAATTGTTAATACTGTTAAGGCTCGAATCCAAAATGGCTACTTTTTGGCACAATTTTAAGTTCATTTTTATTTGTAAACGTATCAAATTGCTAGTTTATTATTATCATTACTTTTCAGAAGCTATTTAATCAAACTGCTTTTACATTTTCCTGTAAATGCCTATAATTTTTCAAAAAGTATTATCTTTATTGGTGTTTTAAAAATAAATTTGGCGCGCAAGAGCACAATAAAGGAGAAAATTTGATGTCTCAAGACAACAATAGCTTTTAACTCAAGTTGCGTGTTTTGGCACTTTTTTCACTAAACAATGTTAAAAACAGTTTTAATAGGATGCTGCTTAGGTGGAAATCTTTTTAGTACAGTATAAGAAATGATTCCTCAACCTCCAAAAAATATTAATCTTTGAGAATCATAGACAAGATTGGCAACTTTTATTGGTAGGAATCAGTATCTTTATTATCTGATTCGAATTTTATTTTTAAATATCAATAAAAATATCTGTATTTTTTGTGTTAATTTTTAAACTTTTTGGGGACGAAAATAATTAAATATGATAACGAATGATGTATTTCTAAATTAAATTCATTCCAAATTACCTATTCTTTTATTCCAAATTTATGATTGCAATTTTACTGCTAAATTTCCTTATAAAAATTATTTTAGATTTTTTTTGTCAAATTATTTCATAAAATATAATAATAATAAATGAAGGAAATTATTCAAGTGGTATTCGGCACAAGTACTTTATTTTAATAACATTCTTTTTAAATGCCCTTCTTCCTAAATTATATTCATTGCAATTTAATGATTTTTACTCTTACATCTATTTAAACAATCAATAATACATATTATATGTTTTCATAGAGTTAGGTATAATAAAGAGTCTCATAAGGCACTCAATAATAACCATTTAATTTAATAATCAATAATGGTTATTAAGTATAAAATTTTTTATTAATAAAATTATTTCTACCTGGTACTATATAATTGATTTGATATGTATGGGGTTGACTATTGCAATAAAAGACGCTTTATAGAAAATCAGAAAACAATTAAATCACACCATTGGTAAATCCAATGTATTTTTCTTTTGAAATTTTTTGAACTTATCTCGGCAGAATTTAATAAAATCTTGGCCTTAAAAAAATGCAAATTTTTCTCACCAACTTGGATTATAACTTACTAAGAGTTCAGTTCAGACCTAAACGTTTGTGTAGTGACCTAAACGCTTGTGACTCAAAATTCATCGCGTCGGACCATGTATTGCCATTACAATAAGAACTTATTTGGCACAATACAATATCAACAAATTTAATGCAGTTTCTACCATTGCAGAATTCAGTTTCGCTCCGATTAAAAAAAAAAAAAAAAAAAAAAAAAAAAAATCGATAGCGGTCTTTTAGAAGGGCGACCCCGTTTAGAATGAATTAACTAACCTCATTTTTCTTGTGTTTATCAATATAATAGCAAACAGAACGGCGTGAAATACCCAATTGATTAGCAATTTCCCTCTGAGACATTGGAATTGTGGAATAATAAAGAGATACAATTTGACGTGCTACTTCTTCATTGACTAAATTCATCAAAAACGGATTTTTTCTTTAGCTTAAACGCTTTTATATATACTCTTGAATGTCTCGTTTTAACCGCCAGATTACGAAACTAGTCGTTGGGGGCCACCGTAAAACTTACTCATCATGCATATGCATTATATAACATGTGAAAATAAAATATGTAAAAACTATTTATAAAATGCTTTGCAATTCCAAAACAAAATTTAAACGTATATTTAAATATTTTTAATACACATAGCAAAGCTCCATTAAGGAATTGCTGATTATCCCATTTTGACAAATTATATAAAATACCAAACTACACAAGTAGTACCGGATTGCGTAAAAGAAACATCCTTATAACTTCAAAAACAATAATCGTATTAACTAACAGTTTACTGCGTCAGATTAAGCGTCTCATTTCCAATTAAAACATATCTTTGAATTGAAATTTGAAGAAAATACACGGTCGTGAAAAATCGAAGAATGTGGAAAACAGGATTATAAATATCTCGGCAACTAATAATACGATCGACTTCATTCTTTATGCAAAATTTGTGTTATTTTATTGCCTTTTATGTCAATTTCTTAAAATAAAAAAAATTCGAAAATTTTTATATACCTTTCAACAGAACAATTTTTTCAAGAGTTCGAAAAAAATAGTTCCAGATAATCGAAGTTTCTGATATTAAATAGGCTTTGTCCCATTTTTACATACTAAGTATACATACAAAATTTCAAGTCTCTATCTCAATTTGTTCGGGAGATTTACAGACAGACAGATGCACACACACAGACGGACAGACGGCCATTTTTTTAATGAGTTAAAAACCATTGTATACTGTGCGTTTGGTGGAAATTTGCACCTTGTTATTAAATCAAATTATACAAATACCTTCTTAAAAGGTGTTGCAAAAATTTAGATATTCATTTATTTTACCTGAGATCTTTCAAATGTCCACGCATTCAATATCAAAGGAACATAAAAGAAGGTAAGTGATTAGAAAATAGAAAACATCAAAACAAAACCAAAAATGATTTTGATTGGTTTTGATCAATTATCTTCTTTGATGTTCCTTTGATAATGAATGCGTGGACATTCGAAAGATACAAAAGTAAATAAAGATCTATATTTTTGCAACACCTTTTAAGTAGTTATTTGTATAATTTGGCAATTTTTTTTTCTAAAAACATGTTTTTCGAAATCTCCAGTAATTAAAACGTGTAAATTCGTCAAAAACTTTTTCTCCCATCGACTTCGTTCTTATTGCAAAATTTGTGTTATTTTATTGCCTTTTACGTCCTTTAGTTAAAATTAAAAAAATGGAAAATTTTTATATAAATTTCACCAAAACGAATTTTTTGAGAGTCCGAAAAAAATAGTTCCGGTTAATCGAGGTTACTGATATTAAATAGGCTTCGTTCTATTCTTACTTTCTAAGTACATACAAAATTTTAAGTCTCTATCTCCATTTGTTCGTGAGGTAGAGCGTTTACAGACAGATAAACGGACGGCAATTTTTTTTTTCTAAAAGTATGTTTTTCGGAATGTCCAGTATCTGAAACGTGTAAATCCGTCAAAGTTTTTTTTCGATTTTCAAAACGATTGCAAGATTTACCCTATACTACGTATGATAGGTAAGTAAAAGTGGGCCGCAATTTTTGACACGACCCTTTTTAGCTTGTCTGAAAGAAATAGCATCGGAGACTAATAAATAAAACACAACGTTTAAAGCATCGAAAAACTTTATTTCTTGTTGAAATTGGTTCTAATAGCCATAACATATCGCCATTAGTTCAAAATATGATTGTTTAGCAAAGAAAATTGCTAAAATATACGTAGGAGAAGCGGATTGAATGATAAAGTTTATTAGATAATAAAATTGCATAAAGTTTTAGTAAGCAAATAATGTAAGCGAAGCGAATTCAAAGATGAAGCTTATAAACCAATAAAATTCTGATGAGAAATTTTATTGAAAAGGCCAAGTATGCGGATCCGGAGAATCAACTTAGTTTATTAATTATAATAGAAGAAATTGTTCTAAGATGTAGTTGCAAAAATCTTCTAGCATATTTTCAAAAACTCATTAAAAACTATTTAAATGCTTGATTTTTCAAAATTAAATTTAAAAATGATTTTCGACTTTCATTTCTTAAAAAAATCATGGGAAAAATACTTGGGGAAAACATCAAATCAAATTTTGTTTTAAATATGGTTTTATGGCCAAAATACAGTTCATGAATAATAAGAATAACAGAATATTAAGAATAACAGTTCAAAATACAGTGATCATATTCACTTATAACTCAATAGGTAACTTATTGATAAAAAAAAAATGGAAAACACAGTTCGATTCGAAATAGCTTCCACAATCAGACCTTCCAATTTTATATGTTTCCGTTACAAAATGAATCTGAAAATGTGTCAAAACATATTTCGCTGGTTGAGCAGAATTTTAGTCAGCCTTAAATAAAATATACGGTAAAAAAAAAAAAAAAAAAAAAAAAAAAAAAAAAAAAAAAAAAAAGTTGCGGTACCCTCCATTTTCTGAGAGTATTGACAGATTAAAGCCTAGTATAATTATTTTCTTCCATATTTTAATAAGATTTGTTTTTCAAAATTTTTTAGCATATTTTCAAAAACTCAGAAACATAATTTAGAAAATTAAAATTTTCATAAAATCGTAATTTGGGCTATAAGGGATAAAATCAAAGAACAAACTTTGTATGATGAGTACGTGTTACAATGCAATAAAATGATTTAAAAGATTTTTTTAAATGATAAATTAAAGTTTAGTTTCTGAAATTTCTTACGACAACTTCGAAAATGTATCATATTAAGACAAAAATTATCATGATAATACATAACTTTTAACATAATAATATCATTGTTAGCATTGACATAGTAATAACATTCGCATTATAAATTTGTTATTATAATGCATAAGATTTGGTTTAGTTACATAAAAATTATAAAAACTAACTTAAAATATAATAAATTACCACCTTGTATTAATATATTATTTCTAATTGCTGAAAAGGTATAAGATCAAAACTTTAAAATCATTAAAATAGTTTCATTTGTTTGTTGACATGTTTCAACACGTCCCGAGTCATTTTAAAATGTAATGTTATCCTAAAATTGCACGTTCTATAATGCAAGGAATGAAAACGTCACCATTCTGTTTTTTTTGTAACGCACTTTATTTATTTATCTATTTTTTTCACTTGGGTGTTTATTTCTATTTTTGGAACCATTGAGTAACTCGAGCCACAGTTTTGGTAAGTTGAATGATGCTGTATCGTTAGATGTGAATTTTCACGGGTTAGAATATTTATTATTTCTCTCATACTGGGCGGAAATATTAGTTGGAGGGAAAAATTATCTTAGTTTGTTAATTGTATTAGACAAAAACTTTCTAAGATTTATTTGATGGTTGCACAAATCTTGTGGTACATTTTCAAAGCCTTGTTTTGGAAAACGATATTTTATAACTATTCATAATTTGAGATGAAAAGGAAAAAAAATTATAATGTATATTGTATGTGGAAAATATGTGTAAACTGAAATAAAGACAATTAAGGTGCTTTTTATATAAAATATACAAAAATACACAATATACAATATATATATATATGCTATTAAAATTTTTTACATTAACAGGCATTTTCTGAGATTATGTAGATTAAAGTTCAAATTCATAATTTTCTTCTCCATCTTCATAAGATTTATTTAATTATTTCACAAATTTCGCTCACTTTCATAAACTCAGAAAAAAGGCTTTAAATGAAATTTTTATTAAATCATAAATTAAGATGTAAAGGATTAAAACTAGCAAACAATTATGCATATTGGATACGTGTTAGACTGGTATAAAAAGGATTATGAAACTTTGAAATGAAATATATGGTAGTAGAAATTGATGCGGTACAAGAAATCTTCTGTGATTATGATGGATTAAATTAGACTTCAAAATTTTCTACTTTGTCTTTATTAGATTTCTATAATGACTTTTTACTATATTTTCAAAAACTCAGAAACATACTTTAGAAAATTAAATTTTCATCAAATCGTAATTTGAACTATGAAGGATTAAATAAAAAAGATAAACTGTGTATAATAAATACATGTTACTCAACGAAAATGGTAGAAAAAATTTTCTCATTTTTTTTTTATTTTTTTTAAATATAAAACATTTAAAATATAATAATTGATGAAAAAAATTGATGCGGAGCCTGTAATATTCCAAGATTATGATAGATCAAAGTTTAGTATCTTAAATTTCTTACGGCAAGTTGAAAAATTTATCTTATTAATACAAGACATTGTCATACTAATGCATAACTTTCAACATAATAATATCATTATTAACACCGACACAATAATAAAGTTTGCATTATACATTTCTCATTGTAATACTTAAAATTTAGCATAATAATACATAAAAAACAATTTATGTAAAGAGCAAACTAACACCTTGTAATATATCTATATAATAAAGGCCAAACGTATCTGTGCGTAACGCATACGTCATTTTGCGAATGGCAACACTTTCCGTGCAATTTCGGTTTTACATCGGCGTATACAGAAAAAAATTTACTTTTAAATGCAATTTGTTTGAAAGCTGTATCTCAATTAATTTTTGTGATATTAATTTTTTTGCAGTTTTTAGTTAACAATTTTGTAATTGTGGCAACACAATCACTCCGTTTTCTCTTAAAGTGGAAAATAAATAGAAATTAAAATGCGCAACACTTTTTCATGCAATTTTCGGTATTACAAATTTTACACTCATAAACATCGTACATTTTAAATTTTTACGCCGTCGTATAGAGAAAAATGTGTACTTTTAGATGCAGTTTGTTTCAGAGCTTATCTCAGTTTATTTTTGATACATTTTTTTAAATTTTAGTATAAATTTAGTAATTGTGGCTGAGAATCACTCCATTTTTTCTCGAAATTGAAAAAAAAAAAAAAATAGAAATTAAAATGCGTCTGTTATAAAATCCGGTGAATTTCGGTTTTATTTCTTTTAATAATTTGAATAGTTGAGTTTTATAATATTTTGTTAATTTAGCTTAAAATAATATTTGCTTGAGTATTAGACTAACCAATATAAGATGTATTGTTTACTTAACTAATTTTGTAGAATTATTTTAAATAAATAATAGATTTTATTTTCAAAAATTTTCTTTCGTCGAATTTCGACGGGTTCCACCTCGTTATTTCTAATTGCTAAAAAGATGTAAGGTTTAATCTTTAAAAACACTTAAACTTTAAAACTAACTTCAATATATAATAAATTACCACCTTGTATTAATATATTATTTCTAATTCCTGAAAAGGTATAAGATCAAAACTTTAAAACATTAAAATAGTTTTATTTGTTTGTTGACATGTTTCAACTCTTCCCGAACCATTTCTTAAATACATTGTCATTCTAAAATTGTTATTCTATGACGCAAAGAACTGAAACACCATCATTCTGTTTTTCTTGTAACGCCCTTTATATATTTATCTATTTTATATATACAAGGTAGAACCCGTCAAATTTAGACGAAAGATAATGTTTAAGAAGAAACTGTTTCATTAACTTATAATAAACCTACAAAATTAGTTATAGTAAAAAATGCATTTTATACTGGTATGTTTAACTCTTAAACAAACGATATTTATCGTCAAATTAACAAAATATTATTTCTATAAAACGCAGTTGTAGAAATTGTTAAAATAAAACTTTAATCGTATATGTAAGCAGTAAAAAATAATAAAGATATGTTATTATGATAACAATCTTTCGAGAATATATGATGATTAAAGTTTAGTTTCTTAATCCTGTGCTGCACGATTTTTTTTTCTAATTTTATGAAAAAAAAAATTACTTTACATATATATATGGGTCTCATAATGGGAAAAAAAAGTGAAAAAATTAAATTTCAAATTTTGAGCTTAAATTTGATATTTTATGGAGTGTGTCATATCTACACAATTACGGTTTTTAAGCATTACGAGGTGGAACCCGTCGAAATTCGACGAAAGAAAATCTTTAAGAAAGAATTGTTTCATTGGTTTATAATAAATCTACAAAATTAGTTAGAGCAGAAAATACATCTTATGTTGTTTATTCTAATTCTCAAACAAATATTATTTTAAGCTAAAATTATAAAAAATACCATAAAATTCAATTATCTAGATTATTAAACGAAATAAAACCGAAATTCACCGGATTTTGCAACAGAAAATATTTAAAAAATAGTATACCCATTTTAATTTCTAATTTTTTTTTCAATTTTAAAAGAAAACGGAGTGATTCTGTTGCCACGATTATAAATTTTGCACTAAAAACAATAAAAAAAATCCATATCTCAAAAGTAAATTAAGATACATCTTTCAAACAAATTGAATTTAAAAGTACATTTTTTTTCTCTATACGACGGTGTAAAAATGTAAAAGGTGCAATGTTTAGAAGTATAAAATTTGTAGTACCGAAAATTGCAAAACTGAAATAGCAGGTAAAAGTGTTGCCGTTCGCAAAATGACGTATGCGTTAAGCACAGATACGTTTGACCTTTATAATATAGATATTGCGATATTTTGCAACTAAATAAGCTTAAAGTAATTAATTTTACCTGCTTAACACTCTGCAACTGTGTTTAAATTAATATTTTAAAGTATTCATTATTTTAAAGCATTAATATTTTCAAAATTTCTTTTACTTTCGAAAAAAAAATTCTAATTTTTTGTGTAGTACAATCATTTGACATAACAAAAAAAAAAACGTAGTTTCTCCTGCGTAAAAAAATTACTCTTGTAGTTTTCTTAAAAATATATATTGTTGCAGCGTATATAGGGTTCTTTTGATCTTATGGTTACACAACTTCAAACTCTTGCTTATAGAAAAGTAGAAAATAATTTATTTACAGAACTTCAGAACAACAGAGTCTTCGAAACACACAAATATTACTTGATATTCAAAAATAACTGTTCAAATCTATCGTACAAGTATAGCTTTAGATCCCAGAGACTCTTTATACAACGTCTCAACACTTAATAACATTCAAAACAACATAAATGAAACTCAAGCAAACTTGCTAACAAACGCCTTATTCACTCAATGACTGACTGGTAAACAATAATGACCACACAGCTCGCATCGCTCTCCTTATATATAGTCTCGCCGCATGCGGTGGAAATTTCTACAAACTTCTAGAAAAAACTGGAAAACCACGGAACAACATTCAAAGTATCAGTAGACCTAAGGGGGGGTTACCATAAATAGGGAAGGGTTACCATCGCCAACAATCGCCAAGTTTGTCGCCAACTTGGCGATATATTGCCAAATTTGGCGACAAAAATTAGTCGCCAAAAGTGACGCCAACTTGGCGATATCTCTAATATTTCGCCGATCTGCCGTAGACATACACTGAAAATAATAGACAAGTTTGCTTGATAACAGAGACAATGTAACAAAAACTAATATTAGTAAAGAAATGGAGCTTAATAAGATTATTTACATCATTTTACAGTACAAACACTAACTATTTACAAAATTCGTAACACTACCCCCTCCTCAAAGACTGCACGTCCCGGGCAGTGCAATCCTTGAGTTAGAGGAAAACACTTAAAATAAATAAACAAATAAATAAATAAATAAATAAATAAATAATAATAATAAGATTTACATAAATAAGAACTAATTACTATTTACATATTTATAAAAAGCGACTTTCATGACCATGGTCTGAAATTCCAGTTTTGAATTTCTATTCACTTTGGCCAAAATAAGGGGCTAGCCGGTTATAATGTACGACCTTGTGTTTAGTGTGTGGTGATTTTCGTATGCGTACGACGACGTCATTCAGCCTGTTGACGACTGTGTAAGGACCGTCCCAGTTTCTTTGTAGTTTTGGCGACAGTCCCTTACGACGTATCGGATTCCACAACCAAACTTTGTCACCTTCGTTGAACTCATGTCCAGTTGCCTTTGTGTCGTACCGTGTCTTCATCTTTTCTGATGCCAGTCCAATTCGGTTCCTCGCTAGACAATGAATCTCCTCAATCCGTGCCTGGAGTTCATAGACATATTCCTCAGGCGATGAAGGAGCATCAGGAGGACGGCCAAACAAAAGATCAGCAGGCAGACGAAGATCACGACCAAAGAGCATTTGAGAAGGGGAGTAACCAATGGCCTCATGAGTGGCACTCCTGTAGGCAAGCAGGAAAAGAGGCAATTTCTTGTCCCAGTCCTATTGGTCTCTAGACACCAGGAGAGAGAGGCTATTTAGGATGGTACGATTGAAACGCTCCACCATGCCGTCCGATTGAGGATGTAGAGGTGTAGTTCGAGTTTTGTCCATGCCGAGTAGTCCACACATTTCCTTAAACACAGTCGAATCGAAGTTTCTTCCTTGATCAGAATGGATTTGAAATGGAACTCCGTATCTGGAAACCCAGTGTTGAACCAGTATCTCTGCTACGGTTACCGCCTCTTGATTAGGTATGGCGTAGGCTTCAGGCCACTTGGTGAAGTAATCCATGACAACGAGGATGTGCTTGTTGCCATCAGATGTTCTAGGAAGAGGACCCAGAATGTCTAGAGCAATTCGTTCGAAAGGAGCTCCTACATTATAACGTTGCAATCGTCCACGGGTGCGCCTCTTTGGACCTTTACGTGCTACACAGGTGTCACAAGTTCGACACCACTTCTCCACGTCACTACGAACATTATTCCAGTAGAAACGCTCTCGAACCTTCTGCAGGGTCTTCATTACACCAAAATGACCTCCTGTGGGACTACCATGCAGTTCTTGAAGGACCATAGAGATTCTCGACTTGGGGAGTAGTAGTTGCCATCTACATGTCTTTCCATCGTCAGACTCCCATTTTCGGTACAAAATACCGTTCTTCAAATGTAGGGAATCCCAGAGAGCCCAATAACGTTTAGTCGTAGGATGGTAATGGGCCATGTCTTGCCAGCTGGGCTTCCTGTTGGACTCCTCTTTCAGCTCTAGAATTGGCTTAATTTCAGGATCAGTAAGTTGATCTTTACGCAGGCTCTCGTCACTCCACGGATCTTGCGATGAAGTAGACCCAGTTGTAACTTGTCTTACTATAGGGACTTTGACATTAAATTTCTTCTCAACCCGGTCGCAGTATCTACAATTATCTGAGCAGGGTATTCTTGAGAGAGCATCTGCATTTCCATGTGATGAGCCTTTTCGATGGCGTATCTCCATATCGTACTCTTGAAGCTTTTGTATCCACCTGGCTATCTGGCCTTCTGGGTTCTTAAAATTCAATAGCCAAGTTAGAGAAGCATGATCAGTTCGGATCAGGAATTTTCGACCGTAAAGATAGTGATGAAAATGGTCTATGGCTTTCACTACAGCAAGAAGCTCTTTTCTTGTTACGCAGTAGTTTCGCTCTTTCTTTGATAAGCACTTGCTGAAATAGGCGATAACACGCTCCTGGCCGTCGATTTCCTGGGACAGTACAGCGCCAATGCTTTCGTTGCTTGCATCCGTATCAAGTATAAACTGTTTATCGATTTGAGGATACGACAAAATTGGAGTGGATGTCAAGGCCTCCTTAAGCTTTTCGAAAGCAGCGTCACATTCCTGTGTCCACATAAATTTTTGATTGGCTTCTGTTAATTTATGAAGTGGTCTTGCAATCATCGAGATGCCTTTGACGAATTTTCTGTAATAGGTGCATAATCCTAGAAAACTTCGAAGCTGGTGAACATCTGCTGGACGATTCCAATTTTTCACGGCCGATATCTTCTCCGGATCAGTCCTAACTCCTTCCGCCGAAATGATGTGTCCAAGGTAGGCGACTTCATTACGAAACAAACTGCACTTCGAAGGGCTTAACTTCAAATTAGCTTCCTTTAATTTTTGTAGCACCCGCCTGAGGTTGTTCAGATGTTCATCAAAAGATTTTCCTATGATTATGATGTCATCTAAATAAACAAGACATGCTTCATACGACAGCCCCCGGAGAACCGTTTTCATAAGCCGTTCGAAAGTTGCAGGTGCGTTACATAGACCAAAAGGCATTACCTTGAACTGCCATAATCCTTGTCCCGTTGTAAAGGCAGTCTTCTCACAGTCGTCCGGATGGATCTCTACCTGCCAGTAACCACTCTTCAGATCCAGAGTCGAGAACCAAGTGTTGCCCGCAAGTGTGTCAAGAGTGTCGTCAATCCTTGGTAGAGGGTAACTATCCTTTTTAGTGACGTCATTCAGTCGGCGGTAGTCTACACAAAATCTTGTAGAACCATCCTTCTTTCTTACTAATACAATGGGAGACGCCCATGGACTTGTCGATGGCTCGATGACGTCATTTTCTTCCATATCCTTAATTAAATTCTGCACCTCTTCTTGATTAGCAAAAGGTAATCGTCTAGGGTGCTGTTTAATAGGAGAGTGATCTCCCGTGTCAATTCGGTGTTGTGCCATTTTAGTTCGTCCAAAGTCTTCAGATGTTTGGGAAAATAAACTTTGGAATTCTCTAATTAAATTTTCCGCAGCTTCCATCTGTTTTGGATCTAAGTCTGTATTTTGTAACAAATCCTTGACTAAATGATCTGAAGATTTCTCAGAGTGACTGGAATTTTGACTTATGCACGTCACAGGAGCACATGACGCTATCACCTCTCCTTTCTTGATAGTCCTCGTCTTATCACTGATGTTAGCAATTCTGACTGGAATGGTCTTCTTCGAGAGGTCCACCACAGATGAAGCCACCAATGCTCCTGCTTGTTTACTATTGTCCTCGGGATAATCTATATGGCCAAATTGGTAATTAGTTTCATTTTTAATTACAGCTGGAACTAAAATTTCTGTTCTTGGATATAGATTGATGTCTTCTTTGGCTATTACTGCTTGTTTATATTCAATTTCGTTATTTAATCCGAAAAGACTTATTTCTTCAAATTTTGAGAGCATTTTGTTATTTTTGAAATCAAGTTTGAAGCCAAACTTCTTTAGAAAATCTAGTCCGATTAAGCAAGGATCTGTTATGTCAGCCACATATGCCGTATGGTAATATTTCGTTCCTCCAAAGTTGATGGTTAAATTGGCCTTTCCATATATGGCTATCTTGTCGCCCGTCACAATTTGCAGCGTAACGCATGGTGGAGTCCAGATGAGTTTAGATTTCAATTTCCGAGCCAAATCTTCTCTTATTATTGTCACATTGGCTCCTGTATCGACAATCATACGGCACTGAATTCCGTTAATAAAGCCTATCACATATAATTCATTATCACCGCCACTCATTTTTGATATCTGGAGGATCTTCAGGTGGGGCTTTTCATTCTCTGGCAACCTCCGCCCCGCGAGATGGCCAAAATTTAGTTTCCCTGCTGACTGTTTGAATTTATCTCACGTTCGTGGATTTTGGGGCAATTTCTTCGGAGATGTCCTGTATCACCGCATCCCCAGCACGTGAGATTCTGTCTTCTTGAACTTGTTCTTCCGTATTTTAAAGCTTCAAGTTCTTGATTTATTTTCCTAATTTCTTTCAAGACGTCGTTCTCAGTGTCTGAGCTTTTGTTCACCGTTGCCCCTCGGACTGAATGACGATTTCTTTAGCTGACTTGTGTAGCTGCTTCCAACTTTAAGGCATATAGTAGTGCAGCCTTTAAATCCTGTACATCTGCCATTCGTACCGCTCTCTGTACTTCTGGATCTTTTATTCCGTCTACAAAATATTGCAGTGAGAGCATTTCCCGTACATTTTTTGGACAGTCAATGAATGCTAAATTTGCAAGCCGTTCAATTTCCGAGGCAAACTCTTGAAGGGTTTCACTCGATTTTTGATGGCGGCTCTTCATGTGTATTCTCGTATAATCCTTGAAGAATTTTTCGCCGAATCTCAATTCAAGTGCACAACTTAGAGTCTCAAAATTGAGTTGCGTCATATCGGGCAATGTTTGCAGCACGTCGGCGGCTTCTCCTCTTAAAAATGCTGCCAGTTGACAAGCTTTCACCTCGTCACTCCATTTGTTCGCTTCGGCTACAATTGTGAATTGGGTCTTGTAGACTTGCCAGGAACTCTTTCCGTCGTATGTCGACAGCTTGATGTGCACGGGAGAAGCAGACAGATTCCTAAATTCTTCATAATTACCACTAGACGCTGAAAGCTTCTTCTCAAGATCTTGTACTTTTTTATTTAGCTTTTCATCTACTTCAACTATTTTCTCTTCAATATTACTAACTTCATTCTGAATTTTCTCTTCTACTTTACTAATTTCATTCTCTATTTTCTCTTCTACCGAATCTATTCTTCTATCTACCGACGAGAACTTTTCTTCTAAAGTTTTCTTAATTTCTTCTTGACTTTTATTAACTTCTTTCTTCAATTCTTCAGTCAACTCTTTGATTCTTTCTTCGTTTTTATTCATTTTATCCGCCAACTCTTCTTGGCCTTTATTCATTTTGTCCGCCAACTCTTCTTGGCCTTTATTCATCTTTTCCGCCAACTCTTCTTGGCCTTTAATCATCTTTTCCGCCAACTCCTCTTGGCCTTTATCCATTTTATTTGATAATCCATTAATAGCTTTCGACAACTCATTCAGTTGCTCTTCCGTTGCTCTCGTTTTCGCCATAAGATTCCAAATTCTGACACCAAATGTTGCAGCGTATATAGGGTTCTTTTGATCTTGTGGTTAGACAACTTCAAACTCTTGCTTATAGAAAAGTAGAAAATAATTTATTTACAGAACTTCAGAACAACAGAGTCTTCGAAACTCACAAATATTACTTGATATTCAAAAATAACTGCTCAAATCTATCGTACAAGTATAGCTTTAGATCCCAGAGACTGTTTATACAACGTCTCAACACTTAATAACATTCAAAACAACATAAATGAAACTCAAGCAAACTTGCTAACAAACGCCTTGTTCACTCAATGACTGACTGGTAAATAATAATGACCACACAGCTCGCATCGCTCTCCTTATATATAGTCTCGCCGCAACCGGTAGAAATTTCTACAAACTTCTAGAAAAAACTGGAAAACCACGGAACAACATTCAAAGTATCAGTAGACCTAAGGGGGGGGGGGGGTTACCATAAATAGGGAAGGGTTACCATCGCCAACAATCGCCAAGTTTGTCGCCAACTTGGCGATATATCGCCAAATTTGGCGACCAAAATTAGCCGCCAAAAGTGACGCCAACTTGGCGATATCTCTAATATTTCGCCGATCTGCCGTAGACATACACTGAAAATAATAGACAAGTTTGCTTGATAACAGAGACAATGTAACAAAAACTAATATTAGTAAAGAAATGGAGCTTAATAAGATTATTTACATCATTTTACAGTACAAACACTAACTATTTACAAAATTCGTAACAATATCTATACATACTATTTTAATATATTTTTATTTTTTCTTGTTTTTATTTATTTATTTATTATTTTTTACGTATTTATTTATTTTATTTATTTATTTATTATTTTTTACGTATTTATTTATTTTATTTATTTATTTATTTTAAATTATTTATTTATTTTATTTATTATTATGACTATTATTATTATTATTATTATTTTACTTATTTATTTATTTTTATTTTATTTTAATTTCGTTATTCTTTTTATTGTTTTTCCGCCTTTTTCTCTCTTTTCTCTTTTTTTATTATTTTGGCAACAATTTTCCCTTTTACCTATGCCCTTTCAGCTAGCGCCACTTGTCGCACTCTTTGTAATCTCTCCCCTCTTTCTTTCCCTTTATCTCGACTCTGTGCCCTTAAGGACACGTATTGGTTTAGCTGATGATGAACTGTTATTGTTGTAGCTCGAAACGCGTCCTACTTTATTTTTCATTTTATGGTGAATTTTACAAAGTGTTTTAGTTTATTTAGTTTATTTAAGCGTAGTTTCATTCTTTGGATTGTTCTTGGCCAGGGACAAAGATTCTACTTTCCAAATTAATGGCACATAATAAAAAATATAATGTTTTTAGGCATGTGTCAGATATGGTACATGGTGCAGTAAAATGTTAAATTTCTACAGACAACATAGAAAAATTATTAAACAATACAATTATTATACAACTTTAATTAATTTTCAGCAGTAAAATTACGCTTGAAATTATTGAATATTTAGTACGTGAATTATCACTTGCTAACCAAGCGTAGAAACCAACAGGATGAAAAATTTCCAAGCCGGGGATCGAAACCGGAACCTTTGGAATAGTGCTTCAAATGGTTTGCCATTTAAGAGGCTACTTAATTCAAATGAAATGATCCGTTCGTTAATGCTAATCCTATGGAAGAAATTTATAAAGATATCTCTGTTGCATTTAAATATTTTTAAATGATTCTTTTTTTTTTCATTGGATAGCTAAGATCGATCTATGTACAGGCCATTTTTTACTCTTTTGACTTTGTTTAAAGATATCTTTATGAGGACGTACTCATTTTCAGAACCGGTTAGGAAAGCAAAAGCTCCCTCATAAAAAATATCTGCAGCCAAAATCGAAAAGTGAAAAACGACCTGCATTCAAATCAATATCAGCTATCCAATGTAAAAAATTATTTAAAAATAATGAAATGCAACCGAGATATCTTTATATATTTCTGCCATAGGATTAGCATTAGCGAACGGATCTTTTCATTTGACTAAAGTAGCCCCTTAAGCTTCGAGAATGATGCCTATCTTGGCATTTTTCACACCCGTATGTTGGTAAGGTTGCACTGCAACACAAGATGGAATAGCTTTCATGAGCACACAATCCTTAGGTGTTACATGAGATACAAACAAACCCAACATGGGTAAATTACATACAATTTTAATTAATTTTCAGTAATGAAATTATGCTTGAAATTACTGAATAGTTAATACGTGAATTATCATTTGCTAACCAAGCGCACAAACCAAAAATGTGAAAAATATCCAAGCAGGGGATCGAACCCGGCACCATTGGAATAGTGCTTCAAGTGTTCTACCATTTAAGCTACTCGAACAATGCCCAGCTTAGCGTTCTTCGTCAAGCTGGACATCATTACATTCATCTCACGTATTAAATATTTAATACTCTCTTAAAATGTCAGCCAAAAAATAACTGAAGTTGAGCCGAAATTCACTCATCTCACGTTTTGAAAGGCAGCTTCTGATAAAGAGTTGAAACAACTCAAGTGAGTGAGTTGTTTTAGACAATTTAAATCAAGATGAGTTATTTAAATAATCAATCTAAATCAAGATGAGTAAAGCATTAAAAAAAAAAAAAAAAAACAACTCATTCAAGATTCAATAAATTACAGCTCTTTTCTGAGAAGCCAAACCCAACCTTTCGTTTTAAGAACGTACAATTATTATTTCAATGTAAATTTCAATTATATAAATGCTCATCAGCAAATAAAACAAATGGACCTTTCATCTTGTAGATATGATTTTATATCTTCCGGGTTTCAAGAGGTTAAACGGATTTTTCTCCGTAAATTCTCTTGTATTGTTTCTAACTTTGCTGACAACACCTAATTCTCTAGGTGTGGTCTTAAATTACACTGTGATTGATAATTTTCAACAAACTTTTGGAAAAAGAAAATCATTTTGAAATCGAATTTCACCTCCTATTATTATGCAGAGCAGTTTTTGTTTTGCATTTGAATAGTTTTTATCCCTTTACATTTCGACAAAACATTAAGAAATTGTCCTGTAAAGAAATTTAAATCACTACATCCGTTATATTTTCCTGAAAATTATATATCAGTTTACTAATTATACTTGAAATACATGTAGTCTCGAACTGAATTTATTATCGTTAATTTGACATGTAAGAGTTATACAATTTTTTTAAAGAGTTGAGTTAACTTATCAAATCAATTTAACAAAGTTTTTGTTGGTTTAAAAAAATAATGGTATCAAAATATGACTTCCTATATACTTCGAGATATTATGATAGTCATGCTACGACACTTGCAAGCTAATGTTAAACCAATGGGAGCGTTCTTTCAATATTTCTTGCTTTCATTTTAGCAAATTTAAATGTTTTTCGATCTCGTAAAAAATATCCGAGATTATTGTTTGTATGTTTGTATTTTTCGGTTTTGGTCATAGATATTATTTATTTATTTATTTATTTATTTATTGGTTTTTCGAATACATTTTGAGAATTTTTCAGAGCCACTTTCGAAATAAAAAGTGACATATAAAAATTGCAATATATATATTTTCAATTTTATCTCGGGAAGCGAATACAACAGTTTCAAAAGTTCTTCCGGCAATGCCGGGAGGAAGAGGTAGCTTTCATACACTTATATATTTATTTATTTATTTTAAAGTAAGTTACATCGTTCAGAAATACTAAGCTCAAATTAGTGGAAATAATCTTATAAAATTAGTGATTTTATAAAATTGAATACTAGTTTTTGTCAAGACTGAATATTAATAGGAATTTTTAGAAATTAGTCATCTTTTATTCAACCTGGTTTTATTTTAAGCGATTTAGAGAGTCACCAAATTCCACGATATCATAAAGTGTATGCCGTTTTAAAGCAACATTGTGGATCGTTCAGATCAGACCGTCTCAAAATGTCAGCCATAAGCAAAATTCAAAATGCTATAACTCAATCATTTTTTAAGATATAGACAAAATAAAAAGTGTTCTGGAATTGTTGTTTTAAGTTCTAACACGTAAAAGAAAAATATTTTTCAACTTTTAATTTTTTCGCATTTAATTTTAAATTTAAATTTTTTTAAATTTAAAATGGCTACCATTTTGAAACAAAATAGTGGATGATGCTGGCCAACGAACTCGGTCGAGACATTTGTAGGTACTGTGTACATACCAAGTTTCATTGAAATCGGTTCATAAATACGCGTGTTATCACGTGACGAAAATCAGATCGTTTCAAAATGTCAGCCATAAGAAAAATTCAAAGTGCTATAACTCAATCATTTTTTAAGATATAGACAAAATAAAAAGTGTTCTGGAATCGTTGTTTTAAGTTCTAAGAAGTAAAAAAAAATTTTTTTCAAATTTTGATTTTTTTTGTATTTAATTTTAAATTTTAAATTAAAAAAAATTAAAATGGCCACAATTTTGAAACAAAATGGCGGATGATGCTGGCCAACGAACTCGGTCGAGACATTTGTATGTACTATGTACATACCAAGTTTCATTGAAATCGGTTCATAAATACGCGTGTTATCACGTGACGAAAATCAGATCGTTTCAAAATGTCAGCCATAAGAAAAATTCAAAGTGCTATAACTCAATCATTTTTTAAGATATAGACAAAATAAAAAGTGTTCTGGAATCTTTGTTTTAAGTTCTAACAGGTAAAAGAAAAGTATTTTTCAACTTTTAATTTTTTCGCATTTAATTTTAAATTTTAAATTTTTAAAAAAATTTAAAATGGCCGCCATTTTGAAAGAAAATGGCGGATGATGCTGACCAACGAACTCGGTCGAGACACTTATATGTACTATGTACATACCAAGTTTCATTCAAATCGGTTCATAAATACGTTAGTTATCGCATGACAAAAATCAGATATATATATATATATATATATATATATATATATATATGTTACAGGCCAAACTAGATTGGCCTAGGCCAAACTAGTCTATCTTAACGCCCATCGGATAAACTAGTTTTTCCTAGGCCAAACCGGTCTATCCTAACGCCCATCGGATAAACTAGTTTTTCCTAGGCCAAACCGGTCTATCCTAACGCCCATCGGATAAACTAGTTTTTCCTAGGCCAAACTGGTCTATCCTAAGGCCCATAGGACAAACTAGTTCTTCCTAGGCCAAACTAGTTTGGCCTAACTCTTATAGGATAAACTAGTTTAGCCTGCTGTTTATTGGTCTGAACTAGTTTATCCTAGGCCGATCTAATTTATCCTAGGCCAATTCAATTTGGCGTGATTTTATTTGATTCAATGACCGCCTCAGCGCCAAAATTCTAGTTTGTCTTAGGCTGATCTAGTTTATCCTAGGCCAGTGTAATTTTACGTGTTTTTAGCTCATGGGCGTCAAAGCCAAAGAAAAAATGAGCTCACAGGTTCTGCATGAATGTATGTACGCATGTATGTACATATGTACGTACGTATGTACGTAACGCGATAATTCTTGATAGAAATAATGTAATTTGACATGTTTTTATCTCGTCAGCTACCCAAGACTGAGAACTAATGTGCCCGTGGGTTCTGTATCTATGTATGTACGCATGCATGTACATATGTACGTACGTATGCATGTACATATATACGTAACGCGATAACTCTTGATAGAAGTAATGTAATTTGACATGTTTTTATCTCGTCAGCTACCCAAGACTGAGAACTAATGTGCCCGTGGGTTCTGTATCTATGTATGTACGTAAGTACGTAACGCAATAATTTTTGATAGAAATACTCGATTTGCATCAAACTTTCAATATAGGCTTATTCTTATGAGGAGCTTTTCTGATTAATTTTGGGAGGTCATTGGAGAAGAATAAGGGGGGAGGGGACGAGAGGCTGATTCGCCCCTTCCCTTAATTCAAGTAAATGGATTTCTATGGATTATTAGCATATTTTATTCAAATTTTAGATATAGGAGTATTCTGTTGAAGCGCCTTCATTAGTTGTGGGTTTCAATTGTTTAAGTATAAATGGAGGGGAGAATAGGGGTAACGCCCCATAATTTATGTAAATGCTTTTTTCACGCAGAATTTATTGATTTACTTCAAAGTTTAGAAATAGATTCATTCTGGTAAGGAGTTTCCCTAATTGGTTTTGGGGATTAATTGAATAAGAACAAAGGGAAGAACGGGGGAATCCCGCCTAATTTTGTTAAATGGGTTT
Organism: Maratus speculifer; assembly: GCA_964019185.1. Taxonomy (NCBI): domain Eukaryota; kingdom Metazoa; phylum Arthropoda; class Arachnida; order Araneae; family Salticidae; genus Maratus; species Maratus speculifer. The sequence continues at coordinate 146,648,714 of OZ025294.1, forward strand.
TTCAACCAGAATTAACCGATTTCCTGCAAATCTTAGATTTGTTCATTCTGATAAAGCGTTTCACTGATTAATTTCGGTGGTTCTTTGGTTTTTGGTCTGAACCAGCAATTTATTTCCTTCCTTAAATATATATAAATTTGTTATAATACAGAATTATCCAATTTGCTTAAAATTTTGGACATGAATTCATTTGATCAGGTGCTTCTTTAATTAATTTGGGTCTTTTTTTATGGTTATGTATAATGGGTTAGTGGACGATTTATCGCCTTCCTTAAATTAGATAAATGAGTTTTTATGCGGTATTATCCGATTTGCCGTAAAATTTGAATATAGCTTATAGTTTTTTCTTTAGAAGGCGAATCCCTGAATTGTTTTGAGGGTTTAATGATTAAGTATAAAGGGAGGAATGTGGGATTACCCTCTCTAAATCAGATGGATGGTTTTTTGAGCAGAATTATCTGATATGTTTCAAATTTTGGATAATTGTTTAATTTTATAAAGCGTATCTGTGATTAGTTTTGGGGTTCAATGGTTAAATATAAGTGGGGGAAATGGGAAAAAGTAATCCAACTTACTTTATTTTTCGAGGGTGTTATTCTATAAAAAAAAAAAATAAGGCTGAAATACACAATGACTGTAAACAGCCTGTGAATGCAAAGCCATCAGTTTAATTGGGCAATATTCTTTTTAATATTGATCCCGACTACTGCTCCATTGCTAACCTTGTGCAAAGTGGTTTTGTCATCACCATTATAATGTATTTTATTCTATGCGTTGTAGAATACTGTTAGAGGTTTGCACGGGCCAGAATTTCGAGTTCCCGGCCCCGCCTTTCCCGAACGAAAGTTATTTTGTCGTGACCCTGTGTAAAAATTAAAAGTTCAGCCCGAGCCCTGCCTGTATAAAAATATGTGAAAAAAGACTCAGTCCCACTCAATCTGGCCCTACTGAATTTCTGCCAAAAATTCAGATTTTACTTAACATACAATTAGGATTCCTTTAAAAAATACTGCATACATACATATTGGATAAATTTACAATGTATTTTTAAATTACGAGGTGTTCACAGAATGAAAAATACACAATATATTATTGATTATTTAATTTCATAGACCTTTCAATATTGAAATGGGGATTCATTAAATAATTAATGTAGTTTAGAACAAAAGAAAAAAGGAGAGTTATAAACATCATAACTAAACTGTTCAGTAAAAAGTAAATTTGTGAATATGTTTCTCTGTCATTCGTTGAGACTTTTCTCAAATCGAAAAGAGCTACATCCTAACACATTTAAGAATTAATTCATTTTCGGAAAGGCATAAGATTAACAGGCATTCTCACTCAGAAAATATGTAATCGAATGGCGTTAACCATTTTTTCCATAAGAGCGATGCACCTTTGAGAAAATACTATTAAAGCTACGTTTTGAATCGAATTTTCGGTTACGACTTCACGGAAAAGAAAAACTTGACGCCGTGACAAGAATAGCTTATATGTCGACAAGAAATTAATTTCTAAGAAATGGAAAACGCTGTTCGATTCCAAATTATGTTCACCTCCAATCTGGCTTGAATATGCAATAATAATAATAATAATAAATGCAAGCCTGATTTCAGTTGGCACGAGTCTGCAGGAAAAATAACCCATTTAAAATGCATTGTGTCTTTAGGGTGGACATGTGAAATTCCTGTATTGATGTTATAAGCAATTACTTTTGACACACAATTATACTTATTCTAGTAAAACACATGTTTTTTACCGGCCAAACCCAATTTCGCTAATTAAATAAACTGGATTTCCTGCGCCAAACTTGTTTATCTATATGCCCGTAGGAAAAACTAGTTTTTACTAGGTAAGAGGGAAATCCGTCATTTTTCCTTCATACTTAACCATTAAACCCTCAAAACTATTCAGGGAATTGCCTTATCAGAAAGAACCTATAAGCAAAATTTGAAGCAAATCCGCAATTTCTGCGTTAAAAACGATTTATCTAAATTATGGGGGGGGGGTACCTACATTGCCCTTTCTTTAACACTTAAACAATAAACATCCACCACTAATCCCGGAGGCGCCTTGTCAGAATAGTTCTATATCTAACATTTTAAATGAAACTGATAATTCTGCATGATAAATGCATTTCTCTAAACTAACGGTGGGGGATTAGACTTCCGTTCGCTCCCTTTATTGTTATTCAGTGATTTTCCAAAACTAATAAGAAAAGTATCTTATCAGAATGAACCTACATCCAAAATTTGAAGCTAATCGGATATTTATATCAAGAGTTATATCGTTGCGTACATTCGTACGTACATACGTACATACATGCGTACGTACATACATACAGAACCTGTGAGCCCTTTATTTCGCTGGTTTTGACGCCCGTGAGCTAAAAACACGGATAATTACATTGACCTAGGACAAACTAGATCAGCCTAGGAGAAACTAGAATGTTGGCGCTGAAGCTGGCATTAAATTCAATAAAATGACGCCAAATTGAATTGGCCTAGGATAAACTAGTTCAGACCAATAAACAGCAGGCTGAACTAGTTTATCCTATAAGAGTTAGGCCAAACTAGTTTGGCCTAGGAAAAAATAGTTTGTCCTATGGGCCTTAGGATAGACTAGTTTGGCCTAGGAAAAACTAGTCTATCCGATGAGCGTTAGGATAAACCGGTTTGGCCTAGGAAAAACTAGTTTATCCGATGGGCGTTAGGATAAACCGGTTTGGCCTAGGAAAAACTAGTTTATCCGATGGGCGTTAGGATAGACTAGTTTGGCCTAAAATCGGGTTTGGCCTGTAACATATATATATATATATATATATATATGGTTATATATATATATATATCTATATGTCAACATTTGAACGGAGGGTGGTTTTGGGGTCTGGGGGTCATGATCGGTGAAAATATACCAAAATTTTCCGGAAGTGCTTTCCTCCGGACGGCTGCAATAGGTAGCTTTTTGCTTTTTGTAATGAAAGCTACCTAAAATGCACAAATATAGAAAACTTGAAAACTGATGCAAATCAAGTTTCAAGATAAATGACTTTTGAAATAGTAAAAAATAATTTGTGAACGAAAGTAATATTTGGAACCGTGAAGGTGCGATGAAAGTTATTGAGCTTTATTTTTTTTCTTTATTTTTCTAACTCTACGTGAAAAGAATGAAAAAAATCTGAATTAAAATTAAAAGCTAGAAAAATTAATCCCAATAGCTTCTTTCTTTTAAAAACACTAGTACACCAAACCCGGGGTTCCCGGGTCACAGAGTAAAGGTGAAAAACTTTTTTTAAATTTAAAATTGAAAAGTCTAATAATGTTTTCCTACGTAATACGCTTTTTAAACTGCCAACTAATTCCAAACAGCAATTCTATATGAAACATATTAAATATGTAACCATATAAAGCTTTGAAAATTATTGATACTTCCCTATTAGATGCAAGATTGAAGTTATTAGCCAAAGATTTTGCCAAAGAATAAAATTGCATTCCTTAATTTTTTTTAAACCAACTAAGAAAATATGACACACAGATACTCTTTAAAATATATCTTTGTAAAAGTAATTGATGTATCTTTTGTAAAGTAAGCTTGTAACGAACTAAAAGTAATTAAATTGATGGATAAAAACGAAATAAAAGCAACAACATTCACCGAGTTTTATAGCCGACGATATTTTGACATAAACGGATTTTTAATTACTTATTTTTTTCAGCTACTATGAAAAAATGGCAACTAAAATATAGAATGTTCTGTTATTTTCCATGGAGAAAAAAGGTAGATGGAGGTGCAGTATGAGATTAAAACGGTTTGACGGGCGTTATTCTTCCATTTTAAGTCTCTTATTTGACCCAGACAAAACAATCACGTGGAACAGAGACCGAATTCTTTAACATCATTTTTTCTCTAAATGAAAAAGATCTGATTATTTTTTAGCATTTCATTGTATTATGAATTAAAACTGTATCGCTAAAGCAAGCGTTTGCTTTTGATGCAATGCAGCGAATTTTAGGGTTACTTTTTTGACGAAACATCCAGCTACCAAACTGCATCTTTATTCATTTTTTTTTTTTTTTTTTATCTCTATGGCTGTTTTCCGTTTATTTCCCTCATGAATGCGATCTCAAGTTGCCACCATTAGAGAAATCAAACTGAAAACTACAAGAAAAAAAAAAAAATTAATATCTCAAAAACAAATTGAGATACAGTTTTCTAACGAACTGCATTTAAAAGTGCATTTTTTTCTCTATACGATGGTATAAAGGTTGAAAACGTGCTATGCGTAGATGTATAAAAATTTACAATAGCGAAAATTGCAAAAACAAAATTTCATCGTAAAGTATTGCCATTCAAAGCATGACGTATGCGTTACGCACAGATACGTTTGGCCTTTATTATATAGATAAAACGTTTCTTTCAGTTAGGAAACAAAACTTATTAACTAATTTTACGCTATTTCATGTGTTTGTCATATACAGTGACGCCACCTTATATCGGCCCGTGGGGCCTGAGCCCATCCAATAATTTTGAATTCTAGCGTGCCCAAATTTCATTATTCTATTTCGTTATTTATTTCATTATTATTTTGTTATTCATTTTCATCCTTAGAACAAAGTTTATTTTGCCAATAACAGCTCGTTTTAATTCTCCGACTGATACCCATAATACCAAAATGAATGAAATGTAAATTTTTAACTTTCTGCTGCTTCAGTTGGTAGTCATGTTCATGTTATGATGATATTACAATAGATATTACTGTCTTTATAGAGAAAAAAGCATGAGAATGTGATTTTAAAAAAATGCAAACTATCTTAAAACATGATAGTTTGACTTAAAATTCTCATCTTTCAATGGCTGTCCCCTCTTTAATGAAAAAGAAACTGGTTGTACCATTTTACCAAAATATCCTTGAGCTCACCCGATATTTTTGAGCCAACTCAATATTTTTCAAAAGTTGGCGCCACTGGTTATCTAACATTTTATTTTTGCTAAAGAAATATGTAAAAAGATATGAACAATGTTTACACAAAATTGTTAATTAAACAGCTTAAATTATTAAACATTCGCAGGTGCACAATGTTTCCGTTTCAGCAGTTGATTCATTTGTAAAATATGTCTATTATTGTCAATTCTGTCAACGTCTAAAGCTCCTTTCATTAGTTTTTAAATATGTTGTATAAAGAGAGGTGGAAAAAGAGATTTTATTAGTCTCTTGTTGGAATAAGGTAAAAGTGTTCTAAAATCAAAAAAAGCAACTGTATAACATAAATTTTAATTTATTTTTATTCTGAAATGTGTTAAAGAAGCAGATGTTGCTATTCAGAAATGATCTAATCTGACTCATTTTTCTTGGGGTGAGGGGGGGGGGGCAGATATCTTTCAGAAAATAATGTCTAACTAGGCATTTTGATTCGAATTTCTGTGCAGAAGAAGAATAACCACTCAAGGGAGGGTAAAAAAGTTTTTGTCACGTGATCAAATTTTCGTTTAAATCAATAGGTAAATAAATTATTTATCAGAAAGTAAAATTTAATTCCAAATCGCTTCCAATTTTATGCAGTTGCGTTAAAAAATAAATTTGTAAATGTGTCAAAATGTTTTGCATTTATTGAACAGAGCAGTTGAGAACAACCATAAAAATAAAAAAAAATCTAAATCTAATGTAAAATGATTTCCAAAAATCATAATTTTAACATTATTTCTCCCCCCACTCCCCGAAAAAAAAAAAAAATGCAAAATGCAAATCACCGCTTTTTACTCGTATAAAATTCAAATCTAAAGCATGATTGCAACATCAAGATTTCTTATTATACAACTGAAAAAAATTTTCTTATCTCTGAACGCAGTTATACATATTACAGCATTTTATTTCTTGAATAAATATTATTTTAAAAAATCAAGCGATAAATATTCATCACAATGGCTGATTTCTTTTCCCGAAAAAAAGAAAGGAAGAAAAAACAGAGGAGTATTTCCATATTTTCTCTTATAATAATACACATAGGTAAGATGATCAGTGGGGTCACATAAATGATTAAATTAAATTTATGTTAAAAATGAAAAAAAAAATTCTTGCTGATAAAATGAACGAATATGCGTTTGCTGTACCCTGGATCACTATGAAATAAACTAATAAAACATTTTAGGCGCTAAAGAGATTGGATGTTCCCGAAATAATAGTGCATTAAGTGTAGAAACTTAAATTAGCATTTAATCTGAATCTGAGGCCAAGCAAATAAATGCACTTTATGCATTTCAAAATGAAGTTCCTCTTCCTCTTGCGACATTAGTTTAGGGTTATTTATACGAACTAATTTAATAAAATATATTTGTAGAGATTATTTCATCCGGAAATACCATAGTGTAATATTATAAGAGAGTTATAAAAATGAACTGCAGCTTAAAATATGCAATACTCAAGAATGAATTTTCATATAGATTGTTATATCACAAAGCAAAATTAAACATAAAATAATAGAAAAAGTTTTACAACATTTTTGAAATATTCCAGCTTATATGTTGATGGTAAATAAGACTATAGTAAGTGAAGAAAGGTTTATGTTAATGCACAGTCTTTGATTTAGAAATAATAAATCTGGTTTTGAACTTTCGTAAATATTTGACTGGTTTTTTTTCTTAGTTATTTTAGCCATATATTTTAAAAATCTAAATAGTTTTGGAAATCTAATGCAAAATGATTTCTAAAAATTATAACTAGAACAAAGTTTCCTAAAAACTGAAGTAAAAAAAAAAAAAAAAAAAAAAAAAATGCGAATCATAGTTTTTTATTCTTGAAAAATACGAATGCAAAGCATGATTGGAAAATCAAGATTTATTATTACACAACTGAAAACTTTTTTCTCATCTCTGCACGCTGTGATACATCTTAGGGCATTTTATTTCTTAAATAAATATCCTTTTTAAAAAGCAAGCCATAAATATTCACCACATTGTCTAATTTTTTTTCCCGAAAAAAAAAAAAAAAGAAAGAATGAAAGAAAATCAGAAATGCATTTCCATATTTTCTCTTATAGTCACATATATAAGTGAGGGAAAAATGATTAAATTGAATTTGCGTTAAAAATTAAAATAAAAAATAAATTTTTTTGCTCATAAAATGAATGAATATGCGTTTAATGTTCTCTGAAGCACTGTAAAATAAACTAATAAAACATTTTAGGTGATAAAATGACTGGATGCTCATGAAATAACAGTGCTGTAAGTGCAGAAACTTAAGTTTGTGCTTAATTTGAATTTGCGGCCAAGCAAACAAATACATTTTATGTATTTCAAAATGAAGTTTATTTTTCGATTGTGATATTCAGGGGTTATTTACCCGAATTAATTTAATAAAATACATTTGTAGAGAATACTTCACAAGGAAATACCATAGTGTGATTTTATAATAGAGTTATAAAAATGAACTACAGCTTAAAAAATGTAATACTCAAAAATAAATTTTGGTATAGGCTGTTACATTACATGGGAAAAGGAAGTATAAAGTAATAGAAACAGTTATATAATATTTTTGAAATATTCTGATGTATATGTTGCTGGTGAATAAAATTTTAGTTGGTGACCCGAGATCTATATTAGTGCGCAGTTTTTGATTTAGAAATAATAAATCTGGCTTCGAGTTTTCATAAATATCTAGCAGCTTTTTATTATTATTATTATTATTTCCCATACATTTTTAAAATCTAATTTTAAAATCAAAATACTTTTAAAAAATCTAATGAAAATAATTTTCAAAAATTATGATTTTAACATTATTTCTAAAAAACTGAAATAAGAAAAATGCAAATTATCGTTTTTAACTCTTGTAAAATCCAAAACCAAAGCATGATTGGAAAATCAAGATTTCTTATCATAAATCTGAAAACTTTTCTCGTCTCTGAACATTTTGGCACATCTGAGGGCATTTCATTTCTTGAATAAATGTTATTTTTAAAAAGCAAACCATAAATATTCATCACTTTTATTTGGCCGTTTTTTTTTCTAGAAAAAAGAAAGAACAAAGAAAAAAAAACAGAGGGAGGAGCTTTTCCATATTTTCTGCTACAGTCACATAAGTGGAGGAAAATTATTAAATTGAATTTGTGTTAAAAGTGAATAAAAAGTAAAATTTTCTGCTTATGGAAAGAACGAATATGCGTTTACTATTCTCTGGAGCACTGCAAAATAAACCAATAAAACATTTTAGGCGATAAAGCGATTGGATGTTCCAGAAATAACAGTGCAATAAGTGTAGAAACTTGAGCTTGCGCTTAATTTGATTTTGCGGAAAAGCAAATAAACTCATTTTCTGTATTTCAAAATGAATTTCCTTTTCCACTTGTGATATTCAGGGGTTATTTACTCGAATTAATTTAATAAAATATTTTTGTAGAGTATATTTCATCGGGAAATATCATAGTGAAATTTTATAGTGAATTATAAAAAATGAACTACAGCTTAAAATATGTAATTCTTAAAAATAAATTTGGGGATAAGCTGTTACATCACATGGGAAAATGAAATATAAAGTAAGAGAAACAGTTTTAGAAATTTTTTGATATATTCCTAGTTATATGTTGTTGGTGAATAAAATTGTAGTCGGTGAAGAGCAGTTTGTGTTATTGCACAGTCTTTGATTTAGAATAATAAATATGATTTCGAGCTTTCGTAAATATGCAATGTAAAAAAAAAAAAAAAAAAAAAAAAAAAAAAAAAAAATCGTTAAATTTACGGCAAAAACTTTTGCCATAAAAATTGCCGTAAAATTAGCTTTAATAAAAAGAATTACATTTAATTTTTCTGCAATTTTTACATCAAAAACTGCTAACAATATTGCTGCACCGTAAACATAATTGATTTTTTTTTACAGGTAAGACAGGTTTTTTTTTAAATTATTATTTTTGCCCATATACTTTTAAAATCTAAAAAGTTTTGATAATCTAATGGAAAATGATTCCCAAAAATTATAATTAGAAGATTATTTCCTAAAAACTGAAGCAAGAAAAAATGCAAATCAAAGTTTTTCACCCTTGCAAAATTCAAATGCAAAGCATGATTGGAAAATCAAGATTTCTTATTATACAACTAAAAGTTTTTTCTCAACTCTGAACGCTATAATACATCTTAGGGCATTTTATTTCTTCAATAAGTTTTATTTTAAAAAAGCAAGCCATAAATATTCATTACATTGGCTGATTTCTTTTCCCGAAAATAAGAAAGAAAAAAAAACAGAGGAGTATTTCCATATTTTCTCTTATAGTCACATAAGTGGGGAAAAAATGATTAAATTAAATTTATGTTAAAAATGAAAAAAAAATACAATTTTTTGCTGATAAAATGAACGAATATGCGTTTACTGTACCCTGGATCACTATAAAATAAACTAATAAAACATTTTTGGCGCTAAAGAGATTGGATGTTCCCGAAATAACAGTGCAGTAAGTTTAGAAATTTGAGTTTGCATTTAATCTGAATCTGAGGCCAAGCAAATAAATGCACTTTATGCAGTTCAAAATTAAGTTCCTCTTCCCCTTGCGACATTAATTTAGGGTTATTTATACCAACTAATTTAATAAAATATATTTGTAGAGATTATTTTATGTAGAAATATCATAGTGTAATTGTATAAGAGAGTTATAAAAATGAACTACACCTTAAAATTTGCAATACTCAAGAATAAAGTTTGATACAGGATGTTAAATCACATGGAAAAAGAAAATATAAAATAATAGAAACAGTTATAAAATTTTTTTGAAATATTCCTAGTTATATATTGTTGGTGAATAAAATTTTAGAAGTTGAAAAGCAGTTTACATTACTGTGCAGTGTTTGATTTGGAAATAATAAATCTGGTTTCAATCTTTCGTAAATATATGACAGCTTTTTTTTTGTTACAATTTTTGCCCATTTGTTGTTCACCAGTAAAATTTTAAGTAGAAAAATTTCACATGCTATACATCAATGCTGAAGATGCCAATAAAATAATTAAAAGATGATACTAATAGAATGTTAGAATGTTGAAGATGTTAATATAATAATTATGGCAAAAGTTTTATAGAAAGAAATATTTGTATCTAAATTCTGAAGAATCATGTATATCTAAATCCTAAGAAAATATATAGTATAACACGTTTTAGACATAAAATCTACTGTGATATTTTAAGTTACAAAATATTGTGTCCTATTATTTCATTCTTGTCAAAAATTTTAATAAATGTTAATAAATATACTGTATTTTCCTAAAAAAAATTATCCAGAAAACCATTAGCAAACATACATATATGCACACTGACTAGCCCCTAAAGACTAAGATTTAAGAACAGCACTAATTTATTTTTTATACTATTGAAAATTCTATTATGAAACATAATTGCAAAATACAAAGTTTTTATTACTCCACACAAAAACAAAAACAAAGAAAAGAAACAAGAAAGAAAAATACACCTAAGCAATACTATGCACATTAGAACAACGATTGCTAACCTGACCCTACGGTCTACAATTTATCTGGAAGAATCACATTATTATGGCGAAAGACTTGCACTCTTTGAATTTTATTATTATTATAATTTATGTAGAAACAGAGGAAAAATATTTGAATTTTTTCAACCTTAGCGATTTCGTTTTAGCAAATTTTATATTATCTCTACTGTTTTACCTATTAATCATTTTAATATTCTAAATAACAGTAATTTCAGCTCTAAATCCTTAGCGGTCTACGAAGAAACAGAAAAATAAAAAAGAGTATGATATATGTAAAAGTTTAACAGTAGCTGCATTTGAACATTAAATCTCTTAAAGAAACATTATTTTAAAAAAGAAAGTCCATACATATTCATTACATTGACCTATTTCGTTTTCTAGTAAAAGGAAAAAAATAATTTGCATATTTTCTCCCTCAGTCCCATAAGTAACGAAGAAGAAAGAAATAAAAAATTGTATAAATTGAATTTGTGTTAAAAAGGAAGGTAAAATAAAACTGTAGCAGGATCAAATAAAGAAGAAATATCCGTTTTTCTGTTCTCTCTGTCACGATAATATGAACTAATGAAATATTTTAGACAATAAGTTGGTTTGATGTTACTGAATATTGTAGTTCAATTGATTTGAATGAATTTGGATGAATTTGAATTTGTGCCGAATTTGTACCTTTTAAAAATATTTCGGCCAAATAGTTCAGGCAAATCAACACGTTTTATGTTTTTTCTTTCTTTTTTTTATGTTATTATTTTTTCTGTGACATTAAATCGGGAGTTTTATCCGAGTTCATTTAAGAAAAATATATTTTATCAAAAATAATCATTTTATCAAAAACTATCTAAATGTAGTTTTATAAGCGAGTTATAATTAAAAGAAAAGTTGTATTTTAAAATATGTAAATCAAAGATTCAATTTTGCATTAGATTACGTTGCCATAACGCATGATGAAAAGAAAGACAAGTAAAAGAAATTCTTTTACAATCTTTTAAAGAGTATTCTTACTTGCATGCTTGCTTGCATGCCGATGATGAATAAAATTTAAGACGGTAATAATAATAATAATAATAATAATAATAATAATAATGATAATAATAAAGAAAAAAAGAAAAAGAAAAACGAAAGAAAGAAAGAAGAAAGGAAAATTCCCTTAAGCAGTATTATTCACATTAGAGCAAATATTCCTAACCTGCGGTTCTCAAGCCCCTTATAATCCACAGTTTATCTGGAGAAATCACATTATTATGGCGAAAGAATTGCACTCTTTGTATTTTATTATTATTATAATTTATGTAGAAACAGAGGGAAAATATTCGAATTTCCTCAACCTTAGAGATTTTGTTTTAGCAAGTTTTATATCATCTCTACAGTTTTACATGTTAATCCTTTTAATATTCCAAATAACATAGTAATTTCAGTCCTAAATCCTTAGTGGTCTACGAAGAAGCAGGAAATTGAAAAAGAGTATGGGATATGTAAAATTTTAAGAGTAGCTGCGTTAGAAATTAAATTTCTTAAAGTAACATTATTTTAGAAAAGAAAATCCATAAATATTCATTACATTGACCTATTTCGTTTTGTCGAAAAAGAAAAGAAAGAATTTCCATATTTTCTCCCTCAGTCCCATAAGTAACGAAGAAGAAAGAAATAAAAAATTGTATAAATTGAATTTGTGTTAAAAATGAAGATAAAATGAAACGGCAGCAGATCAAATAAAGAAGAAATATCCGTTTATCTGTTCTCTCTACCACGATAGTATGAACTAATGAAATATTTTAGACGATAAGTTGGTTTGATATTATTGAATCTTGTCGTTCAAAATGTATAAGAATTTAAATTTGTGCCGAATTTGTACCTTTTTAGAATATTTCGGCCAAATAATTCAGGCAAATCAACACAATTTATGTTTTTTTTCTTTTTTCTTTTTTTTTCTTTTAAGTTACTATCTTTTCTGTGACAGTAAATCCGGAGTTTTATCAGAGTTCATTTAAGAAAAATATGTTTATCTAAAATATTTTATCAAAATATATATATATATATATATATATATATGTAATGATTCGACGAGATCGATGTTCCATAACAATGTACAAGTTCCAGTGGCACACCATCTATGAGGCAGAACAGATTACTACTACCAAGAATCAACAGTGGGACGAGCTGAGCAGTCTCTCCGGCAATTTGACCAGCAGTGGATGAGTTTATTGGGCTATTTCCCCATAAGAAAGTTCAATCAAGCAGTCTTTAAATTAATTTTATTAGAACTCATAAATAAAGTAAGTTCTTTCACGCAATCACCTTGGCACTCTCATCAAATAACTTCCACTTCACCAACTCCGTGATTAAGCTACATTCCACAATGTTAGAATTTTGGGGAGAGAGAAGAAACAGCATCCTAATTCAGCGGAGCAATAAAACGCGCGTCTTGATAGTTTAAAGAAAAGGTGCATTCTACTCTCCTGAAAAGCCCAATGAAAAAATCATTTTCACGACAAAACTAGCGCCCTCCTACTCCGCGTCAATCATTTTAAAAATCCAATCAGGATGGACTCGAGCCTCTAACGGACAAAATGATCAATTCTAATTGGCCGTAATAGGCGGTCTACTGGCAAGAACTATATTTTTTTCTCGGAACACTAAGCCCTTTAGCAACGCGTAGTAACACTTGTCACGCGATGTTAAAAAATAAAAAATAAAATTAAAATCGCAGGAATATGCCAGAAAGTAAAAAGCTTACGAAATACTTCCCGCCTTTTTGAGAAGCAAGAAATAATTTATTAATAACTAAAGTAAGAAAAAGAATTTTAGCTGTTACAAGTTACGAAACTAAGATTGGAATATGTTCCACAAATTTAGAATTGAAGCTAAGAGAGAACAAAAATAAAAATGGCGCAAAATTTTTTTATTTTATTACAAATCCCCCCTCCCAGAAAGACGGGTGAAAAAGTAGGTCTGAGACCTGCAATTTCACAGAAAGGGAGATGATGCAGACTTAGCTCACGAAGTTGTTGATATAAGTAATAATAATTAGATACTGAATAAAAAAAATTAAATTAATTTCTCTTTTTTATATAAATATAGAATTCAAATTTAAAAACACCAAGGTGATGCGTGGAATAACTTCAAATTTAAATACAATAAAATAGGCTTCAATACAAATACAAGATATAATCTTGTTTAAAGTACACATCAAAAAGTAATTTGAAAATATAAGCAATTACCCATAGTAATAACATAAAAATGAAACATAAAAATGAAAAACAATAACGTTAAATTCTTTTTTAACAATGTCAAATCTAGAAATCAATTTTTAAAAGTTTATTTCAAAAATCTTCTTAAAGTCATATTTGGAATGGCATAGTTCATTACCTCATTTTAAGGATGTCTAATTCATTTAACTGTCCAAATTCATCAGCTAACATTATAATATTAGTTCAGTTTTTGTGTGAGTAAGTCCTTGAACATTCATAACAGTTCCATTTTGGAATCTTTGTGAAAATACTTTTATAATTGTATTTTTAATTAATAACACATTTTATAATATAGTAATAATAAAATTTAACAATGTAAATAATAAACAATATAATTAAGAAACATAATAAGGAAAAATATCAATAATAATAAATATCATAAGTGTAAGTAAATCTCATAATGGGTATAAGTAAATCTCTTAATAAGTAATAATAAATATCACAAAAGACATTCTTTAAATACTTAATCTCGTTTATCTCATCTCATATTTTTGGGATGAAATATAGAGAGAAGTGGAATAAAATAAAAAATGCAATCAACTATGAAATCATTTACTTAATCTGGTAATCCGAGTACAGGATTAAGTAGGAATATGTACAAAAAAAAATTAAAATATAATATGATAAATTAAAATAAAATAAAGATAAATAAAAATTTTGTTCATGTTTGAGAATGCACGTGACCTTTAAACTACTAAAATTCTTAAAAAGAAATATTAATGAATGATAAAAATAAAAAACAAGATCTATTCATGTCAAATAATTACGCAATAAATATTCTCTCGGTGTGATAAAACATTGCAAGATACAAGTAGAAAAGAGAAAAAGAAACAAAATTATATTATAATTGACATGTACTTGGACTGGAATGCAGAAGCAAAGAAAGAGAGAAAGAGAAAAAAAAAATTAAAATAAAGTGATAAAAATTTTGTTACTTGGCAAATAATTAATTTATTAATTGATAGCTTAAATTTAATATTACAAATAGGTTCAGTTGAAAGAAAAAAAAATATTCTAAGTAGAGTAATTCAGTACAGAATAAGAAATTTCCACTTTGTTCGTCTACGCCGGCATAAATAAACAAATATAAAAATTTCCAGACAAGTGACACTCTCGCTGCAGTCAAGAGATATCATTGCCACTCTGTGAGAATTACAGGATATTATCTGAATTAAAATATGAAAAGAAATTTACTGTTTAAGAGAAAAAATTATAAAATGATAAACTAGAGATATAGTTTAAGCTACAGTTTTTACCTGAGTTTGTTGTTGTTGATTAGGGGGTTGTTGCTCATGACTTAATTTAAATTTATCAGGGGAATAATAAGGCCTTAATTTAGATACATGTACTATTTCTGAACTTTTGAACTGGTTTTGCCTATCAATTTCAAAATTTACTTCGGATAATTTGTTAAGAATTTTATAAGGGCCACTAAATACTTGTGATAACTTTCTAGTATTAGGGTACTGAAATTCTTCATAGATAACTAGATCTCCTATTTTAAATTTTGGTTCGATATAATCTTTATCATAATATCTTTTATTTTTTAAATGAAATTCATCAGTTCTTGTTTTAGCAATTTTAAGTGCTTCATGAACAGGGGGATAATAATTTTGTTGTAAGGGGGAGTCATAGGGTAATTGGCCAAAAAGCAAGTACGCAGGTGGAAATTTGGTAATAGAATGGGGTGTATTATTATATTCATTAATTACCTCAGTTAAAAGCTTAGTCCAGGGAATTTTAGAGGTAGTGGAGTTTACTTTACATTTTAATCTAGTTACTATTGTCTGATTTACTCTTTCACATTTCCCATTCGTTTGTGGATGATGGGCAGTGGTCAAACGTTGTTTAATATTATGATTTCGCAGGAATTTTTTGAATCTTGAAGAAGTAAAAGCAGCATTCCTGTCACTAAGTATTTTTTGAGGGGACTGTACACTTGAAATCTTACTAAAACAGAATAATTGTTGAGGGATTTTGATATTGAAGATTTGTTTCAGACAATTTGTATAAGTTTCTGTAGTGACACTTTTGGAAGGAAATGCCCAAACATATCTTGTGGCATGGTCTATTATAATATGGAGATATTTTTTTGTAGAATTATAATAATTGAACCCTCCTACAGTATCAACAGACAGACAGTCAAAAGGTTGATCTGTAGTGGGCATAGCTTGTAATAAGCCAAATTTTTTCTGTCTAGGTTTTTTATTTTTCTGGCAAATATCACAGTATTTAACAAAGTTAGTAATGTCTTGGGTCATATCTGGCCAATAATAGTTAGGAGAAATTAAATTTTGCATTTTTTGAACACCAGGGTGACCAAACTGTTCATGAGCAACATTAAGCAATTTTTTTCTTAGGGACATGGGAACTACCACTTTACGAAAACCTTTTCTTTTAACTATAATCAGTCCATTGTCATTAATATAATTTGATCCACACACATTTTCTTTTTCTTGCATCTCAATAATCTCTTTAACGTCAAGAAGAAAAGTAAGGGGCTTACAAAAATGAGAAATAGGGTTTCGGGACAACATGTCGGCTTCGACATTTGTAGATCCCTTTAAGTACTCTATTTTGTAATCGAACATACTTAACTTCAATGACCACCTAAATAATCGACCTCTTAAATGTTTGACATTTTTTAACCAAACAAGAGATGCATGATCAGTATGGATGGTAAACTGTACACCGTGAAAGTAATGATAAAATTTATCTAAAGTATCAATGATAGCAAGACACTCTAGTTCGGTAATGAAATAATTTTTCTCATAACTTCTCAATCCTCTAGAAAAATAAGCAATTGGATGTAAAAAGTTATTAAGGTCGGGTTGTTTAAGAACTGCACCTACCGCTACCTGAGAAGCGTCAACAAACATGTGTAGGGGTAATTTTGGGTCATAAATCTTTAAAATTGGTTTAGCAATGAGGGCATCTTTTAATTTTTGAAAAGAGTTTTGACATTCAGTATTCCATTCCCAAATAGTATCTTTCTTAAGTAATTTATTTAGCGGGTGTCTAATTTCAGCATATTTGTCAATAAATTTATGATACACATTTATAGAACCAAGAAATCTTTGTAATTCTTTAGTGTTAGTAGGAGGTTTTAATTTTTTAATCGCTTCTATATTAGTATTAGCTGGAGTTAAAGTTCCATTTTGGATTTCATACCCTAGAAAATTGATTTGTTTTTGAGCAAAAGTACATTTAGATAATTTTAATTTAATATTTTCTATTCGGCATAAATCAAAAATTTGGATGAGATGCTGTATATGTTCATCTATTGATTTAGAAAAAATAATTATATCATCAAAATAATAACAAGCAAAGTCTATTTTATATTTTGTAAGAATTCTTCTAATTGTCCTGTTGAAAATTGGGGGGCCTACCTTTACACCAAAGGGGAGAACATTCCATTCCCAGAGCCCACAATTAGTAGTAAAGGCTAACTTTTCGGAATCGGCTGGGTGAATAGGTATGTGCCAATAGCCTGAGGCTAAATCTAGTGTAGAGAAATATTGGGCACCACTTAATTTGTCTAAAATTTCATCTATTCGGGGTAAAGGTTCAGCGTCATTTTTCATGATAGAATTTAATTTTCTGTAGTCAACACACATTCGGGTTTTTTTACCTTCATCTCGTTTATTTACTAACGTAACTGGAGAAGAGTATGGGCTATAACTTTCTTTAATTAACCCAGCAGCTAATAATGATTGGATTTGCTGAGATATTTCTTTTTCATCAGCAGTGGATGTACGATAAGGCCTCAAAGATATTGGTAGGTCAGATTTAAGATAAATACGCTGAGGTTCAATATTAATTCTCCCTACATCATATTTATTTTTTGCAAAAATATCTAAATAATCCCTTAAAAGTTTCCTTACATTTTTATTTTGAATAGCATTCAGATCCCCCAATAGATTATAATCATCATTATTAGTTCGCGACAAGGATTGAGGAGTTATGGTATTTCCATAATCGGGTTGCACAGTAGTATCATTTTTTATAATATCAAAATGAAGCAATTCTAAGTTATCACTGGATATGTTGACATATGGGTTTAACGAAATATTGTCTTGTAACACCTGGCTTTTTGCACAATCAATTTTTAATTTAAATTTGGCACAATCAGGTAAACCTAAAATAGCATAGTCCAAATCAAGTTGACTTACTAAAAAATTAACATATCTCTTTATATTACCAAATTTAATACATAATCGACAAGATTTATTAATTGTAAGAGTTCCTTGTGCCTGTCTGATAGTAATAGGGGTAACATTATGTAAATTACCATTTAAATATCGAACAAATTTGAGGGGTAAAATTGAGACAGTTGATCCACTATCCACCACACAATACACTTTGTTATTGCCCACATATCCAGGGATGATTAATTGTCAAATATTATTAGTAGGGGGTGGTTGAATATGAGCAGGAGTTTCAGTTTGAAAGGAATTTGTGTTAAATATACAACTCCTTTCCCAATGATATGCATTTTCTATGCCTCTGTTTAAACATATTCTGCACGGACAACTTGGGTAGTTATTCTGGTAATGAGTCGTAGGCATTCTAGGAGTGAAAAACCTAGGATTAAAATTTTGGGATGGATTGTTTGGAGTAGGTCGAGTCCAATGTCTGGGCTGAGGATTGGGATTGTGCATTGGTCTAGTTTGTTGAAAATTTCTATTGCCGTTATTAGAGGTATGATTTGGAATCGCTGCTAATTGTTTAGCAATGCGAAACCATTCACGAGTATTGGAAGGAGGGTTAACCATCAAACAATTTTGATACTCCGGCTGAAGGCCATCAATTAATCCCTGTATAATTAAATTTTCCTCAAGCTGAAGTTGCCTTCCAATCTCAACTTTCTTTCTAAAATAAGAATCCAAATCACTTAGATCATTTAACTTTAAGGAAGTAAATTCAGAAAATTTTGGAACTCTAACTTGAATGAATTTTTCACTTAAAATCTCGACAATTTCTTCATAAGTAGCACAATCCAAACAATCATTGATATAAGTTTTTAGCGCTTCCCCCTTTAAATATTTTGAAATATTTTGATGTTTCCACTCATTATCTTTCTTTTCTACCGAACATTCTCGATCAAAATGTTTAAACCATTTAAATATATCCATGCCCAACCCAAATTCAAAAGGGACAATATCAAGTTTATTTTCTGACATTTTTTCTTCTTTTACTAATCCTGATCTTAATAGCATATAAGAAGGATAATTCATATGGAAAATATTTAAATGCTATACTTCAATTATTAAAATTCAATTACTATACTTCAAATACCTCAATAAATAATAATAAAAATAAATAAATAATAAATAAATAAGTAATAAAATAATAAATATCGGGTTTCCATACATGGGAAATAACAAATAATTTTAAAAACAAAAATACTTTTCTTTACGTATGGAAAATAAATTTTGCAACAGAGTATTTTTTTTAACAACAAATTAATCCATCTTTCGATTTAAAAAAAAAAAAAATAACACCTTTAAAACTAAATAAAATTTCTATGAGCAGAAAATTTTAACTAATTATAAATTAAGAACACATTTATTTTTTAATATCTGTAATAAAAGAGAAAGAAAAAATCAAGAATTTAAACAAAGAAATGATTATTAAAATTTCTTAGCCAATAAACAAATAAAATAATAACTTACAGACATGTTCGATGTGGCCTTGTTCAAATACCTAATTTTTTATTAAACTAAACAAAAAATAAAGCACTTCGTAGATACGACTCACAGGTGCAAATTTCAATTATCTTGTATTACTGATGGAATATACCGTAGTTTCGCAACCACACAGCAGGTGTTCATTTATTATGAAATGAAAATTTATCAAAATATTTATGCACTTTTACCTAGAAAATACAGTAAATAAATAAATAAAAGAAAATGATGTTGAATTGATTTCATGCAGGTGATCTTTTGTAATTTTTATTTTGCATATCTCACAGTTTGGTTGCATATCTCTCAGTTGAAAAGTTTCTCACTAGAATGCGAGGTATATTTCACATTTAAAATATTTGTAGATGTAGATACCACACATAATTACAAACAAAACTTTATAAGACGATCTTTTTTCAGCTGAAAGGTTTATCATTTATGCACATGAAGATGTTTTTCCATGCAGGCCATCTCGTCGTAACATGGGTGGAAGTAGACGCAGATGAGGTTAAAGATGCGTGCAGCTAACATCTCAAAAACTCTGACTGTTAGTAACACACATTGAGTCTTATTGCAGGAAACAAAATTACAATATTAGTATTAACACACAGCAGCTGATCCCATCCATCTTCAGTCTTGGACATACCATTTAGATGGAAGATATCATAGTTATTTTTTTTTTTTCTGTATTAAATGTTAAGATGAAAACAATACCAGGAAAAATGTAGGAACAACTGTAAGTGTATGAAGAGCATGCAGCTTATTCTCAAAAGTTTTACGCCGGTTCATTTTTCATCCTGCCGGCTAATATGTAATGATTCGACGAGATCGATGTTCCATAACAATGTACAAGTTCCAGTGGCACACCATCTATGAGGCAGAACAGATTACTACTACCAAGAATCAACAGTGGGACGAGCTGAGCAGTCTCTCCGGCAATTTGACCAGCAGTGGATGAGTTTATTGGGCTATTTCCCCATAAGAAAGTTCAATCAAGCAGTCTTTAAATTAATTTTATTAGAACTCATAAATAAAGTAAGTTCTTTCACGCAATCACCTTGGCACTCTCATCAAATAACTTCCACTTCACCAACTCCGTGATTAAGCTACATTCCACAATGTTAGAATTTTGGGGAGAGAGAAGAAACAGCATCCTAATTCAGCGGAGCAATAAAACGCGCGTCTTGATAGTTTAAAGAAAAGGTGCATTCTACTCTCCTGAAAAGCCCAATGAAAAAATCATTTTCACGACAAAACTAGCGCCCTCCTACTCCGCGTCAATCATTTTAAAAATCCAATCAGGATGGACTCGAGCCTCTAACGGACAAAATGATCAATTCTAATTGGCCGTAATAGGCGGTCTACTGGCAAGAACTATATTTTTTTCTCGGAACACTAAGCCCTTTAGCAACGCGTAGTAACACTTGTCACGCGATGTTAAAAAATAAAAAATAAAATTAAAATCGCAGGAATATGCCAGAAAGTAAAAAGCTTACGAAATACTTCCCGCCTTTTTGAGAAGCAAGAAATAATTTATTAATAACTAAAGTAAGAAAAAGAATTTTAGCTGTTACAAGTTACGAAACTAAGATTGGAATATGTTCCACAAATTTAGAATTGAAGCTAAGAGAGAACAAAAATAAAAATGGCGCAAAATTTTTTTATTTTATTACATATATATATCTAAAAGTAGTTTTATAAGCGAGTTATAAAAAAGAGTTGTACTTTGAAATATGTAAATCAAAGATTCGATTTTACATTTGATTATGTTGCCATAACGCGTGATATAAAGAAATATTAGTAAAAGAAATTCTTTTACAATGTTTAAAAGAGTATTTTTACTTGCACATTTGCTTGCATGCCGATGATGAATAAAATTTAAGAGAGTAAAAAAAAAAAAAAAAAAAAAAAAAAAAAAAAAAAAAAAAAATCTGGCTGTACTGGAAGGAAAAGTTAACTTTAAGGAGTATACTGAAAATATATCGAAATTTTCCGGAATTGCTTTTCTCCGTGTGGAAATAACAGATAACGTTTTAATTTTGGTCATGAATGTTAATAAAAATAGTTTTTATTACTGCATAGTCTCTGCTCTAGAAAATGATTAGCCTGACTTTGAACTTTTAGAAATATGTATTAACGTTACTTTATTTATTGATCTTAATAAGTGTATGTTAGCAAGTAAAATGAATTTAAAAATGGAAACGAAAACGTTACTTCTTTTGAACATTTATTATCTGTACATTGGTCATTAGTAAAATTTCAGACAGTAAAATTTGATTTACTTTTCATCTAGGTTAGGGTTCTAATAAATAAATATATTACAACTGAAAATGTTTCTTAAAAAATCCTTATTCTATAAAATACTGAAATTAAAAAATACATATATCGTTTATTTTAGTTTTTTTAATCTAAGATCTTTTACTCTTGTAAAATGCACTGCGAAGCATGGTTCGAAATTGAAGACTTTTTATTATTTTAAACTGAAAACTTTTATTATTGTTCTAAACACTGCTATGCATGCTAAGAAATTAATTTTCTTCTGGAATTAATATTTTGAAAAACAAATTGCTGAATATCATCTTATTAGCTAATTTAATTTTTCACACAAAAGAAAAGGGCGGAAAGAGTTTTTATATGTTTTTTCATTGTCACGTAAAGTGTGGAAGACGCAATAAATAAATACGTCAATGAATTTGCGTTAAAAAATGAATTAAAAAAATGAGCTTTTAGCCGATCAAACGGAAAAAGGATTATGTGTTTGTTGCTCTTTGAAGCAGAGTAAAATAAACTAATAATAATAAATTAATTTTAAAAGATATACACTGTTAAAAAAAAATCTGAAATTCACGGATATATTTTTCTTGAATTTCACAGAAAAAATCCTTTTTCACAACAAAAGGGCATTTTCCGTTACAAATCTTAAAACTTTACGATATTTCCTGAAAATAACGAAAAAGATGGAAGTAAAAAGAAAAAAGGGAGACAATACGTTAGACGGGGATCTCTGTGGCCGAGTGTCAAAGCACCACGCCACTAAACGCCTGAGATCGTAGATTATGGGTTCGAATCCCGCTAGTGCTATAAAATAATGAAAACACAAAAAGTCACTCTTAATTACATTTTTTCTGTTTATTTTTCTCTTATTACTTATTAGAAATATTTTAACTAATTAGCCTCCCAAAAAATGAATAAATTGTGCGCAACAATTTCAAAAAATTGTCTATAACATAATTTTTGTAAAATATAAATAATTTTTTTTTTTCATGCATTCATTCAAAAAAAAAAAAAAAAAAAAGTGATTTTAAACAGTGGTTTTTTTATTTTACTTAAACTAGTAAAAAATTTAAATTGGTTTTAAAAAATAATAAGTATAATGTAACAGTCTAAAATAAAATAAAATATACCGCTTATGAATATTCTAACGAATATATTTGAAAGGAAATCTTTGAAAAGCACAACAGATTTTTCCACTAACTCATAAAAGACAATCTTTGTAAGGCGTAAGCAACTTTGGCTGAATCAGTAAGGACTTATTCCGCTGTCCAAAGGCCTCGAGTTCGATCCTCAGGACGGGTTGAAATAAATTATGCAGAATAATAATAATTAATTAACAATTTTTGTAATTAAATAATATGGCAACTCGGAAAATTTGAATTCTCTGATGTTTGTTCGGTTCACTAATTTTAAAATTTAAATTAAATTATTATCATTATAAAATCAAACTTTGTAACGGAAAGTTACCGTTTCTTCAATCGAAGTTTTCCTTTCTTTTATTTTCCAAAACTGAAAATCTACTAAAGGAACGGTAAATGATCGGCTTCTTTGCTGCCAGTACTTTCACCGTGAATTCACATATTTATTTTTAACAGTGTAGTGACTGGATATCGCTGGAACATGCAGCTTAGGTTGTATACCAATTTGAATTTGTGCTAAGTTTGACTCTCTTAAAAAGACTTTGGTCAAACAGTTCAGACAAACAAAACATATTTAACTTTTTTTAAATACAGTTTCTATTTTTTATGACATTAAATCAGGAATTTTATTCGAATCCATTTAAGAAAAATATATTTATCAAGAATATTTTATCAAGAAATATCTAAATGTAGTTTTATAAGCCAGTTTTAAAACAGAACTGTAGTTTAAAATATGTGATGCTCAAAATTTTATTTTGGATTAGGCTGTGTTGCTATAGTATATGTCACCTGAGAATAATAAGGTTCTATCTGTGTTTTTGAAAAAAAAAATAACTTGCAGATATAGGAAGGTTTTATTTTTATCTATGAAGGCATTTTTGCATCAAAATGATGTTATATATTATTTATATGTAACATTACAACTATATTATGACAATATTTTAATTCAGAAATGCCTACATTGATACAAATAGAACATTTCTATATCGATAAGTCAATTTTTTCAAAAACACAGATTGAATCTTATTATTCTCAGGTGACGATATGGTAAAATCAAAAGATAAGTAAAAGAAACTATTTTACAATTTTTTTTTTTTAATTTCTTATTTGCATATTGATGATGAATAAATTTTCAGGCTGTTCGCAACTGCTCTACTCAACAAGCGCAAAACGCTTCGACACATTTTCAAATTCAATTTCTGAAAGCGAGACGTAAAATTGGAAAGTCTGACTATGAAAGCGATTTCGAATCGAACTGTGTTTTTCATTTTATGATCATTAAATTGCCTATCGAGTTATAAATGATTTCAATCACGTGATCACGCGTTTTATTTCCATTGTAAGATTGGTTTTTCTGCTTTCGCAGGGATACGCTGTTCAAAACGCCAACTTTGATGGCTTGTTTTAAAAAATATATTGTGTTTGATAGATAATTTCTGAATAACAACATCTGCTAGTTTCATGCATTCCGAACAAAAACAAATTAAAACTTATGTCACAAAGTTACCTCTTTTGATGTAGGAACACCTTGCAACTCCAACCTGTATACTGGTATTAAAATGTAGCTTCTGTGAGTCACTATCGGTGAAAATTTTCCGAAGTTTTCCGAAATTTCTTTCTACCGGACGGCTACAATAGATAGATTTTTAGTTTTGGTTATGGAAGTTATTGAAAAACGAAGTTTTTGTTACCCTGGTAAAAGAAAAAAAAAAAAAAAAAAAAAAAAAATCTGCGAATTTACGGTAAAATTACTGGCAGCAAAGTAGCCATACATATAAGGTTCAGTTAGTAGATTTTCCTTTTTTGGAAAACTCCGTTTGAAAAAGTGGTAACTTTCCGTTACAAGGTTAAATTTTAATGATAATTATTAAATTTAAACTAATGAGCCGAACAATCGTAAAGCTGCGGAAGTGAGACTGTACAAAGTATGTATTTTATGAGTTAGTGGGAAATCTGTTCTGCTTTTCAAAGATTTTATTTCAATATATTCGTTAGAATATTCGTAAGCAGTTTATTTTATTATATTTTAGACCGACGTACAATATTTATTATTTTTAAAAATCAATTTTAATTATTTAACTAGTCTAAATTAAAAAAAAATCACTGTTTAAAATCACTTTTATTAATATTATTATTGAATGTATGAAAAAAAATTATTCATTTTTTACAAAAATATTGTTATAGACAATTTTTTGAAATTATCGCATACAGTTCATTTATTTTTTTGGGAGGACTAATTAGTTAAAATATTTTTTTAAGAAGAAATAAGATTAAAAAAAAAAATAATTTAATTTAAAGGACCTTTATATGTTTTCATTATTTCCTTGCGTTAGTAGGATTCGAACCCACAATCAACGCTCGCAAGCATCTAGCGGCGTGGTGCCTTAACCACTGGGCCACGAGACCGGAGTACCTCCAATTTTTATTTCTATTTTGATCTGTTTCGTTATTTTCAGGAAATACTGTGGAGTTTTCAGATTTTTAACGGAAAATTCCTTCTCATTGTGAAAAGGGACTTTTTCTGTGAAATTCAGAAAAAAATATATCCGTGAATTTCAGATTTTTTTCAACAGTATAGTGCATAATCCTGTTCTAATAAATGATCAGTTTGGTTTCGAGGTTTAAAAAATGTGAGCTAAATTTTTTTTTATCATATTATATAAATATATAGAGGGAATTATATTTATTTTGAATTAAATAATTATTCATTATAGTTTTTCACGTTCAGTGTGTTTGTAATTTTCTGTTTACATTCTGACGATGACTCAATGAAAATAAGTTAAAACATATCAATTTTTAATGTATTTTAAATGTTTTATAATTAAAGTGAACCTTTTATAAACAAAATAATTATTTATTATATAAGTTCTTACCTGTTCGTTGTAGAATATAAATTATTATTATTATTATGACATAGTTATTAAGAATGTTCTTAAATCAAAAAGGGCAACTTTGTGACATATGCTTTAACTTATTTTTGTTCGGAAATGCATGAAAATAGCAAGTGTTGTTATTCAGAAACTGTCTAATTGCACTCATTTTTCTGTTTTTTAAAAAACACAGTAGATCTTTCATAACAAGCCTTGAAAGTTGACGTTTTTGAACACGTTTCCCGACGAAAGCAGAAAAACCGGTCGAAAAACAGGAGAAAAACGGGTGATTGATTGATCGAAATATCTTATAACTCGATAAGTAATTTAGTTATCATAAAATGGACAAATAAGTTCGATTCGAAATCTCTTCCATAGTCAGGCATTCCAATTTTATATTTTCCCGTTAAAAAAAATGAGTTTGTAAATTGGTCAAAACGTTTTCCGCTTGTTGAGTGGAGCAGTTGAGAACACCCTTAATAGACGTAATCAAGACTTACTACTTTTGTATATCACATTCAAAGTTTCTTCAATTATTTATCTTTATCCTCTTCAGACCTGAGCATAAAATAATTCTACAAAATATATTTATTGCTTTTGCATAATCAAAAAGACACCATAGATGGCAGAACGAGTCATTTTTATGATATCAATATTTTAGGGTACTGGTAATTTAAGTTTACAAATATGGCTATAAAAATACCAATCCCCTTAAAACTTCAGTTTAACTATCAGTAACATAAATTTACGCAATAAAAAAATTAAGGTCTTTAAACAAGTAAATGATCAGCAAATCCTTAATTTTTTTTTATTGTAAAGCATTTAAGTTGAATAATCATGAATGTTTCTTTCTTTCTTGGTCACAATGTCTTGAAGGTATTTTCGAAACTCGGATGAAAATAATATTTATTTTATAAAGTAATATTCATCAGTGCTGACATTTATTGGTTTTGTTTTAAAGCAAAAAAACATTCAGCTGTATAGAAGTAAAGTAAAAATGCAAAAAAATCGAAAAGTTTAGTTTTTATGCGGAAAAAAATAGAGGTACACATTTGTGTACCTCAAGTCTGAAGAGGTTATAGTAATATTGAGTTAGTAAATAAAACGAATGGAAGAATGAAAACGAAAATTGTAATTTTTCTGAATGTTCATTATTTGTACGTTTTCATTAGTAAAACTTTAAAAGTAAAATATCGTTCAATTCCCCCCCTATGTTAAAAGTGTAAAAAAAAATGATTATGAAAAAGGTTTCTGTAAAAACATATTCTGTAAATAATGAAATGTGCAGAAAGATCCAATCTTTCATTTTTTTATTCATCTAAAATCCACTGCGGAGCAAAATTGGAAATTTAAAACTTATTATTGTAAACTGAAAATTTTTTCGTATTATCTCAAACTAAACACTGCTAATCATGCAAGGAAGTTAATTTTCATAAGAATTATTATTAAAAAAAAGTTACATGCGATCATCATGTTAGCCAATTTATTTTCCATAAAGAAAATGAGGGGAAAAAGAAGACGGAAAGAATTTTTATATCGTTTCTCATTGGCATAAAGTGCTGAAGACGCAAGAAAAAAATTACATAAATTGCATTTTTGTTAAAAACGAACAAAAAATAAATATTTAGTAAATGAGATAAAGAAAGAAATGCGTTTAATTTTACTGTAAATTAATTTAATAAAACATTATAGGAGATAAAATTATTGAATATTGCTGAAACTTGCATCCCAGAGTGTATACAAATTTGAATTTGTGCTGAGTTTGATTCTCCAAAGAGGAACAATCAGTTGAAGAAAATAAATGCATTTTTTATGTTTGAAAAGGAAATTCCTTTTCTTTGTTCCTTTTCTTAGCGAGTTATTAATATAAATTACAGTTTAAAATATACAATGCTCGATATTTTCCTACGTTTTGTGTTGTAACAGAAGATGAAACAAGATGAAAATTGCACGTCAAGCGTAGCAAATAAAGTGCGTTCGTACTACAAGGAAGTTTTAAAAATATTCAGATCTTAGTGTAATAGTTTTCAGTACTTCGGATACAATATAGTATCCAAAATCTTTTGTGATTCCCTGTAAATACTATCTGCTTTTTGTTATACAGGAAATAACTTGTAGTAAACCTCAGCAACGTATATCAATTTCATAAAATGTAAAATAGTTTAATTGCATTAAAACGCACACTAAACAATGTTTCTTCCTATACCTTTATGTAATGGCATACTTTTATGTAGCGCTGTAAATTAATAATAAATATTCTTCCCACCAAAATTGTACAGAATGTATGTTTCTGTATTTACTTCATAGATGCATATCAATTTCGTTATGTTTGAAATGTAACATCAATAAAATTCACTTGAAACTATTTTTCCCATTGCTTTTGATTGTCCTTCTAATTAAACTATCCATCCACTTTTCATAAAATTTCAAATGAACAGTTATATATTTTATTTTATGTATGCAACAATTATATATTTTAAATTTCAAATGATTCGGTTGCATATTTTTTGCTTTGTTAAATGCGAAAAGACGGACGGATTGAACGACGACTGAAGGTGCTACGTATTTACATAATTACGAAAGCACTTAAAAACGAAAAATACTTTTAGTACAGTAAAGCTCTCAGACTTCATAAAATTCAAAGTATTACAGCTTAGTGAATTTTTTTCTCAGATAAAGGCCATCTTTAGGTATTGTCGTAAAAGAATGAGATTTCTTAGAATATTCTTAGACTAAAGGCAAGATTTTCCTAAAAGTTAGTTATGGGACAAGGAGGTATGAACTAGTAAATTTAGTATTTGAATATGTATGCAACGCATTGCAAAAGAAATGCCATATCTAAAAACTATACTCGGATCATACATGATTTTTGTATTTGGAAGCGGTTAGTTATATGCGGACAAACGGGCGGATTGAACGATGACTATAGGTGCTACGTATTTACATAATTAAGAACGCATCTAAATACGATAGATAAATAACACATGTAAAAAAAAAATATTCAAAAAATTTCTCTGAAGAGTTTTTGGTTAATTATATATTTTTAGGGTGCTGAATTAAAAAATGACTTACATTTTACTCGACAGTATTAATGCAAAATATGGAGGAGTTACATTGGAAAAAAACAAATGCAATGAAAAAATGAATATTTTACTGCAAGTAACTATGTTAAAAATTATACTTCACTTTACGAATTCTACTTTCCCCCTTGCTTACACTTTACATTTCAGTAGATGTTGTGTGAATCATGGTAAAATTTTATGTTTCTGCTGAAATACTTTTGTCAAATCCTCAAAATTCTTTTATTTTCCTATTTGTATTTTTTTTTTTTTTTTTTTTTTTTTTTTTTTTTTTTTTTTTTTTTGAGTATCACTCTTAGAAATATGAAATTAAGGATGTTCTTAAATCAAAAAGGAAAACTTTATGACATAAGTTAAAATTTATTTTTCTCGTAAATGCACGAAACTAGTAGATTTTGTAGGTGTCTCTGGTATCTCCAGATAGACAGACGGATGGACCAGGCGACAATTATACACTGAAAAAACGAAACTTAAGGACCAAGAAGAAATTTACAATAAATGAGAATCTACGTGAAATTGTAGGTCAAGAAGCAAACAATAGTATTAATACACACGATTTAATATATATTTTTTAAAGGATGTATACAGAGGTTCTTTTACTAAAACGTGAATATTGGCCGAAAACATATTTGTACAAAGACAGCACAATACTCACAATTAATAATCGTCAGTGTCATATCAATAAGGAATGTGACCACCGTGTAATGCGAGACAATTTTCAACGCGGTGTGGCATATTCAGAACAAAAGGATTCTGTAATTGTTGAGGCAACTTGCCCCATTCCTTCTTAACTGCACGGATGAGAGTTTCCTTGCTTGTGGGAGGAAATTGTAAAGCAGCAATACATCTCCCTAAGGCATCCCATACATTTCCAATGGTATTCAGGTCAGAAGAACGTACTGGCCAGTCTAAGCGATAAATACCTTTGGCCTCAAGATAATCTTGTACAGACTATGTGCGATGACAAAGTGCATTATCATCCATAAAAAGAAACTTTTTGTCGATAGCACCTTGAAAAAAATCAAACATGTGAAAGCAAAACCTCTTCAATGTATCGTCAACCAGTCATGGACCCTGGGTCAAGCACATATAGATCCGTGTGTTGGCCTTTGAAAATGATGACTGCCCACACCATGATACTTGAAGTCGCATATCCATCTCTTACTAGAATACTTTCGAGACCGTAAGCATTACCAAACTCGAGTTATATCAGTTTACATCTACAATCAGATGATAGACTGAATCTATTCTCATTTGAGAGGAGCACGGTAAACCATACGTCATCAATCCAATTACGATGCATACAGCATTACTGTAAACGGGCATTATGTTGGTGTCTCGAAAGTAGGACACACACACAGCAGGTCTTCGGGCGTTCGCCCATGCGCCTAGTACATATTCCACCTTTTTGATATACTGCCCATAATCTATAAAAAATATATTCTGCAATGTTAATTTCACGGGAAACATATCTTATTTTGTGTCCCTCTTTCAACTTTCCGATTATCCATTCATGAGTACTACCAATTAAATAATGCCTCAAAGCATGTTGAAAATTTCAATGTTCCAGCTTCACTCCATCTCCTTCAATTTTTACATCTGAAAACTAATTGCTCGCGCTGATTGCCTAAATTTTCTTATCTTTGCTGTCATGAAATCTACAAAAGCGGAAGTACAAAATATGGATAAAAAACATAAAACAGAGTACATCTCTCATACTTGCAAATTTACACGTGTTGCTGCGGATCTAGTTTCAACTGTAATCGTTGAAAATAACAGTGGTACTTAAGTTTTGACCACCAGTGTTGGTTCTACATATTTATATAATTATGAACACACCTATAGAGCAAGTCCAGAAATATACATTACATTGATCTGCATTTCTTGAAAAAGGAAAGAAAGTATTTGCATATTTTCTCTCATACTCACATAAAGTACTAACAATAAATACGGTTACAACTTGTATAAATCGAAATTGAGTTGAAAATAAAGATAAAATAAAATTTTATCTCATCAAATAAAAAAAGAACGTGCATTTAAAGTTATCAAAAGTACTGTAAAATAAACTAATAAATCATTTTAAACGATGTTGAGGTTTCATGTTGATGAATGTCACATCTCTAGGTGTTTCAAAATTTGAATATGTGCTAAAAAACATTCTCTTAAAGCTGCTCATTAATCAGCTTCCGAATTGCACTCAGTAATGTTAAATTCATCGACATTTGATGCATTCTTATAATTAAAATATCTTTTCTTGAAACTAATATTTTTATCTTCGTTTTTCTGTGTATTCTTCTTAAGAGATGTCTTTTTTTCCTTATTTCTAAAATATGTATTTAATTTCATATAAAGTGTAAAAATTTTAATTCCAGTTTGTCCTCTTTTAACACATAAAATATTAAATTAAGCATACATTTAAAAAAGTTTTGCCAGCCAAGCGAAAAAGAAATATGTTTCAAGAACAGCACATACCAAAATAGAAAGAAAATATATTAATATACCTAGGATATATATTTTAATTACAATAAGGCATCAACTGCTCATAGACTGAACATTATCAAGGGGATTTTGAAAACTGAGTGACTAGCAGACTTAAGAAAATATCACTGAAACGCATTTTGTGGTTTCTTAAATTGGAGTATATCTATTTCTCCTCTGACATTAAATCAAGAATTTTATTTGAATTCATTTACAAAATAAGTACTGATCGAGAATATTTTGTCATGAAATATCTAAATGTAGTTTTATAAGCTGATTATAAAAAAGAACTGTAGTATAAAATATGTAAGATTCAAGATTCAATTTTGGATTAGATTGTGTTGCCATAGCAGAGGGAAAAAATAAAGTTAAATAATAAAAAGTTTTACAATTTCTTTCAAGTATTTCTACTTTGATGTTGATATTGAAGTTTTATGTTTATGTTTTATACTGTTGTTTTATGTTGATGTTGAATGAATTTTTAGTCGGTATTGTTTTTCTGTTAGTTAATAATCGTTGATGTAGAATACGATAAAGCTGATTACGAATTTAAATAAATATGTGCCAAAGTTGCTTTAATTATTGTTATTTTTTTTAACCAAATAAGAGTAAATTAGCAAATAAAACCAAATGATAACGAAAAAAAAATTTTTTTTTCAAAGTTCATTATCTGTCCGTTGTTTATTAGTAAAATTTCAGCCAGTACATTCAAAGATCTAGTGAAATGTAAACGGTAAGAAAGAAAGAAAAAGAAGCTTTATTGCAAAAACACTTTCCTTTAAAAAAAAATAATAAAAAAATAAATAAAGGTTATTTCTTAAATGCTGAGACGTAAAGAAAAATTCAATCTAAGATGTTCTACTATCGTAAAATCCACTGCAAGGCATAATGGGAATCTCAAATTTTCTTATTATTTTAACTGAAACCTTTTTTATTATAATGCTAAAAACTGCTATGCATGCAAGATAATTACACTGTTAAAAAAATAAAAAAAATAAAAAAAAAATCCGTTAAATTTACCGCAAAAACTGCTGGCAGTAATATTGCCAGCAGTTTTTGCTAAAAAATTGCAGTAAAATTAGATGTAAACTTTTTTATTGCATATAATTTTACTGAAATTTTACGGCAAAAACTGCTGGCAACATTGCTGCAACATTTTTGCGGTAAATTTGTTAAAAAAACATTATAAATTAAACTCTAAATGAAGGATTCAGAAAACAATATGTCAAGCCTTTAAATTGATTTCATCCTTTATCATATAATTTAAACAGCAATCAGGAAAGTAACAATAAATTAAGAACAATTTTCGTTTATTATCGAAAGTGAAAGGAATAACATAGACAAACATTTAGATATTTATAGAAACTGTAATCTGCAAATGATTAAGCTGATTTATAATACTTAAATGATAGAAAAACTATCAAGAACATTATTAATAAAAATTTATTCATTTTAATAAACTTTAAAAGACTTTTTACATTATATAAACTATTTATCTCATAAATTTTTATTTCGATGTAGAATAATAATTTTTTCTTGTATATTTCATACATTTCAAAATGTAACAACAGAGAAAGGAGCTTTTTTATGAGTGCTCCGTAAATATTTAATCTAGTTTAATACAATATTCTTTTTTCTAAGGGGTGCAGTGTTTTTTGTGTCTTCATAAAACATAACTTTACGTTATAACAAGTGGATACCACATAAGCATAGTACAATGCGAATCTAGCGACGGCCTACCTTGAGATGAAAACAATATGAAGGTAAGTCAATCTTACCTGTCTTTTCTGTTATGCTATTGTTTTTACTAGAACTAGTGACGACTTAATCACGCAATTTTAAGTGTTAAGCAAATTATCGCTAACAAAATTTAACGGTTTTTTTTTACAGTGTAAATTTCTATATTATTTTAGAAAAGCAAGTCATAAATATTCATCAGATTAGCCAATTTAATTTTCCTTAAAAACAAAAGGCGGAAAAAATTTCTTATCTTCTCTCATTGTTACATAAAGTGTCAAAAATGGAAGAAAAAAAATTATGTAAATTGAATTTGTGTTAAAAGAGAAGAAAAAAATCTTCTAGCACATCAAATGAGAAAGAAATATACGTTCGCTGTTCCCTGGAGCTTTGAAATAAACTAATAAAACATTTTAGAAGATAAAGTGACTACATATTTGTAAATTTTGTAACTTACAGTGAATACAAATTTGAATTTTTGCTAAATTTGATTCGCCTAAGAAGATTGCGGCCAAACAAACAGTCTAAGCAAATAAAAGAATTTTATATTTTATGTATCTTAAGATATTGCCCCCCCCCCCACTTTTATGGACACTAAATCGAGTTTAATCGAGTTTAATTCGAGTTAGTTTAAAAATTGTATATATTTTTGGTGAATATCTTACTATAATGTATTAAAATGTAATTTTGCACGAGAGTTATAAAATTAAAATACAGTCTAAAATATGTATTACTATTTTGAATCAAGTTTTGATGACATAGCAAATAGAAGAAAAAAGGTAAAAAAAAAAAAAAAAAAAAAAAAATGTAATTTGACCCATTCGTGACGGGAACTTTTTACGAAATTTTTAATTCTTTGTCACCGGTTTTTAAAAACAGAAGTTTATGTCTTATTAAATCAAGAAAATGCTCCGATAAAGTAATTCAATCAAGTTTTACAGTAAAAGTTTACTGGTTGGGATAAACATGATTCTTAAGCCTTCTTTGCGGAACGTATATGCGTCGCTCGTCCCCAAGGGGCTAACAAATTACAACCACAGTTTCGTAAATGAATTTTTTCGAAGACTAAAATTTATTATAAAAAACATTTATATAAAAACATTATCTTTTGAAATCAATCTATTCAACATTTCAAGTGCATTCCTTTTTCGTATTCGTCTCACATTTCGTAGCCGAGGAACTCGATATCAGATCTCTTTCGGTAAAAAAAAAAAAAAAAAAAAAAAAAAAAAAAAAAAAAAAAAAAAAAGAGGCGGAAAGAATTTTTATAGCTTTTCTCATTGCCACATAAAGTGTCAAAAATTGAAGAAGAAAAACTATGTAATGAATTTGTGTTGAAAATGGAAGAAAAAAAATCTTTTAGTACATCACATGAGATAGAAATATTCTATCATTGGTCCCTGGATCATTGTGAAATAAACCAATAAAGCATTTTAGAATATAAAGTGACAACATATTGGTGAATTTTGCAGTTCACAGTAGATAAAAATTTGAATTTGTGCCAAATTTGATTCTCTTAAGAAGATTTCGCCAAACACTCGAAGCAAATAGACGTATTTTATATTTTATGTATCTCAAGATGAAGCTTCTCTTCCTCTTTATGGACATTAAATCAAGAGTTTAACTCGATTTAATTCCAAAAATAATATATTTGTAGAGAATATCTTGTTATGATGCATTAAAATGTAATTTAGTACGAGAGTTCTAAAATTAAATTACAGTCTAAAAAATGTATTGCTGTTTTGAATCAGATTCTGATGTGTAATCTAACAAGTTAGAACAACCATTTTGAAAAAAAAAATTAAAGACTTATAAATTAAAGTTTTTTTTAATATTGAGATGTAAAGAAAAATTCAATCTGAGATGTTTTATTATTGCAAAATCCAACTGCAGGGCATGATTGAAATCTCCAGCTGTCGTATTATTTTAAACTGAAAAGGTTTTTTTTTTTATAATTCCAAAAACTGCTATGCATGCTACAGAATTAAATATATATATTATTTTAAAAAAGAAAGTCATAAATATTCATCGCACTAGTAATTTTTTTTCCTTAAAAACAAAAGGCGGAAAGAATTTCTATATCTTCCTTATTGTCACATAAAGTGTCGAAAATGAAAAAAAAAACTATGTAAATTGAATTTGTGTTAAAAATAATTTTAAAAATCTTTTAGCACATCGAATGAGAAAGGAATATGCGTTTGCTGTTCCCTGGAGCACTATGAAATAAACTAATAGAAACATTTTAGAACATAAACTGTCTACATATTGGTGAATTTTGTAGCTCATAGGGGAGACAAATTTGAATTTCTGTTAAATTTTATTCTCTTAAGAAGATTGCGGCCAAGCAGTCGGAAGAAATAAACGCATTATATATTTTATCTATCTGAAGATGAAGTTTATTTTTTCCCTTTATGGACAAGAAATTAAGAGTTTAATACAAGTTAGTTTTAAAATTCTATATAAAGGTAGAGATTATCTTACTATAATGCCTTAAGATGTAGTTTTATACAAGAGTTATAAAATTAAATTAATGTTTAAAATAGGTGTTGCTATTTTGCTTCAAGTTTTGTTGACACAGCAGATAGAAGAAACAAGATAAATAAAAATAAAAATGAAATTTGACAAATTACAACAACAGATTGGTAAATGAATTTTTTGAAGACTAAAATTTATTATTAAAAAAATCATATTAAAAACATTGTCCTTTGCAATCAGTCGATTCAACATTAGTTTGTTTACTTTTTCGTATTCGTCGCACATTTTGTAATCGGTGGGGTCAATAATCAGACCTCTTTCGGTAAAAACAAAAGGTGGAAAGATTTCCTACAT
The DNA here is from genome assembly GCA_964019185.1 of Maratus speculifer. Classification (NCBI taxonomy): domain Eukaryota; kingdom Metazoa; phylum Arthropoda; class Arachnida; order Araneae; family Salticidae; genus Maratus; species Maratus speculifer. The sequence goes on from OZ025294.1 coordinate 146,684,529, forward strand.
CGTCTCTCATTGTGACATAAAATGTCGAAGATGTGAGAAAAAAACTATGTAAATTCAATTTCTGTTAAAAATAAGAAAAAAATCTTTCAGCAGATCAAATGAGAGAGAAATATTCTTTCACTGTTCACTAGAGCACTGTAAAATAAACTAATAAAACATTTTAGAAGATAAAGGGACAACATACTTGTGAATTTTGCAACTGACAGTAGATACAAACTTGAATTTGTGCTAAATTGATTCTCCTAAGAAGATTGCGGCCAAACAGTCGAAGTATGTAAACGAATTTTATATTTTATGTCTCTCAAGATGAAGTTCATTTTCTTCCCCCTTGTACATTAAATCAAGAGTCTAATTCGAAATAGTTTCAAAAATATATTATAGATTTGTTATTGTGAAATTAAATCACACTTTAAAATATGCATTACTATTTTGAATTTAAAATCGTATTTTACTGCTTTATTTCATTCATACATGCAAGAATAATTAAATAATATTAATACACTCGTGCCTAACAGCTAAACTTTATTTTATGTCGAAACTTAAGAAACTTAAAAAATTTCACTTAAACGCATTTTATGTTTTCTTTAAACGGAGTATAACTATGCCTTATGTGACATTAAATCAAGGGTTTCATTCGAATTCATTTTAAAAATATATATTGATCGATAATATTTTATCGAGAAATATCTAAATGTAGTTTTATAAAATAGCTATAAAAAGAACTGTAGTATGATGTATATAATGTTCAAGATTTAATTTTTTATTAGGTTGAGTTGCCAGAGCAGATTGAAAAAATAAAGTTAAGCAATAAAATCAGTTTAACAATCTTTTTCAAGTATTTCAATTTTGATGTTGATGTTGAAGTTTTATATGGATGTTTTATATTGATGTTGAATAAATTTTAGTTGATTAAAAATTGTTTTCGTTAACTAAGTTTTCTTGCCTACAGTCTTTGCTGTAGGAAAGATAAATCTGGTTACGAGCTTTAATAAATATAATCAAAAGTTGTTTAATTTTTTTATTATTATTTTCATTTTAATATGAGTAAATTAGCAAATAAAACGAAATGAAAATGAAAGTAATAGTTCTTTTCAAAGTTCATTATCTGTAAGGTGTTTCTTAGTAAAATTTCAACCAGTACATTATCGTTTATTTTTTAACTAAGTTAAGGAGTTAAAAAAAAGAAAGAATGAATGAAAAGCAAATCGGATGGATAGATCAATTACAGGGACAATCAAAAAGATTTCGTTACATTACGGTCAATGGGGAAAAAGTTTCAAATGCATTTTAATCGTTTGAAATTTAAAACATATAATTATTGCGTAATTTTGTCGAGTCATTTCAAATGTTATGAAAATCAGATGCATAGATCAATTACAGGGACAGTCAAAAGGATTCCGTTACATTACGGTCAATGGGGACAAATGTTTCAAATGCATTTTAATGAAGTTACACTCATTCGAACATAATAGAATTGGCATGAATCTATGAAATATATACTAAAATATGCATTCTGTACAATCTGTGATGCAAAGAATTTTTATTATTAAATTACAGGGCCACACAAAAGTATTCTACTACATAATGCTATACAGGGAAACATTGTTTGGGGCGTGTTTTAATTATATTCAACTATTTCACATTTTATAAATGAGATATACGTTGCTGAAGTGTAATAAAACTTACTTCCTGCATATTTACAGAAACGTAAAGATTTCGACTACTATACTGTATCCGGAATACGCTCTACTATATCAGCAAGATCTGAATATTTTTAAAACTTCGTTATCATACGAACGCACCTCATTTGCTACGTTCACATGCAATTTCCAACTTGTTTTTATTATAATTCTAAACACTGCTCTGCACGCTAGAGAATTAAATTTCCATATTATTTTAGAAAAGCAAGTCATAAATATTCATCAGATTACCCAATTTAATTTTCCTTAAAAACAAAAGGTGGAAAGAATTTCTATTATCTTCTTTCATTGTCACATAAAGTGTCAAAGGTGGTAGAAAAAAAATATGTAAATTGAATATTTGTTAAAAATGAAGAGAAAAAACATTTAAGCACATCAAATTAGAGAGGAATATGCGTTCGCTGTTCCCTGGAGCACTGTAAAATAAACTAATAAAACATTTTAGAAGATAAAGTGACTACATGTTGGTGAATTTTGCAGCTAACAGTGGATGCAAGTTTGAATTTCTGCTAACTTTGATTCTCCTAAGAAAATTGCGGTCAAACAGTCGAAACAGATAAACTCATTTTATAATTTATCTATCTCAAGATGAAGTTATTTTTCCCCCTTATGGACAATAAATTGAAAGTTTTATACAAATTAGTTTCAAAATTGTATATATATGCCTTACTATAATGTATTAAAATATAATTTTATACGAGAGTTATAAAATTAAATTACATTCTAAAATATGTATTGATATTTTGAATCAGGTTCAGAAGTGTAATTTAACAAATTACAACAAACATTTCGAGAAAAAAATTAAAGATTAAAATTTAAAACTTATAAATTAAAGTTATTTTTTAAATACTGAGATGTAAGGAAAAATGCAATCTAAGATGTTTATTATTGTAGAATCCATTGCAAGGAAAAATGGGAATCTCAAAATTTCATATTATTTTAAACTGGAAATTTTTTTCACTACAATCCTAAACACTACTAATGCATGCAAGAGAATTAAATTTCTACATTATTCTAGAAAAGCAAGTCATAAATATTCATCACATTAGCCAATTTAATTTTCCTTAAAAACAAAAGACGGAAAGAATTTCATATCTTCTCTCATTGTTACATAATGTGTCAAAAATAGAAGACAAAAAACTATGTAAATTGAATTTGTGTTAAAAACGAAGAAAAAAATCTTCTAGGACATGAAATGAGAAAGAAATATGCGTTCGTTGTTCCTTGGAGCACTGTAAAATAAACTAAAAAACATTTTAGAAGATAAAGTGACTACATATTGGTGAGTTTTGCAACTCATAGTGGATACAAATTTGAATTTCTGCTAAATTTGATTTTCTTAAGAAGATTGCGGCCAAACAGTCGAAGTAAATAAACGCAGTTTATATTTTATCTATCTGAAGAGGAAGTTATTTTTCTCCTTTATTGACAAGAAATTAAGAGTTTAATACAAGTTAGCTTCAACATTCTACACTCATGTAGAGAATATCTTACTATAATGTATTAAAATGTAATTTTATACAAGAGTTATAAAATTAAATTACTGTTTAAAATATGTTTTGCTATTTTGCATCAAGTTTTGCTTGACTTAGCAGATAGAAGAAAAAGGTAAATAAAAATAAAAATTTAATTTAACAAATTATAACAACAGTTTGGTAAAAGGAATTTTTTCGAAAACTAAAATTTATTAAAAAAAAATACTAAAAAACATTATCTTTTACCAATCGATTCAACATTATATTGTTTCCTTTTTCGTATTCGTCGCACATTTCGTAATCGGTGGGCTCGATAATCAGACCTCTTTCGGTAAAAACAAATGGTGGAAAGAATCTCTATATCTTCTCTCATTGTGACATACAGTCTCGAAGATGGAAGAAAAGAAACTATGTAAATTGAATCTGTATTAAAAGTGAAGAAAAAAAATCTTTCATCAGACCAAATGAGAAAGAAATATTCTTTCACTGTTCCCTGAAGCACTGTAAAATAAAGTAATAAAACATTTTAGAAGATAGAGTGACTACATATTTAAAAATTTTGCAGCTCACAGTGAATATAAACTTGAATTTGTTCTAAATTTGATTCTATTAAAAAAATTGCGGCCAAATAGTCGAAGTACATAAACGCATTTTATATTTTATGTCTCTCAAGATGAAGTTTATTTTCTTCCCCCTTGGACATTAAATCAAAAGTCTAATTCGAGTTAGCTTCAAAAATGTATTATAAATTTGTAGAGAATTCCTTATTGTGATGTAGTAAAATGCAGTGTAATATGAGAGTTATAAAACTAAATTAAATTTTAAAATATGCATTACTATTTTAAATCGGATTCTGCTAACATGTTTCGCAGATTTATTTCATTCATACATGCAAGAATAATAAAATAATATTAATACACTCGTGTCCAAAAGTTAAACTTCATTTTATGTAGAAACTTAAAAAATTTCACTTAAACGCATTTTATGTTTTCTTAAAAAGAAGTACACCTATGTCTTATGTGACATTAAATCAAGGGTTTTATTCGAATTCATTTTAAAAATATGTATTGACTGAGAAAATTTTATCGAGAAATATCTAAATGCGTTTTATAAGATAACTATAAAAAGAACTGTAGTATAATATATATAATGTTCAAGATTCAATTTTAGATTGCGTTGAATTGCTATAGCAGATGGAAAAAATAAAATTAAGTAATAAAAACAGTTTAACAATTTCCTTCAAGTCTTTCTATTTTGTTGTTGATTTCGAAGTTTTATATGGATGTTTTATGTTGATGTTGAATAAAATTTTAGTCGATTGTTTCTATTAGTTAACTGTAGGAAGTAGTATGTTAGTTTGCTGTAGGAAAGATAAATCTGGTTACGAGCTTTAATAAATATGTTCCAAAGTTGCTTAATTTTTTGTTATTATTTTTTATCTGAATATTAGTAAATTAGCAAATAAAACAAAATGAAAACAAAAGTAATAGTTCTTCTCAAAGTTAAGTTCATTATCTGTACGATGTTTATTAGTAAAATTTCAGCCAGCACATTATCGTTCATTTTTTAACGAAGTTAAAGAATTAAAAAATAAGAACGAAAGAAAAGAAAAGAAAAGAAAAAGAAAGAAAAGAAAAAGAAAGAAAGAAAGAAAAGCATTATTACGAAAACAATTTCCTGAAAGTAAAAAATTATAAAGAAAAATCCAATCTAAGATGTTTTATTATTGTAAAATCTACTGCAAGAGGTAATAGAAATCTCAAGCTTTCGTATTATTTTAAACAGAAAACATTTTATTATAATCCTAAACACAACTATGCATTCTAGAGAATTAAAATTCTATATTTTTTTAAGAAAAGCATACAATTTTATTTTTTATGTTTTGAGATGTAAGGAAAAATTAAATTTAAGATGTTTTATTATTGTAAAGTCCATCCAGAGAATAATAGGAATCTCAAACTTTCTTATTATTTTAAACTGAAACTTTTTTTTTATAATGCTAAACACTGGTATGCATGTTAGCGAATTTAATTTATATATTATTTCAGAAAAGAAAGTCATAAATATTCATCAGATTAGCCAATTTAATTTTCCTTAAAAACAAAAAGCGGAAAGAATTTCTGTATCTTCTCTCATTGTCACATAAAGTGTCGAATATGTAAGGAAAAAAACTATGTAAATAGAATTTGTGTTAAAAATGAAGAAAAAAAAATCTTTTAGCATATAAAATGAGATAGAAATATCCGTTCACTTTTCCCTGGAGTGTTGCGAAATAAACTAATAATAATAAATAATATAATAAAACATTTTAGAAGATGAAGTGACTACATATTGGTGAATTTTGTAGCGCACTGTGGATAAAAAATTGCATTTCTACTAAATTTGATTTTCCTAAGAAGACTGCGGCCAAACAGTCTAAGTAAATAAACGCATTTTATAGTTTATCTGTCTCAAAATGAAGTTTCTTTTCCCTCTTATAGACATTAAATGAAGAGTTTAATACAAGTTAACTTCAAAATTGTATATATATGTCTTACTTTAATGTATTAAAATGTAATTTTATACGAGAGTTATAAAATTAAATTACATTCTAAAATTTGTATTGCTATTTTGAATGAGGTTTTGCAGAAATAGCAGATAGAAGAAAAAAGATTAAAAAAAGTTACATTTTAATAAATCACAACAACCATTTGGGAAAAAAAATTAACGACAAAAATTTTTAGACTTTTAAATAGATTCTGCATTTAAAATATATATATTTTCGCCATTTTTTGCAAACAACACATGTTTATTTTTCATTTAGAGTTAAATAAAGTGGAAACATGTTGAAGAGATTGCCATTTATACAACCATTTTTCACCTAAAGGATTTATTAATTAAAAAAATTAAAAACAGAGATGTAATTGTGTTTTTTCCTTTCTGAATTCATTCAATTTTTATATAGTTATATCGACCTCATGTATATTATAAAGGTCAAACATTTCTGTGTGTAATGCATACGTCCTTCTGCGAATGCCAACACTTTCAAATTTTATATGAAATTTCATTTTTACAATTTTCGGTGCTGAAAATTTTTTTTAACTTCTAAACATCTCCGCCGTATAGGGGAAAAAATATACTTTTAAAGCAATTTGTTTGGAAGTTGCATCTCAATTTGTTTTAGAGTTATGATTTTTTTTCTGCAGTTTTTAATACTTTTTTGCCATCGTGCTAATAAAAATATTCCGAGAATGTGGACACCACAAGGATTGAGATATGTCTCTATACCTATTCTCGACTGAGAACAACAACCATTTTCGAAATAGTTAATAAATAATAATGAAAATTAAAAAAAAATGAAATACTGCACCTTATAGACTGTTCTGATGTGACTCTTAAAATGGCAAAATGGAATTTCTATATTTAAAAAAAAATCCAAAGGATTCTTAAAATAAGAAAATATAAAATATCGAGGTACAAAAAATATACTATAACGTTTTTCGAGTTACACTTGAAGCGGAAAGACGTTGTTCATCTTTAGGCTCAAAAATCAATTTAATTTTCTAGCTTTAACGACCTATTTATTAAAAAACTATCTTTTTGCTGCTGCCGCAGATTTTCGGAAAAATTTCAGGGCAGTTTTTATAGTGCATTAATAACTTCGTCTCAAACAGGAATATCAATATTAGAATGCTATAATTTTACAATGAAACCTATTCTGTAGCTTTACTGGATGTACACATGAAAGTGTAACAAAATAATATTAATACACTCGTGTCCAAAATTAAATTTAATTGCTGTATATGTGCAATCTAAAGGAATTGTATGTCGGAGTTGAATGAAGCATGGTGTGCGGGTATTAAAGGGTTATATGAGAATAAATTAGTGAAAAGCATGGATAATACTGACTTTTATTATCGAAATAACAAGATCGCAAGCAAAATAATGAAATTTGTAGCTTGAAACTGAGTGAAAAAAATATTATATAAAAACGAAGTGTTACAGTTTAATAAAATGTTTGGCTCATTCTGAAAGCCACCTATGTCGCACAATCGTTTATCAAACGTTTCGTACGCTACAAGGACTTTCAAGCAAATTTTACCAGAATTTTTGTACAGTAATAAATTTTATTTAAAAAATGGTGGTGTGCGTTATTTTCAATTTATTGAATGGAAAAGAAATAACCAGTTAAGGGGTTAAGAAACTTAAAAAATTTCACTCAAACGCATTTTATGTTTATATGTGTTATTCAATGAAAAAAAAATTCTATCTTCAGATATAACAACAAGCACTCTACTAAATTTCTGGTAATGAAACACCTAAAATTCCATGAATGCCTTGATGCATACAAAGTGTGTTTCATACTTGCGAGGAGAGATTTGATAAGATATGTGGCTCAAAGAGTTCCATGTCTGATAAGGAGCACGATTGAATTCTGAAACGGATCTTACTGTGTATTAAATGGTTACAAGTTCTCTCCCGCGCAAGTTCTACACTTGCTCTATAGTATTGTGATCATTTTGTTTGTTTGTGTTTATAACGGCCAATTATCCACTTTTGGTATATGGGCCCTAGCCTACAGGGGGTTTGCCCTGCGTGGGGAACCCAAAACCTGTCGTCTACTATAAAAAGGAGGCAGTACCATTCGGCTATTGGTGAGACAAGATGATGATTAAATATTGGCCCATTGTGTCCGACTCCACCGATATTGTTACAAACTCCATTAAAAGCGGTCGCGTTTATGTGCAGACGATAGGGGGGGGGGGGGTGAATACTGGTGATCGTCTGGCATACAGACAAACTTGGTTAATTCTACTGTAAACAATTTGCATCGAAACTATTACTCCTTTGATGGCTGTCAGCTCTGAAGACAGTTGTCTGTCAGAACGGTCATGCTGACGTCTGGACCGAGCAGTTATTGTCTGATACAGGGGTGTAATCGTAAAAATAACATGAGATATATTCTCTAAGCAGAGGGTATACACTCAAGGCAGATGGTATACACTACAGTGTGTATACTACAGCTTTCTTGAGCAACAGAGGGTATACGGTGCTCCTTCAAAAAATCCAGAGGGTATACGGCGTATACACACCCCCGTATACCCTCCACTACATCACTGGTCAGATATCGGTCTTGCCGAATGCTTTTGCTACTCTTGGACGAAAAAATTGGAAAAGCAGAGTATTTTAATGACATTACGCAATTTCATATGTGTAGAAATTGATATAAATCAATGAATTTCACTACTATCACCTTAGAATAGGGCATTCATAGCATTTTTTTTTATTCATTTACAGGGAAACTTACAAGAAATCGATTACGGTAGCGTCTTTGAGAAGTAATTGCTGGAGTGTATGTTTTAAAATGTGGCCTGTGCTTTTAAATTTAACTAATTTTTTTCATGTTATTCGTTACATATGAATTCTATACCTGATATACAGGAATGCACAGAAGTATTCATTAACTATTCTCTTTATTACAGAAAATTCTCCAAAAAAAAGGTTTCAACTAAAACATATGTATTTATTAAGTGAATTAAATTTTGGCATGCATGTAGTTAAAAGATACAAATTAAGATATCATTTACAAGACTGTTGAAAATTTTTTCCGAATGTAGGTGGGAACAGCTGAAAATGGACTTTGAAATGTGTTATGCGTTTACATGCAGTTTACGATGCAGTTTTGCTACATTATTCTGAATGTGTTGGAAAGTGTTTTCATAATCTGTGCCTGACGTTTGATTTTTTTCTTTTTTGTTTTATTTCAAAATTACTATACAGAGAATGATTAGTCGATTAAGATTCCTATTATCATAAACTGATCATTGCAATACATCTTATAGAAATTCATTTCTTGAAAAAATACTTTTTTTTTTAAAGAAAAGGCATAGATATTTATCAAATTGATAAGCTAATATTTGATAAAGAGAAAGAAAAAGAAAAAAAAAAGGCTGGAATTAACTTATATATATACTGCAACCACAAAAACTGGCAAAAATCGATTAAAAATATAATTTGATTTTGTGTTAAAAATGAAGAGGGAGGGGCGAGAATGTACATATTTTTTTACATATAAAATAAAAATGAAATACTCATTTACTGTTCTCTTGAGCGCTGTAAAATAAACTAATAAAACATTTTAGGTGATAAAGTGACTATTTGTTTTTGGAATCATGCAATTCGGAGTTTTTACACTTTTCTATTTGTGCTAAATTCGATTCTTCTTAGAAGATTGAGACTAAACAATTTTCAAGGAAATAAATGCATTTTATGAATCTTGAAATAAAATTCCCTTTTTTACCAACGATATCGAATCAAGAACTTTATTCAAGTTAATTTAAGAAATATATACTTGCAGTAATATTTTATGATAAAATATCAGTAAAATATCACTAAAAACTTTATTGACGTTAATCTAAAAAATATATTATTGCTGTAACATTTTACTATAAAATATCAGTTATTTTCTGATCAGGTTATAAAAATAAACTATAAGTTTGGGTTGTGATTTATTTTGATAAAGTTTTGGATTGGATATTTTTACACAATTTACACGTTTCAAGTTTGATTGCTCTTAGAAGATTGTGGAAAAAACTATTCAAGGAAATGTATGCATTTTATGGATATTGAAATAAAATTCTTTTTTTTTTTTTTTTTTTTTTTTTTTGTATATGATATGAAATTGACAAGTGAATACTTGAGAGAGAAAGAGAAAAAAAAAAAGCTGTAATTCTTGTTTATATTTTCTTTTGAAAACACACAAACTGGCAAAAATTGAATAAAAAATATAATTTGATTTTGTATTAAAAATGAAGGGGAAAAAATACACATAAAATAAAATTTTTTGAATATAAAATGAATTCAATTTGTGCTAAATTTATTTCCTCTTAGAGGATTGTAGCCAAAAAGCCTGGAAAAATAAATGCACTTTTTTAATCTTAAAATAAGGGTCCATTTTTACCAAAGATGTCAAATCAAGAATTTTATTCAAGTTAATTTATGAAATATACAGGGTAGTCCTAAAATACAGGGTGTATCTAAACTACTGGGCAAAACTTTAAGGGCTGATAGTACACATCAAGACAAATAATAATAAATGGGAAACTAAGGGTCCCAAACGTCTTCCGAAAGAGATAGGCGCCATCAAAGTTTAGGGTCCAAAATTTGAAATGATTATAAAAAACGAAAAAATTGGTCGATTCGTTTGCGATTTTCACGAAAACTATTCTTTATGCCAGTATTGTCTTGAAAATAAATTATAAAGATAAATTTCAAAAAATGCCGATAGAGGGCGCTTTAGACTTTGGAGTAACGAGCAACTATTTTTTACCGTTATTTTCTGCATCTGATTAAATTTTTTTAGAAGTTTAGACATAAACTTAAATTTTGAGCCCAAAATTTGTAGTTAAGTAGCGCAAACTGGAACTGTGTTCAAAGGGAGTGGGTAGGTTCAAATTTCAAATGATTATGAAAAACAGAAAAATTGGTTAATTGATTTGCGGTTTTCACTAAAATTATTCTTTATGTCAGTATTGTCTTGAAAATAAATTATACAAATAAATTTCCAAAAATGTCGATAGAGGACACTTTAGACTTTGGAGTAACGTACAACTATTTTTTATCATTATTTTTTGCATCTCATTAAATTTTTTTGAAGTTTGACATAAACTTAAATTTTGTGCTGAAAATCTTAATCGTTGAGAGTGGTTAAGTAGCGCTAAATGAACTGTGTTCAATGGGGGTGGGTAGGTTCAAATTTCAAATGATTATACAAAACGGAAAAATTGGTCGATTAGTTTGCGGTTTCCTCTAAAACAATTCTTTATGTCAGTATTTCCTTGAAAATAAATTTTTAAGATAAATTTCAAAAATTCCGTTAGAGGGCGCCTTAAAATTTAGATTAACCAACAATAATTTTTAATTATTATTTTTTGTTTCTAATTAAATGTTTGCAAAAGCTTAGACTTAAATTTTGAGTTCAAATTCTGAATCGTTGGTAGGGGTTAAGAAGCGCAAACTGAACTGTGTTCAGGAGTTAAAATGTTACCCTGCCCACCCTACGAACACAATTCAATTTTTAGCTACTTAATTACTCACAACGATTCAGATTTTGAACTCAAAATTTAAGTCTAAGCTTTTAAAACATTTATTTTGATTAAAAAATAATAATAATAATAATAACGGTTAAAAATAGTTGTTGGTTACTCTAAAGTTTAAGGCGCCCTCTAACGGAATTTTTTGAAATTTATCTTTAAAATTTACTTTCAAGGAAATACTGACATAAAGAATGGTTTTAGAGAAAACCGCAAACGAATCGACCAATTTATCAGTTTTTTATAATCATTTGAAATTTGAACCTCCCCTCCCCCATTGAACACAGTTCATGTTGCGCTACTTAACCACTCTCGACGATTCAGATTTTCAGCACAAAATTTAAGTTTATGTCTAAGCTTCTAAAAAAATTTAATGAGGTGCAAAAAATAACTGTAAAAAATAGTTGTACGTTACTCCAAAGTCTAAAGTGTCCTCTATCGACATTTTTTAAAATTTATTTGTATAATTTATTTTCAAGACAATACTGACATAAAGAATAATTTTAGTGAAAACCGCAAATTAATTGACCAATTTTTCTGTTTTTTATAATCATTTGAAATTTGAACCTATCCACTCCCATTGAACACAGTTCTGTTTGCGCTACTTAACCACAGATTTTGAGCTCCAAATTTAAGTTTATGTCTAAACTTCTAAAAAAAATTAATGAGATGCAGAAAATAACGGTAAAAAATAGTTGTTCGTTACTCCAAAGTCTGAAGCGCCCTCTATCGGCATTTTTTGAAATTTATCTTTATAATTTATTTTCAAGACAATACTGACATAAAGAATAGTTTTCGCAAAAACCGCAAACGAATCGACCAATTTTTCCGTTTTTTATAATGATTTCAAATTTTGGAGCCTAAACTTTGATGGCGCCTATCTCCTTCGAAAGACGTTTGGGACCCTTAGTTTCCCATTTAATATTATTTGTCTTGATGTGTACTATCACCCCTTAAAGTCTTGCCCAGTAGTTTAGATACACCCTGTATATACGTCAAAAATGTAAAGGTAGGTAGAGGGGATCTAAATAAGCATATTTCATATAGGATTGTGTGTGCGGCAATGCCGCTTTAGCCGGCGTTGATGACTGCGGCGTATGAAAGTGATTCGCTAGCTGGATTCATTATTTCCCGCACGGATCTCAAGCAGCATACATCGTTTCACCAATGTGGAGCAGCTCCCCAACATACATTTCATGTATGGGGCTGCAAAAGGAAACGGATTAGTTGTTCAGAGGATGTACAGGGAGCAATTCTCGGATAGGAATCAGCCGTATCGTCGAACATCCGATAGTCTTCATCAGGAGTTACGCACAAGTGGATCGTTTTATGCTTCCAGGGGTGGAGTTGGCATTGGAAGATATCGCAGATCTCCTGCAGTGGAAACCAGAATACTAAACACAGTAGAGGATAATCGTTCGACAAGCTCGAGAGCTGTAGGGTGTGAGCCATCAAAGTGTTTTGCGGATTTTATATAAAGACGGAATGCATCCGTATCACTTACAGAGAGTGCAAGCAATGATCCTTGAATATTATCTTCCACGTCTGAACTTTGCTCGTTGGTATCTACAGCAGACGGCAGCCAATCCAGCCTTTCCAGCAGGTGTTTTATTTACTGATGAGGCTACCTTTACGCGGTCGGGTATGTTTATCATTCATAATTCTCACCTGTGGCTCATGGCAACCCATATGGAACAATAGCACACGCGTACCAAGAAAGGTTTGCCATTAATGTTTGGGCAGGCATTGTACACAATAACTTAGTTGGACCATACATTCTATCTAGTCGTTTAATTGGCCATTATGTACAACATCTTCCTACAGGGGGTTTTACCTGAACTTCTGGTAGATATTTTTCCATCATTTCGCAGACGAATGTGGTTACAGCACGAAGGAGTCCCAGCTCACTTCAATCAAGACTCAGACATCACATGGACGTTGTCTACGACCAGCATTGTATAGGACGGGACGATCCAGTTCCCCTGGTCACCGCTTTCTCCTGATTTAACCTAGTTGGATTTTTTTTTCTTTTGGGGTCATATTAAAAGCCTGGTGCACGAGAGTCCCGTCACATCTGAAGAAGATCTTATTGCCCGCTTGTCTGTTACTATTTTATATGTGCCAGACGTCTTTTCTAATGTACGCCGATCTATGTGCCGTCGCTTTGAATCTTGTGTCACTGTTTGTGGCCGCTCTTTCGAGCATCTGTTGATAAATTTTTGTTTTCTTTTGTCTTTACTTGTCTTTTCAGTTTCGTTTGATTCATACTGCTTTACAAGCTAGTGCTTTAATGTGTCACTACCGCACACATATTCCTGTTCGAAATATGCTCATATAAGTTCCGTCTTCCTACCTTTACATTTTTGACATATATTTTAGGACCACCTTGTATACTTGCAGTGACATGTTATGATAAAATATCAGTGTATTTTTCTGAACGGGTTTTAAAAATAAACTGTAGTTCATGTTGTGATTTATTACGATAAAATTTTCGGTTAGGTATTTTTACACAATTTATACATTACAAATTTGATTTTTTTCTTAGAAGATTGCAGCTAAACAATTTTAGGGAATAAATGCATTTTATTAATCTTTTGAAATATACACCTGTTTTATGACAAAATATCGGTGTAATTTTGGGTTATAAAAATGACTATAGTTCAGGGTGTGATTTATTATGTTAAAGTTTTGGATTGCATATTTTTGTACAATTTAAACATTACAAATATGATTTTTTTAAGAAGATTTGGATCAAACATTTTGAGGAAATAAATACATTTTATGTGTGAATCTTGAAATAAAATTCCTTTTTTACCCACGATATCAAATCAAGAACTTTATTCAAGTTCATTTAAAAATATATATGTAGGAGCGATCTTTCTCCTACAGCAGACTAGCAGTGTGCCTTGTAGCTTCTCCATGTCACTACTCTGAAATGGAGGCTAGAGCAAGGCAGACGATTCATGCGGTAGCAATAATTCCTACACAGCCAGACGAAAGCCGTGACTCTTTAGAAGTGAAATGAAGATAACATTTGATGGAACGTTTTGTTTTGTTTTTAGAGAAGAAGGACGCAGAATGACGTACTGAAAGATGTTGGAATGTTTTAATTCCGACGTTTGATGTGTTAATAATTTATTGTAAATAGATTTATTGTAAATATTACTTTTGTAAATAGTTAACATTTGAATATAAGTTTTTAAAAGTTTAAACGGTGTCAGACTCCACTACATGTCTCTCAGTTAATTATGATTTCGAAAGAACTTTTAGAAGAATTCTACATATATACACTGTAAAAAATCTGCGCAATGTTCTAGACATTTACTGTGTAACATTCCGGAGTTTTCTCGGATTTCTCCCGCGGATTCAAGAATACCGAGAAATCTGGTGTAATATCTTCCACAATGTCGTGTAAGTTTTCGGAATAGTTGAGAAAGTGGAATTTACTGATCAACTGTGAAACGTTCCGAATATTTTCTATGTAACCTTCCTTAGTTTTAGAAGGCATACTTTTTGAGCTTTTGTGTAACTTTTCGGATTTATTGTAAAATAGAAATTAGTGGCAATCTGTGCAAAGTTATATATGTTTTATGTGTAACATTCCTTATTTTGTGGTTTATATATCAATTATAGAAAAATAGTTATTTTGCGTTTATGTCATTTTATTATCCCAGTTGCGAAAAGACTACGGGATCTTGCGCTATAAAAAATAGCACAAAGATGCGTATACCTTTCTAATTGTGCATCTAAAGCTCTTATTCAAATTTCTGCCCTGTACAGCTCCTGAGTTATATTTTGCATGTAAAAATCAACTTTTTGTGTGTGCATCATTTTGTTCGCTTAGTTATGAATCGAGTATAAAAACTAGAGTCAATATTTTTTACTGAAGCTTTAACTACGCATTTAATTGTGCATCTCGAACATATTTTTTTCCAGTTTAAACTCTGAAGACTCTTCTTGATCTTTGTTGTTGATATTATATGAACTACTTTTTGCATGTGGCTCATTTTATTTCCTCAGTTGAAAAAAAAGACTATGGGATATAGAGCAACTAACTTTGGTATGAAAGTGCGTATGCCCATCTTATTGTGCATTTTGAAACCTATGTTTCCAAATTCGACCAATGATTATTTTACGAAATTATTTTATTAGTGATTGTGCGACGAAATTCTCCATTTTAGCGCTTTTTTTTCACTAAATACCTACTATTTCAGATTAGTAATATTCGCCTTATTTAATCAGCAATGCCAGTGTAGAAGATTTTTTTTTTTTTTTTTTTTTTTTTTTTTTTTTTTTTTTTTTTTTTTTTTTACAATGTCTATCACTATTTCCGAATAGTAATTTTTCTGTCATATTATTACTATTCGTAAATAATTTGATGTCATATTAAAAACTTAATATCTATGTACATGAATTCGCATCTTAAGCGAGAATTTTTCGTTCCAAGGGATGAAAAATTTATCTTATATTAAATGGAAATTTTTTACATTTGTTGTAAGAGCGATGACCCTGGTGATGTTAAACTGGAGTAAATTCTGATATTAATTGGTATCACGTCTTAAGCGGGTTCGACTGCTTCCTACAACAATAAATCTAGCATAAAAATTATTATAAACAAAGACAACGCTTGAAGGGGAAAGGGGAGAAGCTGTACCAACTATTTTATTTTTCAAAATACTGAGTCGATAACATGAAATTAAAGTCATATCAGTAGAGAAATGTTTAAATTTTGTCCCCCCTCCCCCTCCCCCCCTTCTTTAGTATCTGCAAGCTACATATGTATATAGAGGATGAAAAGGTACAATTTTAAGGCACTTACTGGGAAATATTTCAAATTTTGTGGTAAGGTTATTCTGCCTAAATGTGACTCCTAAGTACGGTAATGTTCATTTACTTAAAATCATAATGCAGGAATCCCAAATGCTATATAATAAGGCATAATAATATAATAACGAAACAGTAAGCATTTTTCTGTATTGATAACATTTTCTTAGAGATTTTCGATCAAATCGACATCACTCATTTTATGGCGTCCCCATATTTCGTAAATTTGTCGAATTTCCTTAAATTGCCTCTAGAATTTTTAGCTTCAAAAGATCTGAAGATTCTGAAGATCAAATAATATTATTAACGTAAAGAAACTATGCCTGTTTCATTTAACTGACCAATAAACTGCAAAAAAAGGTGCCCCCAATTTGTGGTTTAGAATTTAAATGACTACCAGGTAAGTTTGAATGGCATTATTCATATATTGTATTAAAATAATTAAAGCAAATTTTATGTTTAATTAAGCTGTCGTTAGTCGCATAATCCTCCATTTAAAAATTTTCTTTAACTTAGTACTTATGTATGTATTTAAGATTATCAAAATCGAACCATACACTTCTTTTTAAAATTTTAAGTCAAAGAAACTCAGTGTATATTTCTGTAAATTAAATGAAGGATTAAGTGAAAACTAAACAATATTTTATAGCATCATTTTACGATCTTAATTTAAGAAAAATATGTTACATAAATTAAGAATTGCTGGATTTTTATCAGGTTTTTAAAGAAGTCAATACTTTAATTGCTGAATTTTTTAACATTTGTCAGGCATACTTTTTGAATGATACTTTCTTTTAAAAAATTCTGAATAATTGGAATAATTTATCTGCATGTGTCTTTATTATACAGATCTGTACATAATGATTTACAGTAATATTTCATTTGTATGTTGGTGTAAAATATAGATAAAAATTAACATTGGCCTCTCACCAGTACACAGATTTTTAATTATTGACAATTAACAAAGTTACGAACACTTCATACAAAATCATATGAAGTGTTCGTACAGTTCAGACTATCAACATTGTAGCTTATTAATTTTTTAAATTTCTATTCGATAGGATTACACTCAGCTGAAAACTGAAATTGTATCTAACAGAAAAATATATAACCAAGAAATTGCCATAGTCAAATTAACAATATTTAAAAT
Source organism: Maratus speculifer (assembly GCA_964019185.1). NCBI lineage: Eukaryota > Metazoa > Arthropoda > Arachnida > Araneae > Salticidae > Maratus > Maratus speculifer. The sequence continues at coordinate 146,701,750 of OZ025294.1, forward strand.
GAGCTCGGAAATCCACATCAAAGCGCGCGCGTGTGTGTGTGGGGGGGGGGGGGGGGGAGAATTGGCAAACCCCAAATTAAATTCTATCTACGTAAACAGACATCCAAAAATCTAAGAAAATAATATTACAATTAAAATCTATTAAATAAGAGCTACATTAGAAAAACTGCTCTGAATCCGCGTTAAAAGGCAGCGTAACATTGAGGATTTCTCAAACCTAATTTCCAAATTTGAATATATTATGTAATCAAACTTAAAATATGCATTATGACCATATTGAAAAACAAGAGCTCCGATTTCCGCGTTAGCAAGCCCCCCCCACCTCAGGGCTCAACTAAAATTCACGCAAACGGACACTTCTAAATCTCGCTTACAAAATAACTTTCAAAATTAAAATTTATCAAATTAACATAAAGCTTCATAAAGACTTGGAAAAGTACTCGAAACCACATTAACAGGGGAAGGAATAACATCGATAATTTCTGTGATTTGATTTAAAATAGCTCAATTTTACGTCCTTCAACAAACTTAAATACACATTAACTAGTATATTAAAAACAGGAATTCTGGAAATACTCTTCCAAAAGTAAATTTTAAAAAAACATACCGAATTATTTATTACCATAAGAATTTTAAAGAAAACGCGAAAAATAATCTCGTGCTTAACATGCGTGAGCTTATTTTGGTATTTAAAGCGTAAAATATCAGTTTGAATTTATATCTTATTACATCTATTGCTATGATTTGTTGAACTATTTCAGTGTCACTCAGTACACCTGGAATCTGACATTTTTTTTAACATCTTTATTTTGACAAAGTTAGCAAATGCATTTTAAAAATTTCCCAACACTACTTTTATAAAACATCGGGACAAATTTTATGAGTGTTTGAAGTGTGTGTGTGTGGAGGGGGAAAGTTTGCTGTAAATATTACGTTTAAAGTTTGCTGCAAATATTACGATAGTTAAAAAATATAATTAATTATTCGTGAGATTAATCCATCTTTCTATTAAATATGTACCGAAAATCTGAAGCTATTCGGATAATTTTATGCAAGGAAAAAAAACATATGCAATTTAAAATAAACAAAATGAAAGTGGAGGATTCCCCCCCCCCCCCAAATATTTAACCGATAAACCTTTGCTTTGACACGTTAAGTGCCATGTCATTAACCGGTGACTGACATTGAAATTTCTATTTTAGCCGCGTCAGTCACCGGTGGCCGACAGCGCAAAATTATAATATAAAACTAAATATTATATTGTTTTAAGGAATTGCTAAAAATTTATTTAAAATTTTTGCTTTATTTTATTAACGGATATTAAGTAAACGGAAAGTTCAGTGTCATCCGTGACTGACGTGGGATTCAACGTGTTAAAGGAGTAATTTATCCTTCTAATAAAAGGAGACTAAAATTTGAAACTAAGTGGTTCTCGACAAGGAAAATCTAGGTATAGTTGAGAAAGTGGAATTTACTGATCAACTGTGAAACGTTCCGAATATTTTCTATGTAACCTTCCTTAGTTTTAGAAGGCATACTTTTTGAGCTTTTGTGTAACTTTTCGGATTTATTGTAAAATAGAAATTAGTGGCAATCTGTGCAAAGTTATATATGTTTTATGTGTAACATTCCTTATTTTGTGGTTTATATATCAATTATAGAAAAATAGTTATTTTGCGTTTATGTCATTTTATTATCCCAGTTGCGAAAAGACTACGGGATCTTGCGCTATAAAAAATAGCACAAAGATGCGTATACCTTTCTAGTAGAGAAATGTTTAAATTTTGTCCCCCCTCCCCCTCCCCCCCTTCTTTAGTATCTGCAAGCTACATATGTATATAGAGGATGAAAAGGTACAATTTTAAGGCACTTACTGGGAAATATTTCAAATTTTGTGGTAAGGTTATTCTGCCTAAATGTGACTCCTAAGTACGGTAATGTTCATTTACTTAAAATCATAATGCAGGAATCCCAAATGCTATATAATAAGGCATAATAATATAATAACGAAACAGTAAGCATTTTTCTGTATTGATAACATTTTCTTAGAGATTTTCGATCAAATCGACATCACTCATTTTATGGCGTCCCCATATTTCGTAAATTTGTCGAATTTCCTTAAATTGCCTCTAGAATTTTTAGCTTCAAAAGATCTGAAGATTCTGAAGATCAAATAATATTATTAACGTAAAGAAACTATGCCTGTTTCATTTAACTGACCAATAAACTGCAAAAAAAGGTGCCCCCAATTTGTGGTTTAGAATTTAAATGACTACCAGGTAAGTTTGAATGGCATTATTCATATATTGTATTAAAATAATTAAAGCAAATTTTATGTTTAATTAAGCTGTCGTTAGTCGCATAATCCTCCATTTAAAAATTTTCTTTAACTTAGTACTTATGTATGTATTTAAGATTATCAAAATCGAACCATACACTTCTTTTTAAAATTTTAAGTCAAAGAAACTCAGTGTATATTTCTGTAAATTAAATGAAGGATTAAGTGAAAACTAAACAATATTTTATAGCATCATTTTACGATCTTAATTTAAGAAAAATATGTTACATAAATTAAGAATTGCTGGATTTTTATCAGGTTTTTAAAGAAGTCAATACTTTAATTGCTGAATTTTTTAACATTTGTCAGGCATACTTTTTGAATGATACTTTCTTTTAAAAAATTCTGAATAATTGGAATAATTTATCTGCATGTGTCTTTATTATACAGATCTGTACATAATGATTTACAGTAATATTTCATTTGTATGTTGGTGTAAAATATAGATAAAAATTAACATTGGCCTCTCACCAGTACACAGATTTTTAATTATTGACAATTAACAAAGTTACGAACACTTCATACAAAATCATATGAAGTGTTCGTACAGTTCAGACTATCAACATTGTAGCTTATTAATTTTTTAAATTTCTATTCGATAGGATTACACTCAGCTGAAAACTGAAATTGTATCTAACAGAAAAATATATAACCAAGAAATTGCCATAGTCAAATTAACAATATTTAAAATGAGCTCGGAAATCCACATCAAAGCGCGCGCGTGTGTGTGTGTGTGGGGGGGGGGGGGGGAGAATTGGCAAACCCCAAATTAAATTCTATCTACGTAAACAGACATCCAAAAATCTAAGAAAATAATATTACAATTAAAATCTATTAAATAAGAGCTACATTAGAAAAACTGCTCTGAATCCGCGTTAAAAGGCAGCGTAACATTGAGGATTTCTCAAACCTAATTTCCAAATTTGAATATATTATGTAATCAAACTTAAAATATGCATTATGACCATATTGAAAAACAAGAGCTCCGATTTCCGCGTTAGCAAGCCCCCCCCCCCCCCCCACCTCAGGGCTCAACTAAAATTCACGCAAACGGACACTTCTAAATCTCGCTTACAAAATAACTTTCAAAATTAAAATTTATCAAATTAACATAAAGCTTCATAAAGACTTGGAAAAGTACTCGAAACCACATTAACAGGGGAAGGAATAACATCGATAATTTCTGTGATTTGATTTAAAATAGCTCAATTTTACGTCCTTCAACAAACTTAAATACACATTAACTAGTATATTAAAAACAGGAATTCTGGAAATACTCTTCCAAAAGTAAATTTTAAAAAAACATACCGAATTATTTATTACCATAAGAATTTTAAAGAAAACGCGAAAAATAATCTCGTGCTTAACATGCGTGAGCTTATTTTGGTATTTAAAGCGTAAAATATCAGTTTGAATTTATATCTTATTACATCTATTGCTATGATTTGTTGAACTATTTCAGTGTCACTCAGTACACCTGGAATCTGACAATTTTTTTAACATCTTTATTTTGACAAAGTTAGCAAATGCATTTTAAAAATTTCCCAACACTACTTTTATAAAACATCGGGACAAATTTTATGAGTGTTTGAAGTGTGTGTGTGTGGAGGGGGAAAGTTTGCTGTAAATATTACGTTTAAAGTTTGCTGCAAATATTACGATAGTTAAAAAATATAATTAATTATTCGTGAGATTAATCCATCTTTCTATTAAATATGTACCGAAAATCTGAAGCTATTCGGATAATTTTATGCAAGGAAAAAAAACATATGCAATTTAAAATAAACAAAATGAAAGTGGAGGATTCCCCCCCCCCCCCAAATATTTAACCGATAAACCTTTGCTTTGACACGTTAAGTGCCATGTCATTAACCGGTGACTGACATTGAAATTTCTATTTTAGCCGCGTCAGTCACCGGTGGCCGACAGCGCAAAATTATAATATAAAACTAAATATTATATTGTTTTAAGGAATTGCTAAAAATTTATTTAAAATTTTTGCTTTATTTTATTAACGGATATTAAGTAAACGGAAAGTTCAGTGTCATCCGTGACTGACGTGGGATTCAACGTGTTAAAGGAGTAATTTATCCTTCTAATAAAAGGAGACTAAAATTTGAAACTAAGTGGTTCTCGACAAGGAAAATCTAGGTAAAGCTGAATTAGTTGGAAAGGGAGGGTTTATTTTACACTTGGCCTATATTTGACCTAAAATTGTTGATTTGTATAGTCTCGCCTAATTTTCTAATAAATTGATACCCAAACTTCAAGGAAAACGGATAATTCTAAACAAAAGTTTTGTTTAAGCCTATGCAATAGGGGAGGGGCGGTTACCAGTTTTTTTATATTTGATCTAGAACCCACCAAAACCCGAAATAATAAGCTTCACGAAGTAAGTGGAGTTTATTTAGTAAACTTAAGCGAGTTTGCATTGGAACATAGGTATTGTATAATACAGATTCATCCAAATTTCGGATTTAGCAGTTTTTTAGCAGATTTTGTCAATTGGCACATTTTAATTTGCACAGGAATTTGATTCCTGGATTAAGTTTATTAAAAGTAACATTGACTTGAAAATGCGTTCCAAAATCAATTTTGTCATAAGTGAAATTAATCCTATTTTATAATAAGTCGGAGGAAGACATTTTAAGGAATTTTAGAATTAAACATTAAAATTAGACATTTTGGGAAACTTTTTTTAATTTCAAGATAAACTACGACCCCTGTTTTAAATATTTAATAGTGCATAGTAGCATGCGTAATGATGAAAAAGGGATGAAAAAACATCTCTTGGCTATTAACTATCCCCTCCCACCAGCAGTGATTAACAATCTTTGAATCAAAAAGTGTTATCCACTTTCTTTTCTAGTGTTTGGGATAATCGTGAATTTGGACTCCGAAAATTATAAACGAAGTTTTTCCCGTTCATCCCTGCTATCGATATATATTAAAACCATCGAGTTTGGCGAGTAGCACCCATCAAGTTTGCCGACTGAGGACGGTAAAGTTATCGCCACGTTTTATAGTGTTACTCGACGTGGAAATTGCTAATTTCATGCTATAGTGCAAGGAGCTAACCCAAAAAGATGTGTAAATAAAGAAGCGTAAATAAACTTATATTGTATATCAATATCGAGGACAGTGGCAAAACTGAGGTCCGCAAAACCCTGCGACGTAGGGAGGGGGAGGCTTTGAAGTAATTGTGAAAAATAAACATCTTAAACGGTCATAAACTGTTGATTATTTTAGGATTTTAAGAACGATTCATTTGTATTGAATAATAAATGTATATTTTTCATAATCCTAAACTTAACTGCGCTTAAAAAAATCATACCCACAAGACGGGTCACGAAACGGGGACTCTGTTTTGTTATGAGAAACATATATAGATTCTAGGGGGCCTTGTGGAAATTTTTGCAGAGGACTCACTAACTATAGTTACTCTACTGATTCGAACTTTCTCAAAATTAATATATAATTGAGAAAAAATGTTTCAACGATGTATAAATCCCTTTTTATCTAATAAATTGAAATTTTTCTCTTGAAATCCAAAATATTACAACAATCCATTTTTAAAAATGGAACAAAACCCTGTACATTTCATGGATATTCATTTTTGTTCATGCGCAACATGACAAGAGTGCACTTACAAAAACTCCCTGCTTAAAAGATATATATTGAATATTTTGCAACTTTTTATATTTTTTTTGCAAAACATTCTCGGAGTATGCAAAAGCAGTTGTAGTACTTTAAGTATTGTTATTACAGCCTTTTTTAGGACATATATTCAAGTATTCTATATTATCAAGCTAATGCATAATACAAAGTGTTTCTGCAAATAAGAATAACTTCTCCAATAAACATTTTGATTTTTCCAGAAACTGAATAAATTATATTGCATTCAACAATTTATGCATAAAAAAATAAAACATATAACATGCTTTTTGTTTCTTTGTAGCCTTACTGGATAACAATCAAATGAAAAGATAATGATAGTTCATTAACGGAAACAAATGAAGACCTTGGAACAGCAGAATTAAATTCAAGAATTGAAAGCAGCTCTTTAAATATTAGCAGTCATTTGTATATTAAAGCACCCATGGCGCAAGGATTTTCAGATTTTTTCAGAAGTTTTTTCTTCTACTCTAACTAAAGCTTTAACTGAAGATTGCTTACAATGGACAGAAAAATGTGAATTACTGAACCATTTAGCTTTGAGAATCTTGAAGTACATAGACAATCCCTCTGCAACTGAACGAAAACAAGTAGAAAATGAAATTTTAATTGAATATGTCGAATTTGAACCGAGTGTAGTTTCGACAATCAATTTATATTATTGTTATAACAAACTATCGTCTCAAAGGTACTGGCACTCACACTTTCATTGAACTAAAATTGTTTAAGTTGAAGTTGGTGTAGTTCCCCGAAAAGTAGTTACTTTATGTGAAAAATTAAGCAAATTATGATAAATTCCAGATTTGTTGTTTTTCTAGATTTTAATTCTAGATTGTAATTTTAACCATAATATGAATAAAGTTCTGTGCATGTTATAAAAGTTCTGTGAATATTTATTTTTGATTATATTATTTTTTAAACTACAGTATACTCGCAATATCTTAAGTCGAATGAATTTTAAAAAAGCATTTTGTAATAGCTAATTGTTCAGATAAAGTCATTTAGAGGAATTTATAATATCAAAGAGAGAAATGTATCTTATTTAAAGAGTCAAGAGTACACTCTATTAAGATTTTCAATGTTTTTTTTAAGTTTACTTCATTCGGCAGCTAAATATAGCTTTTTATTGTATCTCTTGACATCTGTAATTGAATTTTGTGCATTAACCACATGGATGAATGTCTTTAAATATGCTAATGCTTAAATTACAATTTATAAGTTATATTTTAATATAATTTAAAAAATCCCTTTCACACTTTAACTTGCTTTGAAAATTTTTGTAATTAAACCTTAACGTTTTAGAGTAAAGTTTAATAAGAATTATGCCCTGTATAACACATGCATCAAAAACCGTTTTTTCATTGATTACTGTGGTATTATATAGATTATTTAAGAAATAGAATTATTAAAGATAATTAATCCAAGTTAAGTGAAGATAGTGGGGGAAGGGGGGAGGGAGGGGCTTCGAATAGCCACATACTTTCCCCAAAAGAGCAGATATTTAGACATTGTAAAAACATTTAAGAATGCTTTGATAGAAATTAAATCTACCATGTTATGCTAAATGTCATGAATTGCTTATCTGTTTAAGTTATTAAATAATAGGGTAAAATTATCTAAAGTTTATTAAAAAACTGCTATGTACCAGATTTTGCCAAAAAATCTACTTAATTTTATAATATCTCTAAATTTATTTACACCTTCAAACTGGTATGTTGAGCTTGATATAAAAGTGGAAAAACTTAAGCATGTCTTTTTGTAGATCCCAGCACTCATTATATATTTCTTTTGTTTTTGAGTGTGTATTTATCATAATTTAGCCTTGTACCAATATTTTAACTAATTTATTTCTGTAAACGTAATTTTAATGTATTCATTATTTAAAAATAGGTTTTACTCATAGATATGCTGTATTTTTTAAGATTTGTGTTGTCAATTGAAAAATGAAAACAATTAATTAGAAATATTTTCAATACAAGTGTTTACCTTTCAACTGTGAAATCATTGATTATATTCTCAATAAAGACTACTAACTTATTAACCTGTATCATGTTCAAGAACCAAACTTTAAAATTAAATGTGAACTATGTTCCAGAACATTTATGGCATTAAACTCATATCGATCTCAAAGTCAAAACTCATTGCTCGAAGAAAGAATTTTTTGTAACATTGTCCAAATTGTAATTATGTTTCTTCTAATCTTTCAAAAAATTTAACATATTTTTGAGAGCACATGATTGTTAAAACAATTATGGAATGTCCTTTATCAAATTGCAGCAAACTATACAGTGTATACTCTTCTCTTTCAGCAAATGTGACAAGATGTCATAAACATTAAAGCACATTTAAAACAGATATTCTTAAAAAAATTAATAATCCATATTGTTTTTTAGAAAAATCATTATCCTTATAACTCTACACCAAATGTCTCTTATATGAAAAGACAAAAAAAAAAAAAAAAAAAAAAAAAAAAATTCAACAAATGACAGACGATTCTAATGCAAAAGAAATAATTCGAGACTATGAAATTGATCAGATAGTCTGATAACTGTGATGCATTTTAAAACTCTTTGAATAACATGCTGAAGATTAGAAGTAACTTTTGATTGAAACATAGCCTTAACATACTAGATTACAAATTTCTGGACTTTTCAGATTTGCATAATTTTCCAGACAAACTTTTGGTAAAGTTCCTGTGAAATCCTGTGTCAGAAATGCTGCCATTGGCTTACCCAGGTACATTACCGTATTCCGTGAAATGTTTAAGATATTTTCATAATGAAGAGACATAACTGAAATTTTATGTGTAAAATACCAGGCTATAGGTTTAAGAGTTTTTCAGAGTGAAGGAACATAAATGAGATTTCATGAGTAGTATTTCAGATGATATGTTTCGGAATAGCGGAACCTAACTGAAATCTTATGAGTAACATACCAAATTAAAGATTTCGGAATTTTTCAGAAAGGTGGAATCTAGCTGAGATTTTATGAGTAGCATTCCAGATTACAGGTTTCAGAGCTTTTCAGAATGGTGGAATTTAACTGGGATTTCACGAGTAATGTTTCAGATTGTAGGTTTCAGAATGATGGAACCTAACACAAAAGTAATGAGTAACGTTACAGATAAAAGGTTTCTAGACTTTTCAGAATGGTGAAACCTAACTGATATTTCATGAGTAACATCCCAGATTATGTATTTCTGGACTTTCCTGGCATTTCTTTGATTAAATTCCTGGGAAAACCTGTGGCAGAATAGCTGCCACATGTTTTCTCAGGAACCTTACATAATTTTTTTACAGTGTACTTGTAGGAACATTTTATGATAAAATATCAGTGCATTTTTCTGAACAGGCTATAAAAATGAACTATAGTTCTGGTTGTGATTTTTTTATGATAAAGCTTTGGATTGGATATTTTTTACACAATTCACACATTAAAATTTATTTTCCCTGCAAAGATTGTGGAAAAACTATTGCAGGAAATAAAAGCATTTTATGAATATTCAAGTAAAGTTCTATTTTTACCTACGATGTCAAATCAATTACTTTATTCAAGTTAGTTTAAGAAATATATACCTGTAGTAACATTTCATGACAAAATATCATTGTAATTTTGGGTTATAAAAATGGACTATAGTTCAGGCTGGGATTTATTGTGATAAAGTTTTGGATTTGGTATTTTTATGCAATTTACACATTACAAACGGATTTTTCCTAGAAGATTAAGACCAAACAATTTAAGAATATAAACACATTATGTGAATTTTGAAATAATGTTCCTTTTTTGCATATGTAATCAATTATACATATATATATATATATATATATATATATATATATACACTGTCTCTCAATAAGTATTTGGGCACTTTCAATTTTTGACATTTTGTCAAATATTTAAAAATATACTTGTCGGATTCTTCTAGAATTTCAAGATTAGAAGGATTATGTTTGACTTTATATTTATCAACATCCATTTGATAAACAGGGCAATTAGGGGGCCGACTAAAAAAAAAACAAAGAATAATAGAAATATTTGGGATCACCCTGTACATGAAAATGCACGAAACGACTTATCACTACAAAATACAAATATGTGGATACTGTACCACATGTACACTGATTTTTATAAGAATAGCATATATATTCATGGAAAAAGGGAGATTTTTTGAAAAAAATCAAAAAAATTCTGGTATGATTTTATTTTTATCATGCAGGGTTTTTGACCAAATTTCACGCAAATTTCAGAAATATTGGCAAAATGTAGTAAAAAAAATATAGTGCGATTAGAATATAAATATATTAAATGTTTTATGAAATAGTAGTTGCGTGAAATAATTTTTATCTGCACATGAGCAATCGATGAAAACAATTTTTTTACATCATTTAATAGTCAATTCTATGGTATAACTCGTAAAAAAAAAATCAAATCAAATATCGTGAAAATTCGAAAAGATATCATTATTATAGTAAGCTGTTTTTACGTTGCTCTCTAAAAACAGTTTAATGATAAGGGATTCTTCACAAATTGACATTTTTTGTTAACTGACTTTTAGGAAAAAATAGTATTTAATGAATACAATATCTAATACAATATTGCTGCTAATAAGTATCTTGACACCTGTGATAGAAAAGAAAAAGAGCTTTTATTCTCATTCAGGGCCAAAACTAAGAAGGGGGGGGGGAGAGAAGGGCATATACCTCGTGCTCCAGGACTAAAAAGTGCCAAATGTAGACTTACTTTGGCGATTGTTTTCATGTCTATGTTTAGAATGATATTGTTAAAATCATGTTATCTGGGGTATGCCAAAGCACAGAAAAATCTAATGATGATGGCATAAAGATCGTGTATAAAGCAGATTTTTTTTTTCGATTCGGTTTCTAAAACTATAGAAATCTGTAACTTTAAAAAACATTCTATTAAAATTATAATAATATCACTGAAATTTTATCTGTAACCGGCGTTGCAGTTCTATAAAAAGTTCAAGGGATAACCTTCCTGAAAAATTCTTAGTAACCTTTCGGATTTTTTACTATACAAATGTGTATATGTTACACGATTTTTTTTTCTTGTTGCCGTTACATAAAAAATTTTAAACATCTATATTTCCTACACTGTAAAAAAAAAAAAAAAATCTGTACAAAATATTTTTTAGAAAACTGGGATTCCTAGAAAAAAAAAAAAAAAAAAAAAAAATCTGTACAAAATATTTTCTAGGAAACTAGGATTCCTAGAAAAAAAAAATCTGTACAAAATATTTTCTAGGAAACTAGGATTCCTAGAATTGTTTATGTAACGGCAGCAGCAGAAATTCATGTAAAAGATACAGATTTACACTGAAAAAAAATCTATAAGGTTACTACATTGTACAAAAAAATTCTGTAAAGTTACTAAAAGTTTTCTAGGAAATTGGGATTCCTAGAACTTTTTGTTAATGGCAACAGCGAAAATTCATATAACATATACAGATTTGCACCGAAAAAAAAATCTGTAAGGTTACAAAGCATTTTTTATGAAACGGGATTCCTAGAATTTTTTATGTAACTACAGCCTAGGTCACAGATAAAATTTTAGTAAGATAACTGTAATTTTAGTAGATTCGTTTGTAAAGCTACAGATTTCTGTAGAGATACAAAAATTAGTTTTGTAGATTTACATATTTTCTTGTACAATGCACAGATAAAATGTTAGTAAGCACACAGATTCCGGCAACTTTACATCTGTAGGATTACAGATTTTTGTTTACAGTGTAAGAATTTTTTAGGAAACTGGAGTTCCTAGAATTTTTTATGTAACTGCAACTCAGGTTACAGATAAAATTTTAGTAAGATACCTGTAATATTAGTAGATTCGTTTGTATAGTTACAAATTTTTGTAGCTTTACAAAAATTAGTTTTGTAGAATTATTCTTTTCTTGTACAGTGTAAAGATAAAATATTAGTAAGCATACAGATTTATGCAGCTTTATATTTGTAGGAGAACAGATCTTTTTTACAGTGTAGAAAAGGTTCAGAAACTTCACAGAGTATTTTTTTTTTTTTTTCAGTGAACGGTTTTGGTTAACTAAGGAAATGTTTGAAAGGATTATAGTTGTTAACTAACATTTCAATTTATTGTATTCAGAAATAGAAAATATTATTCTTTCATTATTTTCATACCAAATATTTTCTATAATTTTCTGAAAATTTCAGTAATTATTTTTGTATTGTTTTTATTGCTTGGAAAAATTTAAAAAAGCGAATATCTCACCAATATTTTCGTGTTATATTGATAGTTCCGTTTAATAAGGCACAATGGCTATATTTCTCTGTATTTATGATAAAATAGTATATATTCTGAGATGTGCATTCTAAAATAATAGTAAAATCTGTAATCCTACAGATGTCAAGTTGCCGAAATCTATATGGTTACTAATATTTTCTACGTACGCTGCACAAGAAAAGATGTAAATCTACAAAAAAAAATGTTGTAAATCTACAGAAATCTGTAGCTTTACAAAAGAATTTATTAAAATTACAGTTTTACTAAATTTTTATCTGTAACCTGGGTTTTAGTTGCATAAAAAAATCTAGAAATCCCAGAATCCTAAAAAATTCTTAGAAATCTTACAGATTTTTTTATTTTCAGTGCAAACCTGTATCTCTTACATGAATTTTTGCTATTGCCGTTACATAAAATGCTCTAGGAATCCCAGTTTCCTATAAAGCTTTTCATAACTTAACAGTTTTTTTCTTTTACAGTGGGTTTTATTCTGCCTAACGAAATTGTGGTTGGTTTAATTTTTATCTATTTATGTGGTAGAATTTTTATCTTATGTTTCTGTGTTACAGCGAAAACTTTTAACAGAGATCCTAATTTCCACAATAATTTTATGAGGGCTTTTTTCTGTACTTTATGAGAGTAAAGTAGGGTAATCATTTTCAGAAGAAATACGCTTAATTATTTCCAAATCGTAATTCTTTCAATTTTTATGAATTTAAGTGAGACAATTGTTAACCTACACTGTTAAAAAAAAAAAAAAAAAAAAAAAAAAAAAAAAAAAAAAAAAAATCTGCAAAGTTACTAAAATTTTTCTAGTAAATTTGTATTCCAAGAACTTTTCATATGACGATAACAGCAAAATTTCTTGTAACCCAGGAAGGTTACATGAGTCTTTTGCTGTTACCGTTACATGAAAAGTTCTTGGAATACAAATCTACTTGAAAAATCTTAGTAATTGCACATTTTCTTTTTACAGTGTATTTTACTGTATTGAATTGAAAATTTTCCGTAATAACGCAAAGCAACTATACTTCTCTAAATTATGAGAGAAAAGCAGATGCTTTGAGGAGAAACCTTTATAATTCTTTCTAATCAAATTTTAGTTAATTGTACTATTTTCGTCTATTTATGAGGAAGAATTTTTAACTTATATTCCCGCGTGACGTTGATATTTTAAGAAAAAATTAAATTTCTTCAATAATTTTATAACGCCTTTTTTCTGTATTTTATGAAGATACGGAAGGATTATTGTTTTGAGAAGGAATATGTCTAATCGTTAAGTCGCAATTCTTTGAATTTTTATGAATTTAGGTGAATAATTTTTAACCTACATTTGCGTGTTACATTGGCAGTTTTTTCAATAACATATAACAGCTTTTTTTATGAGTGAAGAAAGGGTAGATTTTTATCATTTTATTTTTTTTTTCTCCTTTCCATCACTGTCGGTGTAAGTGCCGTCTCATTAATGGATGATTTTTTTTTTCTATTGAAGGGAGGTTTATCACTTGAAAGAAAGTGTATTAGCTCTAATTTGTTTTCTCGATCAAGACGTTAAGACATCCCAGGGATCTGGGTGGGAGATGTGAAGGGTGAATCCCCCTGAATAGAAGGGGGTTCCATCTAAATTGAATCGTGAGTTTAGTAGAGATACTTAATTGCCTTAAGTGGACGTTGGATAAAAGTGCATCCATCAATTTATGGGCGGTTGTGATTGCCAATTTAGCGGCAAAAATGAGAAATCGGCCGTCAACTTCAACATTTTTATTTATTTTTTAAACTTCAAAGAGATAAAGGGAAAAAAAAAAGAAAGAAAGGTACACTGTTAAAAATAAAGGTGACAAACCGGTGCCATTTGGGACCCGGAGGTGCAAAGGCGGTGCCATTTGGAACCCTAGGGTGTCATAGGAGCTTGAATATGTGGTTGGGGTGACGACAGATCTGCTACTGGATGATGGGAGCTAAATAAGGTGCCATGCACTTCGTATTGGTAGCAATGTACCACCTCATCGGGTGACTAGCAACTTGCGCATGCGCTATGACGTGTGTCTTTCTGCTTTCGGTGTCCGCAAGTAAAGTTTACGGGTGTGAGCAAATCAAAACATGGCAGTGTGTAAATTGGCGATATTAATAGAGGACTAATCACTGAGCTACAATGGAACAACAATGAGGACTTAACGATCCGATTTTCGCGACCAGTGAACCGGGCAAAGTCTGATTAAAGGTAAGATTTAGCTTTATTTTATTTTATTTTATTATTACGTTAATTTATCGTACATCCCTGTATGTGATGTCATAAAAAAACAGTAAATTAGATTTTTTTGTTAGTATGATTGATTGGTAAGTTTATTATGTGAAGCTACAAGCTACACTACACTCTCACCAAAATACCCGCCTGCTAATGTTAAACTTATGAGGCAGTTATTTTGCAATTTCTCGTTTACATGTCAATATTTTTAAATGATTTATCGAGGCCTTAGATACCGAGTAGCAATTGGAGCAAACTGCTCTAGGCACGGGAATCCTAAGGGCGCACAATTAGAAAGAGCGAAATGAAAGATTGTAAAAATATTTACATATTTTTTCATTACAAATCAGTTATTATAGACTAATCTTGTTGCAATCGGAATATTCTGTTACCATTTTACCTTGTGTTTAAACTCAACTGTTTAGATTTAATCCTTAACTGCTGTTAGTGTTCTCAGACACCGTGAGTTTTTCAAGTTTCACAGTTTAACTTGTAATTTTTAGTTTAACTATAGATACTGGTCAATTTTTTTTAGTTTGGAGTCTTATTACTACCTCTTAATAATTTTGAATAGCTGAATTTGATTTATAATATTCTTGTACATAAAGTTTAATACATAAATAGTATTCTGAGAATTAATGTAACATTTTATTCATCTTCAGATTAAATGGTCTGACAGACAGCTCACAGTATTTATGTAACAATTTTTGTCAGAGCAGTTAAGTTTAAAATATGTTTTTGCGTCTATATACAGTTAAAAGCAATTAATTTTATTCGCGAAGTTTTAATTTTTACCTTTACACGGGATCTCGGACAGCATCTGGCCGGCTTTGCATATATTGTCGGATAGATGCTATCCGAACCCCTCCTGTAAAGGCTAATTCACACCATATTGCAGCCTCGCGCCTCGCGTAACTTCTCTAATATTATTTCAGTATACCTGATTTGTCTTTGAGATGAGGGAGGGGTAACTTTTCATTTAAGAGAATTGAATACTTGCAAATCTTAACGTAATGAAAACTTATTTACAGGGTTTTCATTATTAATATTTTCCTTATTAACCACCATTATTTCCAAAATAATCTTCATAATAAGATTAGATCGGGAGGCGATAGCCCGGACAATCATTTAGTCTCATTTAAGGATAAAAATCACGGATAAAAACTCTATTTGCATATTAAAAGGCCATTTAGTCAGCCAAGTCATACCTTGGTGGGAAATGCCTAAAAACCCGAATTTAGTGGGTATCTTGGGTTTACCATTATGTTTTCTTACTCCCAATTCTTCATATTTTCATACTTTTGGTTTCATTTTCTTTCAAAAAGGTGAGAAAATGTTAGGGTATTGAATTGAATAAACCTTATGATCTGATTATCGGCTATGCAGATTTACACCCATTTTTTTTTTTCGAAAGTATTCTTTCGCATTAAACCTTATTTAGTAGCAGAATTTTATGGTTAAATAAAATAAAATATTTTTTTCAATAATAGTGATTTAAGTTTGATTAGAACGTAATCAGTCCCCCCCCCCTTTCTCAATCATCAACATCATCCGATATGACAAATGTGTAATCATGAACATTCAAATTATAAAAGGAAAACAATCTGTATTTACTCCACTGAACTTTCAGAATAGTTTACAGAAATAGTGTGCGTTCAAAAAATATAACAATGAATAAAAACTTATATCGTAATTTTACACAAATGTGAAATTTTTCCGCAGGTGATGAAGATCTCGTGTTTTAAAGGCGATTTTTGCACTGTCATTTATAAATTTTAAACACTTTTCTAATGACATAATTTTTAACAATCTTTCATTCCACCCGTTCTGAAACAAGACCAATAAACAGGGTTGGCTGTTTACCGGTAAAAACTGGGGAGAAGGTGATAAAAACCTAAGGATGTACAATAAACTGTTAGCATTTAAACTGTATTTTAATACTATTGATAAAAATTCTATTTTCATGTAATTGGTGTATTAATATATAACATCTGTATAGGGGAGAATGGGGTGGTGTGTGACTTTTTTTTTTTTTACAAAAGTAAGAATTTTATATATATATATATATATATATATATATATACAAAAAGAAAAATTTCAATTTATAGCATGCAAGGTAAAACACTTTTTAATCCCCCTGAAAAATATAGAAACATAACGTGCAAATACTATTTTATTTTAAAGCGAACGTAAGTTTCAAAATGTGTCTCATACCACCTCATTAAGAGTTATGGGATAGCAATAATAATAAAAAAGCTATAAGGCACAAAATAACCTATAGTGTCGGTAAGATAAACAATCAAACAAAGGTTGTAAGTTGATAATATATATGCCACAATATAAAATTCCAGTATCTTCATGACTGGAATGAAAATTCAGGATTCTCTGTCATAGGTGTCATTAAGGCCCCACACTAGGCACAGAAAGAGACCCGGATGATAATGTAAAAGTCTATAGGAACGTTCTTTTCAAATACCTAACTCAAATTTTAGTATTTTTACATGATTTTTTTGAACAAGACAGCTGAGGATGATCCATAACCCGCCTAGTTTTTATTTTTTCGATTTTGCTTTTATATTTTTTGTATAACGATAGTTTCAATTTCAGAACCGGTTTAAACCGATTTCGTAAGTTAAAGTAATTAAAAAAAATCTGAAACCAAAACTGAAAAAGTAAAAACTACGCCGGTTGCGGATCGCCCTAAGCAATCTTGTGCAAAATAATCACGTAAAAATATTAAAATTTGGGCGAAATATTTGAAAAGAACGTTCCCATAGACTTTGCATTACCATTCGGGTCTTTTTCTGTGCCTTGAGTTGAGCCTTAAATAATCATCAATTTATTTACATTTTGAAGTATGTATGCATATATTATCAATGTTATAATTAATATATTATCCTCTAAAAATATTTGCATGTTAGCAATTCGCATTATTATTAATTAAAAAAAGGAACTGGGAGCGTCCCATTCCTTCCTTTTCTGGCATGTCCCATTCCTCGCTACTTCCTTGTTTGTGTTAAACTTCTTGTTCAAACAAAAATGCTGCTTTAGGCTTCGTTTAAATTATGGATAATATATATAATATAATGTTCCATATATAGGGAAACTATTACATTTATACATAAACAAGCCTTAATTATATTGAAAGCAAATAAATCAAATTTAAATTGGATTTTTGAAATAATTTTTTGTTTCATACATTTGCAAGTCTATGCATATCAATATTTTTTGTAAACTGAAGAATGGATTACCATTGTTTCATCTTGTGTGCGATCGATGAAATGTTTAGAATAATGCACAAAGAGAAAAACCTACTGTCCCATTCCACCCGACTTTCTCCCATATAGCAAAAGGGTAAAATAAAGAATTATCCAGTTCCCTAAAGCTCCTGATATACACTATATGGCCAGAGATGACCGTCCACTTGCGATTTTAGACATTTTGTTAAATATCTAGAAAAATGTATGAGGAATTATCCTGAAAATCTTAATGTATAAATATAATAGACTACCTGGCCATTGCTTATCGTCCACTTGCGATTTTAGACATTTTACAAAATATCTAGAAAAATACATGAGGAATTATCCTGAAACTCTCAGTGTATAAACAATATAGTACAGGTCATATATTTCCGTGAGGATTTTTTCCAGAAACTTTATAGGGGACCGCCAACAAATTAAAAAATGTATGAATATCTTTTGAATAACCCCGTCGAAACTAATGCATCAAAAGCGCTCAAACTGTAGATTGTAATTAAGTGGCTTATTGTTATAAACTGTGTTCATTTTTATGTCGATAGCATGTATACTCGTAGAGAAATTAAGGTTTTTATAAAAATATCCCAAATTTTTCCACGATTCATCTTAATGCAAAATAATAATATTTTCTGAAAATGTGACAAACAACATTGCACATAATACCCTGTAATCAGAATTAAAAAATAACAAAAATTGTATAAAAAATGAGTAGGTTTACTAAATAATTTTTCACTGCGCATGCGTCAACGATATCAAAATTTTATTTGCATATTATGTTAGCTAAATATATAGAGCAACTTTTGTGAAAGTTGCAAAATCATAGCTTGAAAATTCTGAAAATAATCGTCAATAGAATCACTTAAAAATCCGTTATTTCCACAATGAAGCAAAAACAAGAGGGGTTGTATCCATATATTCATTGATTTATGTCAATATAGAATATACAATACGGAACTTACTACTACATTTAGAAAAAAATCCCTCAATTTTTTTTATTCATTTTGGGAACAACGGATTTTCAACTTATTATATTGACGATTATTTTTAGAATTTTCAAGCTATGATTTTGCGACTTTCACAAAAGTTGCTCTATACATTTAGCTAACATAATATGCAAATGAAATTTTTATATCGTTGACGCATGCGCGGTGAAAAGTTATTTAGTAAACCTACTCATCTTTCATACAATTTTTATTATTTTTTAATTCTGATTACAGGGTATTATGTGCAATGTTGTTTGTCAGATTTTCAGAAAAATTATTATTAAAAAGAATGAATACTTTTTGGATATCTTTTGGATAACCCTGTCAAAAGTAATGTAGCAAAAGCGCTCAAACTGTAGATTATGATTAAGTGGCTTATTGTATTAAACTGTGTTTATTTTTATGTCGATAGCTTGTATACCCGTAAAAAAATTAAGGTTTTCTACGAATCCGAAAAACAGACGAGGGGTTGTATCCATATATTCATTAATTAATGTCAATATAGGATACATAATAGGGGCGTACTAATAAATTTGAATAAAATTCCTCATTTTTTTATTATTATTACTGGTAAGGAATATCTGGACATGTTAGGGAAATTCGTTGCTAATCTGGAATAGACACTTTGTTGCAAAATATGTTTTGTAAATATGGTTATTAATGTAAGTAGTTTGTAACTCTTAATGATAACACAGGAAACGAATATCTGAATGACAAGTATGCGTTGGTCATGTAATTTTCTCGTGCTGTCCGAAAATAGGCAATAAAGAGGATAGTGCCCAGTTAAACTGATGGCATTGAGCTCGCAGGCTATACATACAACTGTGTATTATACTCTTATTTCAAAGAATAATGCCCTTCCAAAAATAAAAGAAATCAACTGTAAGTTATTAGACAGTGGATTAACTACCACTCCTCTTTATACTTAACCAATGAGCCCCTAAAACTAATCAGGGAAGTGCCTTATCAGAGTGAACCTATTTACAAAATTTGAAGAAAATTTGATAATTCTGCATGATTTCTGCATATTTATATAAATTAAAGGGGGTAGCACTCTCTTCTCCCCCCTTCATATTTAACCAATGAACCTCCAATGCTAATCAGAGAAGAACATTATAAGAATTAACCTACATATAAAATTTGAAGCAAATCTGATATTTATATAAAGAGTTATCACGCTACATATAAATCCTGCGGGCACATTAGTTGCCAGGCTTTAATAGTCTTGTGAGCTATAATTTAAATTTTATTTAAATTTTATTCTTTTTTTTTGTTGTTCATCTACCATTTTTACTGTACTTTGATGATACATTTTAATTGGACTGTCTTGTTGTGTGTTTTTCTTAATGTGTTATTATTATTATTTCAGATAATGAACTTACATTTACAATACTTACATTACCATGCTTGGTACGAGAAAATTTTCCGACTCTTTATCATGAAGAAGATGCAGAAATTTCTGTGTTTCAACCGGTTATTGTGCTCTGCAACTCAAGCAATTTGTTAAATTACTCATGCTATGTATTAATTTTATATAAACAGTTAATTACAAAAACTGATAATTTTATAAGCTTAGTTACTTTGTGGTATGCATTATTTTGGTTGTTTAACGTTAACTATAGCAAAAGCCAATTTAAATTTTTATCATTTTTATTAGATACTTATTTCTTCAAAACTTTCTCAGTGGCATCAGTTCCACATAGTGTCAAGCCTTTATTTAATAATATTTAATACATTCTTGGTGTTTACAATAAAAAAATTATTTGAACTAAAAGGTTGTTTTTTTAATTCAGTGTTTTATTCCTTTCATTATAATTACTCTTTGGGTTAAAATTTCAGATGCAATAAGTCAAAACACAACAACAATTTGGCAGAAAGTGTTTTGATGTGGATACAAGGCTAGAAATCAGCACTCGTTAGTCGTCAAATGAAACTAAATTATAGAAAAATTATTCATAGTCGTCAAATCTTGATAGCTAGCTTTCTTTAACTTTAATTTTTGTTTAGCAAATGCTTTCATTTGTATTTTTGCATACAACCCCCCCCCCCTCTGCACCATGACATCAGCACGTGTCTTAAGAATTTTGAACCTGTCAATAACCTCTAAGTTAACTTCACTTTAACCGATTACTGATAAAAGTGGTCCTTGGATATTACAACCCTGAAAACAAGATTTTCTTTTATTATGAGATATTTCTGCATCATTATATGTTCCTAATGTAAGAAACTGTATTAAAATTGTTTTAAAATTTTTGTACTCCCTTCCTCAAACAAACAAAAAAAATATGTGTGATTTGGAAATGTTTTAAATGCCACACCATAATTGGCAACCAAAGATTCTTTTATTTGCTAACTTTTTATTTTCTGATGTACTGTTAGTCTCAGATTTTTTAAAAATTAGCTTATCCCTAGTTATATCTAAAGCTCATATTTTCTTTCTGTGGACATATTTGCTTGATTATCTGCTTGTATGCATATTAGCTTTATAAAAAGAATAAGTTTTTCCAGAATCCAAATATTGTAGTTTAATCAGGTTTCATACTTATGGAAAGTCAGTTTTTATTTTGTTTAGTAAGAAAAAGAGTTTAATATATAAAATTTCCTCCCCACTTCCCTTCAATACATTAAAATTAAATATGCAATGCAATATTATTACTATTAACATGGTTGTGAAAAGAAATAAGATAATATGAAATGCAGTTGGCACATCGAAAAAAAACTGTAGGCATTATTTTGACACCTTACATACAGTTCTTAATTTCTAATCCTGTGTTATAAAATATGGATTTGCATAAGTTCACTATAAATGTAAGTACTACATATATTGTAAAAATGATTTTTTTTTACTCAATTTCATCTGTGATTTTACCACAACTATAAAATGAACTTATTTTCTATAATTCATTTCATAGCTTGATGGTTAACTTTCTTGAAGAATTTTAAATAATATGAAATATTCTTACTAAATTAAAAGTTATGCAGCATTTATTATATATTCTTTCCTAATTTGCGTTTTACATTTTTTTTAATTAGATACAGCAGGGTAGCTGAAAAAAATATTGGTGCGTTGTTTGACATTGATATTTCACAACTAAAATCTGAGAAATGCTTATTTTAAAATTTTTTAGCATTTCTTCTATTATATGAAAAACTTAATCCTCCGAAAAGTTCACAACAGTCAAAATGATCAGCAACTAATATGTTCAACGAAGTGTTGGCCTCATGGAAGCAAAATAATTTTAATGGAACTTCCAGCAGTATTGGGGCCTTCACATGGAGCAAAAACAACATTGACCTTCAACACCCATCTGCGTGGATATTTAATAACAGGTGTATTGCCTTCGAACAATCAGATCTTAACTCACTTAACTTCTGTAGAAAAGTTAGAAATAGAAAATCCCCAGTTTGCATTTTATGTAATGCGAAATTATCAAGGCATAGAATGATTTAAATCAGAATTATCTGCAGCGGATTGTCAATTCTGTGATCTTTCGTTTTCAAGCTTGTGTAAAAAATAAATATCAAGCTAGTGAACAATTTGTTAAAATATTGTTATTTCTTTTATTTTTTTAAATTAAAATATGGCATATATTTTACAGGATATAGCATTTTTCTGTGTCACCATACTTTTCAGTTGCCCTTTATATAAAATAATGAAAATACATGTCAAGCAATATACTATGTGTCAAAAAAGATGTTACGGAATACTTCTGAAACTATAAGAAAATTATAAAAATATTCATATGAAGATAGATAATTCTATTTGTACTTTATCTTATTTTGGAGTCAAAAAACATCAAATTTTTATAATTTTCCTGCATCTAAAAATGCCCAATCACAAAAATAGTTACTGGCCCTTTCTTAATCATACCCAAAAAGTTTGATCCAAACATCTGAGTTAGAGAGAGTCAAAAATCATGATTTGTTTCATTTTACAAGAAATTCAAAACAAAAAATTGAAAATCAGGCTTCAAAATGCATGACAAAGTCACAATATTTGACTCTAACTCATTGATTTTTAGAGGCAGAAAATAGGTGTATAGGTTGTGTTAAATTTTGCGATTTATTCTAACAAAACCTTTTGGGTATGACTAACAATGCAATAGTGATGACTTATGATTGGTGATTTTGAAATGCAAAGACTGTATAAAAGTTAAAATTTTGAATTTTTCTTAAAATACTCTCCATGTAAATGAAAGTACAATTTGAATTCTATGCCTTTCTATGATTATTTTTGTAGTTCATATTATCCCTCTCTGAGTTACAAAAAAATGCTACAATTTTTCTTTGGACATCTGATAATGAGTTTAAAAATATAATATTCCATCAATCTAAAAGAAAAAAAAAACTCAAAATATTGACTGATCATGATAATTTTCTCTGCAGAATTCAATTTAAAAATGGGTAAACACTTTGTATTTCATGATTCAAACCAATACAATTTCTTGACAAGCGGGGTGGGGGGAGGGGGGTTGCAACTGTGGGCCATAGATTGTGAGTGCTATTTCGCGTAGGATGCCACAGGGCACACTGGATTATGTGTGTCATCCGTTCACCCTCTGGGGCATCCTGGGTAAGTGGTATCATTATTCTCCCCTGAGATGCCATTCTTTCACCCCTTAAGGTAACTTGGATGAGGGATACCATTACTCTCCCCTAAGATGCGATCCTTTCACCCTCTGGGGCACCCTGGATAAGGGGTGCCATTACTTTCCCCTGAGGCGCCATCCTTTCACCTCCTGGGGCACCCTGGATAAGGGGTGCCATTATTCTCCCCTGTGGTGCCGTCCTTTCACCCCCTGAAACACCCTGGATTAGGGGTTCCATCCTTTCACCCTTGTAAAGGGTGCCATTTTAGCTCCTCTAGGGGTGTCACCAGTGAGACAAGCCTTTCACCCCTAAAAGGTGCAATGTGTCACCATTAGTTTTAACAGTGTAATTGTTTTTTACGAAATATTCACTCCCGAGTTATTAATGACTCTGCAGGAGAGATTAAGGAGGAAAGAAAAAAAATGGTGTGAAATTAAACACGGAAAATCTAGAAAAATTCTAGTTTGAGCATATTGTCTTATCAAGTTGTTCATTTATTAATGTGCATTGCTAAAGAAGAGGGAGGTAAGTATTCGGTAGATAATTATAAACCATGGGAAAAATAGGATAAATTAGTTGAAAAAAAATCATTTTTCACTCTTTTTTAGTATGGAAGTTTATTAAAAGTCAAAGGTTCTAATAACATATTGCACTTTACTTTAAGCCCGTATTTCGTAACACAGTTTTTGTGGTTTAATATGGTGATTCTTTTCTCTGATATTATAGCAGTTGCAAAATAATTCTTGCTCAACATTAGCTTAGTTTTAACACTGCATTAAATGACTTTTTCCCAGCGCTTACGTAATATTTTGGTGTTATATGGCTAACTTTATCATTTAATGGTTCGAAATTCACTAATACATGGGTTATGTAGCAGATACTAGTGATAATAATATTTCGGATGCAGTAATAATAAAACTAAATTATAAATGTGAGGATATTAAATAGCGAAATAACTTAATCTCAATATTTCAGTTGATTTGCTTACTGAATTTGAAGACGATAAAAAACTTTTAATTAAACACACAGTCCACAGAGAAATAAACAGTAAATGATTGGATAATGAGTTAACGCAATTAAATACGGTCACGAGCCGACATTACAATAATAATATAACAGAGAAGTGCTATTGGTTTCTCTCATTAAGCAAAACCAGCCAGTTTCTCAAAGAGTTGTTCAAAAAAAAAAAAAAAAAAAAAAATCACATAATATTTTTCTATTTATACCTCACTATTTACTACTGATATCACAGCATTCATCATCATCTTGGCTCATGAATTTCTTTGCTTATTCAAACTGAGATGGTGCACGTTTCTACGTTACTCGTTCTTTTTCCCTGCATAAAATAATGGTAATATTAAAAACTAGTCAGATGTGGCAATCGCAAAACTTTTTTCTATCTTATGAATGTTAACACTTCCTGAAAAAATGCAGCATAGAAGCTTCATTGGTTAGGAGGTTTAAACCAAAATCTAGTCATCAACAACTTGTGTCAATTTATATCTGAATCTAAAGTTTGATGAAAATCCGTGCATTAGTCTTAGAGATAGAGGTATTGCATAATGTTAAAAAAATCTCCATAACAGCGCCACATGTTAGTTGATGCATACCAAAAACTAATCAAGATTAGTTTTACTACATTAATAAAACTAAATTAAAAAATAAAATGAGAGGTTGTCTTCCTCAAAGCGTAGAATCTTTAATGAAATGCAGACACATCTATATTAAACTTATTTTTGGTACATTTTATCATTTTAATTCCATGTCTCCAGATGAAGTTAATTC
Source organism: Maratus speculifer (assembly GCA_964019185.1). Lineage (NCBI taxonomy): Eukaryota > Metazoa > Arthropoda > Arachnida > Araneae > Salticidae > Maratus > Maratus speculifer. Next base: position 146,726,884 of record OZ025294.1, read on the forward strand.
ACTGTGAATATTTTCAGTGACTTTCCCACAGCTTGTTCTTTCTACCCCCCCCCCCCTCTCTTCATAGAATTCGTAGACAAAAAAAAAAAAAAAAAAAAAAAAAAAAAAAAAAAAAAAAAAAAACATTTTTGCTTTAATTACAAATGGACTGATGGGATCCAAACTTATTCCCATTTGAATAATCCTTATCTCTCAGCTTATGAAGATATAATCTCTTAAATACATCTAATTAGAATCCTTAATTAAGAAAACATGTTATTTAATTCATATTGATCCCTTATCTTATGCAAATGAGTGAATTACATTCGGATGAATTCAAATCAACCGTTCGTAAAATCGATTAAAGAATAAAAACTTGGCATAAGTAACATTGAAAAAAATAATATAAGGAGAATCTTTTCACAGATTGAAAGCTGAGCAGGTAAGATCACTGGCAGAGCAAACACTGAGTCAAAAGGGTGTGTGTAACAGAATCTCGGCTGCACACGATGCGTTACGTTGAGCCTGGAAATATTTGCTGTTCTTGAGAGTTCGCAGGCAATCATGATAGATTCTAACAATATAGAGCGATAGTTTAGTTTATCTCCCGTTAGAATATAACTTTTTTTTCAACTGTTTAAAGACTGTGTAAAGAATGACTAGAATTTCAATTTTCTGAGAACATTGCAAAATAATTGCCTTTTCTCCTTTCCCATAAAAGGAAGGTAATCAATGATTTTGGATTTTAAAAATGCAGTTTTTTCCAGAGTTATAGAAAATGCTATACATGCGAGCTAAAGATATATTTGTAGTATAATAATAAAACTAAATAAAATTAAATAAAAGAATAGACTGAGAAGTTATCTTCTTCAAAGTGTAGAGGCTTTGATCCAAGATAAGGTAGATCTATATTATACTTATTTTTGCTGCATTTTATCATTTTAATTCCATACCTCAAGATTAAATTAATTCATTGTGAATATTTTCAGTGACTTTTTCATAGTTTGTTCTTTCTAAATCCTTCTGCATAGAATTTATGGAAAAAAATACACTTTTGCGCTAATTACAAATGGCTGATGGTATCCAAACTTATTCCCATTCGAATAATCCTTTTTCTCTCAGCTTTCTAAGATATAATATCTTAAATACATCTAATTTGAATACTTAATTAAGAAAAAAATTTATGTAATCCATATTGATCCCTTATCTTATGGAAATGAGTGCATTACATTTGGATGAAGGCAAATCAACCGTTCGTAAAATCGATTAAAAAATAAAAACTTAGCATAAGTAGCATTCGAAAAAATAATAATAAAAGGAGAATCTTTTCACAGATTGAAAGCTGAGCAGGTAAGATCACTGGCAGAGAAAACATTGAGTCAAGAGAATGCGTGTAACAGAAGCTCAGCTGCACACGATGCGTTACGTTGAGCTTGCAAATATTTGCTGTTCTTGAGAGTCTGTTGGCAATCACAATAGATTCTACCAATATAAAGCGATACTTTAACTTATCTCTCGTTACAATATAACAATTTTTTTAACTGTTTAAAGATGACTAGAATTTCAATTTTCTGAGAGCACTGCGAAGTATTTGCCTTTTATCCTTTCTCACAAAAGGAACATAATCAAAGATTTGGGATTTACAAAATGTATTGTTTTCCAGAGTTTTAGGAAATGTCATATATACTAGCTAAATATATATTTGTAGTATAATGATTATCTGAATTTTAATGTTAAGCCAAAGTACAAATATAATGTTTAACCTTTGATTACAACTCTCAAAAAACTTATGTCATAGAAACTTACGTCTGTGATTGTATCTGTGGGACCAGAAGACATAATTTACATATTTATTAACTTTATACTGTGATATTTCAATAAACGGTATTAATTAACATTGTTGTGGTCATTAAAAAAAGTATGTGCGTTTTAGATTGAGGGTATATGTTAAAATCATGAACGTCGTGCTATAGCTTTATATGAGAAATAGAGGGTATATGGATCTTTTTACAAAATTACTGAAAGTATATGATGTATAACTCCGTAGACCCTTGACTATACGCCTGCTTTTTAACTAGAAATTATTTTCATTTCCCTTTAATCCCGAAATCTGAGTAAATACGATCACTGGCAGAGCAAAAACTCAGTCAAAAGGATGTGTTTAATAGAGCTCAGCTAAACACGATGTGCTACGTTGAGCTTGCGAATATTTGCTGTTCTTGAGAGTCCACAGGCAATCATGATAAGTATAGGTTCTACCAATATAAAGCGATACTTTACTTTATCTCCCGTTACAATATAAAAAAATTTTCAACTGTGTAAAGATGACTAGAATTTCAATTTTCTGAATGTACTGCAAAGTATTTGCCTTTTCCCCTTTCCCATAAAAGGAATGTAATCAATGATTTTGGATTTAAAATTGCTGCTCCCAGAGTTCTAGAAAATAATCTATCTGTGAGCCTAAAATATATTTGTAGTATAATAATAAAACTAAATAAAACTAAATAAAAGAATAGACTGAGAAGCTATCTTCCTCAAAGCGCAGAAATTTTGATCAAAGACAGGGCAGATCCATATTATGCATTTTTTTCCTTCATTTTATCATTTTAATTCCATGCTTCGAGATGACTCTAATTGACTGTGAATATTTTCAGTGACCTTTCACACAGCTTGTTCTTTCTAAATCCCCTTTCATGAAATTTATGAAAAAAAAATACATTTTTGCGCTAATTACAAATTGACTGATGGGATCCAAACTTATTTCCATTTGAATAATCCTTTTCTCTCAGCTTCCAAAGATATAATCTCTAAAATACATCTAATTTGAATATTTAATTAAGAAAACATGTTATTTAATCCATATAATCCCTTATCTTATGCAAATGAGTGCACTACATTCCGATGAAGCAAATAAACTGTTCGTAAAATCGATTAAAGAATAAAAACTTGGCATAAGTAACACCGGAAAAAAAATAAAAGGAGAATCTTTTCACAGATTGAAAACTGAGCAGATAAGATCACTGGCAGAGCGAACATTGAGTCAAGAGGGTGCGTGTATCAGAAGCTCAGCTGCACACGATGTGTTACGTTGAGCCTGTAAATATTCGCTGTTCTTGAGAGTCTGCAGGCAATCATGATACATTCTACTAATATAAAGATATACTTTACCTTATATCTCGTTACAATATAACAATTTTTTTCAACAGTGTAAAGAAGACTAGAATTTTAGTTTTCTGAAAGCACTGCAAAGTATTTAGCTTTTCTCCTTTCTCACTAAAGGAACGTATTCAATGATTCCGTATTTACAAAATGCTGTTTTTTTTTCCAGAATTTTAGAAAATTCCACATCTGCTAGCTAAATATATACTTGTAGTGTAATGATTATCTGAATTTTAATTTTAAGTTAAAGCCTTTAATAGTTCTCTGTTTAGTAAAAATATGATGTTTAACCTACGACTACAACTTTTAAAAAACTTACGTCATAGAAACTTACGTCTGTGATTATATCTGTGAGATCAGCTAACATAATTTACATATTTATTCACTTTTTACAGTATTATTTCAAGAAACGGTATTAATTAACATTGTTCTGATCATTTAAAAAAAAGTATATGCGTTTTAGACTGAGGGTATACGTTAAAGTCATGAACGTCATTCTGTAGCTTTATGTGAGAAACAGAGGGTGTTTGGATCTTTTTACAAAAATACTGAAAGTATATGGTGTATTCCTTTGTATACCCTTGATTATACGCCTGTTACATAACTAGAAATTATTTTCATTTCCCTTTTATCCCAAAATCTGAGCAGGTAAGATCACTGACAGTGCAAACACTGAGTCATGAGGGTGTGTGTAATAGAAACTCAGCTGCATACGATGGGTTACATTGAGCTTGCAAATATTTGCTGTTCTTAAGATTCCACAGGCAATCCTGATAGATTCTAGCAATATAAAGCGATAATTTAGTTTAATCTCTCCTTATAACATAACATTTTTTTCACCTGCGTAAAGATTACTAGAATTTCAATTTTCTGAGAGCACTGCAAAGTATTTGCCTATTCTCCTTTCCCATAAAAGGAATGTAATCAATGATGTTGGATTTACAAAATGCTGTTTTTTTTTTTTCAGAGTTCAAGAAAATAATATATTTGCGAGCCTAAAATATATTTGTAGTATAGCAATAAAATTAAATAAAAACTAAATGAAGAATAGACTAAGAAGCTATTTTTCCCAAAGCGTAGAAATTTTGATCAAAGACAAGGCAGATCTATATTATGCATTTTTTTATGCTTCATTTTATCATTTTAATTCCATGCCTCGAGATGAATCTAATTCATTGTGAATATTTTCAGTGACTTTCTCACAGCTTGTTCTTTCTAAATCCCCTTTCATGAAATTTATGAAAAAAAAATACATTTTTGCGCTAATTACAAATTGACTGATGGGATCCAAACTTATCCCCATTTGAATAATCCATTTCTCTCAGCTTCCTAAGATGTAATCTCTTAAATACATCTAATTTGAATTTTTAATTAAGAAAACATGTTATTTAATCCATATTGATCCCTTATCTTATGCAAATTAATGCATTACATTTGGATGAAAGCAAATCAGCTGTTCGTAAAATCGATTAAAGAATAAAAACTAAGCATAAGTAACATTAAAAGAAAATAAAATAAAAGGAGAATCTTTTCACAGATTGAAAGCTGAGCAGGTAAGATCAGTGGCAGAGCAAACACTGAGTCAAGAGGGTGTGTGTAACAGAAGCTCAGCTGCACACGATGCGTTACGTTGAGGCTGCAAATATTTGCTCTTCTTGAGAGTTCGCAGGCAATCATGATAGATTCTAGCAATATAAAGCGATACTTTAGCTTATCTCCCGTTACAATATAATTTTTTTTTCAATTGTGTAAAGATGACTAGAATTTCAATTTTTTGAGAACATTGCAAAGTATTTGCTTTTTCTCGTTTCCCCATAAAAGGAACGTAATCAATGATTGAAGCCAATGCCATATCTGCTAGCTAAAAGTATGTTTGAAGTATAATGATGATTTGAATTTTGATGTCAAATCAAAGGTGTTATTACGGCTAATGTTTAGTACAAATGTAATGTTCAACACTCGTTTACAACTCTAAAAAAAACTTGGGTTATAGCTGTCATTGTATCTGTGAGATCAGACGATGCAATTTATATATTAATTCATTTTGTACCGCGATATTTTGGGTAACTGTGAAATCTCTTTTTCTTTTCTTAAATTATCCCAATATTATTTCCAGTCATCAGGACCATTTAAGTTTCATTTCTTTTCATCGGAGGAAATTAATTAAATTGATTTAAGAAAAGAAAAAGAGATTTTATTAAAACAGAAATTAGGTGACAAATTCATTGTAATATGGGGCTGCTTTTCGTTCAACGACATGGTGTCATTTACATATCTTTCAGGATAATATAATTCAAATACACATGTACAAACTCTTTTTGACCATTTTTCATTTGTTGCAACACTTTTAATATAAAAAACGGATATAACAGTGAGATAATGCACCTATCCACACAAGTCGTGACATAAAACTTTAGTTCTATAAGAAAACTATTGAAGCTGTGCAAGTGCCGGTCAAAAATCCTAATTTTGATCCTATCGATAACTTATGGGGAGATCTAGAAGATGAGTTTATATAAATGAAAGGCATTTTCTCCAGTATCAGGACTCAGAATTACAATTGAAGATGAATTGTACAAAACAAACCCGAACTGTGCTAAAAGTTAATGATGTCGAGGTATAATGGGATATTTGCAATTATTAAACTCCGTAGGTGGGTGCTTAATACATTAAATATTTGCTTCCTCAATTACTATATTAAATTTATTTTACTGTCTTTAATGTTTTTACACAGGCAAAAATAGTGTTTTTTTATGCAATTACTTTATAATGAAATACTTGCGGTCGAATTTTTTTTAATTTTTTATTAGCTTTTCAGCTTGATGATACATATTATAAGGAAAAAAGTTTCATTTGTTTTAAACTTTATAAAAGAAATTGATATTTTTTTGCTGTCCTTACAGTTTTTACACGCGCTGTAATTAACAGTGTTGTAATCACGCAGATATACGCTATAGGTTGATATGCTATATACTGAAGGTATATGTTAAAGTCTTGAGTGTCGTTCCTAGAGTAAATGCTGTAGCTTTATTTGAGAAACAGAGGGTATAGTGCAAAATACTGAAACTATAAGTGTATACCACCGTATACCCTTGACTATACGCCTGTTAATTAACTAAAAATGATTTTAATTTTCTTTTAATCCCGAAAACTAAAATCGTTATATTGAACTGCTATCTTTAACCCCTTGAGGAGCGGTGGAGTATATTTTATCCCACCTATGATTTGTGAAGATTCACACCAGAAAAAATTGATGAAATTTTACTTTTCTAACTTTGGTGGAAAAAGGTCTCGAAACTATTTTTACTTATTTTCAAATTAAAGTTTTCTAATTTTCCGGTGAAAGATCAGAATTATAAAGAGCTATTGCTTGCCCTATAAAGGGTTAAGACGTTCAAAGGGCTAAAATGCCATTTTGACAACATTTTTAGAAATATATTCTATTTTTATCACAAAACTGGCCAAGACGTCACATTATATAGCTCTTAAATAAGAGAACCTGCCAAATTGATGTGTTTAAGAGCAAAATGATTTAAAATTAAGTCAGTATAAGCAGTTTGGATTAGAGATAATTTTTCTTCAACTTCTATTAGTGTTTAATTTATTTTTGCTATAAGTATTGATCCTGCGAAAAATTTGTCAGCATAAAGTTTGTAGATATTACTAAGAAGATGTATAATAAATTTAATCGAACTTGATATTTTAAGAATTGACGAAGTCATAGATTCTTTTTCTCTTCCACCCGCCTTTTTCTTTTCGTTTTTTATTTATTTATTTAATTTATTTATTTAAATATTTTTGCAATAAGAGTTACTCCTATCAAAAATTTGCAAATACAAATGTTTTAGATAATACTAAGAGCATTTATAAAAAAAAAATTACTTGAATTTGATATTTTGAGAACTGACAAAGTCATTAATTTTTAACTCTCCAAAATCCCATTTTTTTCGCCCCTTAAGCCCATTTTTAATTTTATCAAAAATATGTCATGCATAAACTCTTGGCCCATTTTTTAGAAGTAATATAAACTTTAAACTGATTCGCTATCTAGTTTTAAGAAGTTATGGGGTTTTTTCGGTTTCACAAAATCCCTCTCTATTTCTACCGCCTTGGTCTGATTTGTTCATTAAAGAACTTGATCGAGATTTTTTGCCCCTTGATTTTCTGTATCAGTTCGGAAGAGATCTGAGAAGAATTAAAAAAGTTATCGCGTTTCATAAAAAATTATACAGATAGATAGATAAACTTTTTTACTAATGGTAGTTTTATGGTCTAGGGGGTCATGATCGGTAAAGATGTGCAAAAAAGTTTCAGAAATTCCAATATAGGAGCGATCGAAATTGGTAGTATTTCAAACGAAATATACCTAAAGTACATTTTTGCAAGATGTCGTTTTCATGCAAACCATTGAATGAAAGCTAGATTCTTGAAAACAAAGCAAACGAAAAAAATTAAATTTCCTATTCCAATTAAGATAGAAACTAAGGCCGTAGCTAGAATTGAATAATAGGGGGAATGGGCTCAGGAAAATGTAGGGGAAGTTCATATTTTCTTTCCCTTTCTCTGGCGCAGAAAGATAAATTAGAGCATATTCACATTGTAGGTACTATGCTTCTTATTAAACTTTTGTAATAACTTCGTTTTAGGCTGCGAAAAGAATATGATGATGGAAAGTTCGAGTATATAACTAGTTTAATATTAAACGCTTTGTAGCTTCATATGTACAAATAGGATGAGCAAGTGTTGAAATTCTGAATTTGTTTGCAATTCAGTATTTTTGCAAAACTGTGAAGAGGCCTCAAAACTAAAACAGATTTTTGAAAATAATTACATTTGGATTTTCGGCATAGAAATTCATTTGGTGACCTTGAAATCTTTTCCAGGGGAGGGTGGTGGGCTCAGCACCCATAGAACCCCCCCCCCCCCCCTAGCTGCGGGCCTGGTAGAAACATGACTTAAACGTCATTTTAAACAGAAAAAGAAAAGAAATTTTTAAGTCAATCAATTTTTTTTAAGAAAATTTGTAGATTTTTGTGCTTTGTCCCCCCCTCCTTCCTTTTTAAACGCAATATTCATTGATTTATAATTTTATAACTTACTCTAATATTTCACCTGATATCCTTTGTAAATGAAATATCAGACAGGGAAAATGTATTTGGTCATATTGGAAGGCGGTTGTACCCATCTGGCGTTGGCCTCACCCCCTCCCCTCCAATGAATGAAAAAACTATCCAGAGACATTTTGCCTTCGGCTGGAAAGTAAGCACGTCATGTACCTAGCGGCTAAAATGTGTGTTTTATATTTATGAGAAAGACCTCGAAGAATAATAACTGAGGAGGGGATCTTTTATCCTTTTCCTTTGTTTGGTTTGGGGATAAAAAAGTAACATTAATAAATCGGTTACTGTTAGATGAATTAGGGAAGAAAAACAGATTTTTCATTCGTCTATACCATGACATAATTAAAAAAATTGCATAAAAAAACAATATTACTATTTGATTGGAATTAAATTTATTTTTTGTTAGAAATTAACACTAGAAAGACGGGAATTTTCACACAGATTTTATAAAAATTACATAATTCCAGAATTTTTATTTAAAACTGTTTAAGTTATTTAATTAACCCTTTTTTTTCTTTGTTTCTTTTAAACATGTTTTAGAAAGAAATTTATGGTTCGAATCGAAATATGTTCCCTTAGTAGGGGCCAAATTGGCCCCTTGCCGTCATTCTAGTGTTAAGACTTGATCGGAAAATTTTAACAGTATGCTTTACATTAATCCTTTATTTATGTTATTTTATTTATTTATTTTTAAATAAGCACTATTTCCATTCCCCTTTAAAAGGAATATTTTAAAAAAGCTTAATACTGAATATAAATGCTCAGTATTTACTGATTGTTGTGATAAAAGTATTCCACGTGTGATTTAAGATCTTTTGTCACTCATGGTAATGATGCTAATTTTTGCTTGCTTTTATATGTAGTGAGAAATTTTTCGTTATTTCCTCTTTATAAAGATTATACATATATATTGCTCAGTTTCAAAAGAGTAGTAATATTTTAGATTTATTTATTTATTTAATGTAGAAAAAGAAAGTGTTTTATGTACATTAATTATCTTCAAAAACGTCAGTTAATACAAAATACGACTTCAGGTTATAAGAAAGATGAAATTATCAAATACAATCATGCATAGGTTGGTTTGTCAACTGCAAAAAATTATCATCTAGATATGATGGTGCTTTAAAACTGTTCTCAATTGCTCTGATCAACAAGCGCTAAGTATTTTGATACATTTACAAATTCATTTTTTAACTCTTTTGTTGTTTTTTTAACTCTGCCTCTCAAAAAGATAAGATCTGACTGTGGAAACGAATTCAAATCGAACTAAGTTCATTTTATGATAATTAAATTACCTATCGAATTATACACGATTTTGATCACGTGATCACGTATTTTTATCCCCTTGTAAGACTAAGTTTGACGGCTTGTTCTAAAATATCTGCTTATTGCGTTTGCAAAAAAAGAAAAAAAAAACGGAATATTGAGTGAAATTAGATAGTTTCCTGTTAACAATATCTGCTAGTTTCATGCATTTCCGAACAAAATTAAATTAAAGCATATGCTGGAGTTGCCCTTTTTTTATTTAAGAACACTGTTAATCGCAGTCCAATAATGATATTTTAAAGATTAATTTTTCGATTTTCGATTGATTTCTTTCAGCTAATCAACCACTACAAAAATGGCTTTAAAAAAACTATTTATTTATAATTTTGTTGCTATTTAATTTTAGCGGATTTCATTTGTATCCATTATAACACATTCACTAAGGGTTATAGCAATCCTGTTAATTTATTTCTAAAATTTGTTGGTATTTGCTAAGCTAAATGCTGATTATATATATATGGGTTATTTATTTTAACATAATTTTTAAACTGTTTAATTTACACCAATATATGGATATTCGTCTAGTTATATCTATAGTTAAATAGCTATATTTTAAATATCAAATTATTTTTAATGTTATTGATATAATTTTTGGTATTATTATTAATAATATTATTACTATTATTATTTTTTTATTTATTATTATTATTATTATTATTATTATTATTATTATTATTATTATTATTATTATTATCCTATATTAAGATAATGAGTTTTTACCATGTAAAGTCACAATAAATGTTACTGATTAAAGTAACAATAATGTATTTTAAGTTATATGTTAATATGAATGTTATCTCTTAATTCTAATTTTAATCATTTTATTAATTTAATTTTATGTTAATATCGATTATTATTTTTTCCGGTTCAATTATATTTCCATTCAGCTTTATCTTTTTTGTTTGTTATGGATAACTATTATTTTTACTTACTTTCAACTCCTTTTTGTAAAATATCTTTGTTCCTTGTTTAATAATTTGGTTTTTGTGTGATGGTAGTCCCAAATTCGTATTGTTTTGCTTTTTCATGGCAAATACGAAGATGAAACCACACACTCCATTTGTAGTTCCAAAGTATTTGGGGCCTGAAGATTCTCCTTTGGTTCTACAAATTTCAATTGTATTCATATTATTCTTTTTTTCCTTTCATGTTCAATGTGCTATAAGTTATTATATTCAATGATTAATTTCAAATGGTTAATATTGTTTACTATAATTCAATTTAATTCTTCGTTTTGGTTTATTGTTTTATTGATAAAATCCGTTGGTGAATCTTGTCTACTTTTAATGGTATTATATATATATATATATATATATATATATATATATATACTCTTTTATGAAAAAAATATAAAAAATGATGAAAAGATGAAAAAAATGTAAAAATGGGTGAAACAACAATGAACCACAAAAGAGCAACACCAAAAAAACATAACAAAATAAACTCCCTGCTCTTCAGAAGGTGGGAGGAGCACAGGTATCAAAAAATTGTACAAAAGTGTATCCTCACAGGTTTCGCAAGGCATCACAAAGCTGCATACTCCAATTATATAAAAAATAACTGAGAAAATTAAGAAAAATTTTTTTAATATACCAAAACAGTAAAATAAATTAACATTAAAAAATGAATTTAATAAATATCCAACAGCAAAGTCATAAAGTAAATCAACTCATAACATAACATAACTCAAAAATATTATATTTAGAAATTTCCAAAGTAACATGAAGAACATCAAAAACTAAACAATAAACTAAACTAAATAGACATGCAGCAATGCGATGCCCCCACCTTTACCTATGAGGAAAAAGAAAAAAGATACCTGTTAGAAAATTTCCATTACAAACCTCCATACTTGATTGAGCGGGGGAAACTGTTAGGCCTAAGATGACAGCAGGCCAGCTTCAAAGTTTTAAACTCCTTCGAATTGTCTTTCCGTTGTTCACTACTGTCCATTTTCAAGCTTGGTCTGTCACTCTCAAAATGTTGACAATCATCACCCTGTGAACTTTCCTTGTCGGACTTTCATTCACAGATCTTCATATAATTCAACACCCAAGAAGCAACTTCCATAATGGCGTTTGGCCCTACTGTTGCCACTTCAAAAAACCTTTTTTTTAATTCATTTAAATAAAAAAATATAAAATTATGAGGATAAAAATTATTGTAAAACAAATTTGCAGCAAATTTAAAAATTTGTGTTTCCAAAATTTTTCTCGACCCACAAATATTATAATATCTAATTATTTGACCCAAAATTATATTTACAAAAACTCTTTTACTTAAATTGGAATGCCAATGAGGCATGGAGTGGGTTTTAAAATTAAAAAAAGTTCTTTTATCAAATAATTTAACAACTAATTCTTCACTTTCAATATTTAAGTCAAGATCTAAAAAAACAACATGTAAATTATCGTCTGAAGCACAATTTAACTTTAAACAAGGTGGATAAATGTGATCAATCGATTCCAAAAAATTATAATCGAAGACAATTATGTCATCGATTTAATGATGACATCGATTTAAATCGATGACATAATTGTCTTCGATTATAATTTTTTGGAATCGATTGATCACATTTATCCACCTTGTTTAAAGTTAAATTGTGCTTCAGACGATAATTTACATGTTGTTTTTTTAGATCTTGACTTAAATATTGAAAGTGAAGAATTAGTTGTTAAATTATTTGATAAAAGAACTTTTTTTAATTTTAAAACCCACTCCATGCCTCATTGGCATTCCAATTTAAGTAAAAGAGTTTTTGTAAATATAATTTTGGGTCAAATAATTAGATATTATAATATTTGTGGGTCGAGAAAAATTTTGGAAACACAAATTTTTAAATTTGCTGCAAATTTGTTTTACAATAATTTTTATCCTCATAATTTTATATTTTTTTATTTAAATGAATTAAAAAAAGGTTTTTTGAAGTGGCAACAGTAGGGCCAAACGCCATTATGGAAGTTGCTTCTTGGGTGTTGAATTATATGAAGATCTGTGAATGAAAGTCCGACAAGGAAAGTTCACAGGGTGATGATTGTCAACATTTTGAGAGTGACAGACCAAGCTTGAAAATGGACAGTAGTGAACAACGGAAAGACAATTCGAAGGAGTTTAAAACTTTGAAGCTGGCCTGCTGTCATCTTAGGCCTAACAGTTTCCCCCGCTCAATCAAGTATGGAGGTTTGTAATGGAAATTTTCTAACAGGTATCTTTTTTCTTTTTCCTCATAGGTAAAGGTGGGGGCATCGCATTGCTGCATGTCTATTTAGTTTAGTTTATTGTTTAGTTTTTGATGTTCTTCATGTTACTTTGGAAATTTCTAAATATAATATTTTTGAGTTATGTTATGTTATGAGTTGATTTACTTTATGACTTTGCTGTTGGATATTTATTAAATTCATTTTTTAATGTTAATTTATTTTACTGTTTTGGTATATTAAAAAAATTTTTCTTAATTTTCTCAGTTATTTTTTATATAATTGGAGTATGCAGCTTTGTGATGCCTTGCGAAACCTGTGAGGATACACTTTTGTACAATTTTTTGATACCTGTGCTCCTCCCACCTTCTGAAGAGCAGGGAGTTTATTTTGTTATGTTTTTTTGGTGTTGCTCTTTTGTGGTTCATTGTTGTTTCACCCATTTTTACATTTTTTTCATCTTTTCATCATTTTTTATATTTTTTTCATAAAAGAGTATATAAACTTTGTGCAAAGACAGAGCTGCTATGCGCCGGTTGCATAAAGATAGAAATATTTTTTTTTCACTTTGTCAAGATATATATATATATATATATACATATTTAGTTCTAAACGTCCAAAAATTGTTAGAATTAAATATTGTATATTTTAAACGAATAAGTGTTTGTAACAGATAAATACTAACTTTGCTCAATTTATTTAAAGTTTAATTTAGTGCATCTGAAAAAAGAGATAAATGACTTATCTTTTCATTGTAGCTCATACTAATATAATGTTTCCCTTAAGAACAGCTTTATTTGCTAGAGATCGGAAAACTTTTTAAATTAATATAAGGAAAAAATGGCTATATGTACAGGGTGTTCAAAAATAACAATCCATTTCTATGAAAACATTAATTTATTGTACTAAAATAATTAATAACACAATTAATCAATAGGTAAATGAATCACAGCAGATGTAAATTTTCCTAGTGGGTGAAAAAATCCGGAACAGGATTCGAACCAGGGAGGTATTGCAGATGTAAATGTTCCAAGTGGGTGAAAAAAAGTCCGGGCGAGGATTCGAACCAGGGATGTGTTGGCTGAAACCGTCTATGCTCTTTCAATTGAGCCACCCCGGAAGAATACAGGAGGACAATTTTCCCTCCAATTAACCTTAACGATAACATAATCTGGTCTGATACTTTGGATAAGGTCAACAGAAGAATCGAAGGTCAACAGAAGAATCGAAGGTCAATATATGGAACTTCAGAAAACGCTGCATACGAAATTATATCAGAATAACTAATAACACGATTAACCAGTCGGTAAATGAATTATAGCAGATGTAAATTTTCCAAGTGGGTGAAAAAAGTCCGGGCCAAGATTCGAACTAGGGATGTAATGGCTGATGGCGGCTTATTGTAAATATTTTATAGGATTCCTCTGAATGATTTTAACATTATATATTTATCTGATAAACATACATCATAAGTCGTAGTAAATAAGCCATCTGCCATAATTTTTAAGGTCAAATTGTCCATTGTAGATCTTTTTTTTAGTTTCTTTTATTTATGTAACATAAATTAATTAATTAATTAACGTAAAAATCAAGCTTTCAGATTTTTGCAAATTGTTGGGTGACACATAATCATTTTATTTTCTATCTGTTATTTACATCATCTTTTACCCTCTATAAGAGTTTGGCACGTAATATTCCGTTCACATAGCTCAAGGTTTCACTGCAATATAATCAATATTTCAGATAATATAATTCTACAGATTTAAAGAATTTTGATGCATTGAAGAATTATTAATACTCTCAGGGGATAAATTCATATTTATGTATATATATGGGAAATCTCCTCCACTATTAGATCTGTATATTATTTTCTACGCATCGCAACTCTGATGAAAAGGCTCTCAGTGAGGTAGACGATTTTGAAGCAGCACTGTTAAAAATCTGCTGCATTTTGCTGCAACGCACTCCCCTGCTTGTATAGAAAACGGTTACTTGGCCGTGAAATGGCGCTTTCTCATTGGTTGGAATAGAGATATTATATACAAGTGGTGGAGGGCGTTGCAGCAAAATGCAGCAGATTTTTAACAGTGAGCTATTAATTCTTGAGAAGCCAGACGATTTAAACGGTAGAAAAAAGAACTGAACGGAAGAAAGGATAATGGAATGTTTTTAGTTTTAAGTTGATGTAAAAAGAACAAAAAGAATGTGAGATGAAGACGATTTCCCGTATAAGATGTAATTGATTAATTAGAGTTATGATTGTTTGTTTTGTAAATAGTCTTATGTAAATATTTTCTCTGTAAATAATTTAAGTTAATATAAGTATTTAAAAGTTAAACGGTGTCAGATATGAATCAATTATGAGTTAATTATAATTCCGCAAGAACTTTTAGGAAGAAGAATTCCATAAAATTGGTATTCAGAACTGGGATATACGAACGCCCACAGAGATGGAAATAATTTCTGAAGAATGTCTTTGAAGCCGAAAAATTATGTGATGAAACTGCTTTCACAGTGTATACAGCTGAACATCTGATTATGAAGTGAGTTTATTATTTTTTTTTCTTTTCAACAATGGCGAAATTAGTAGATTTAAAGGAATTAGAACTTTCATTAAAAACAGAAAAATCATCTAGTATTAAGACATTGCATAAATTAATTTTTGGAGAAATCGGTGACAGAAATAATCGACGTAGAATTCGGAATTTTACTGGGTTTGTGTTTGAAGTAGATTCCGATGAATATGAATCAAAATTGAAAGAAATTAAAGATAATTTTTCTGTCAACGATTTGATAACCATTTGCAATGTTTTGTGTATAAATAATTCCGGAACTTTTGATGAAATTGCTGCCAGAATAATTTCTAGTTTATGTGATTTTAGTATTTTGAAAATTAATATGATACCCGATGAAGGTACTCTTAGTGATGACGAGAGTGCCGATGAATTTAATGATGATTTACATGATAAAACTAAAAGTATTTCAAATGTTTTTGAAAATAATGTGAGAAATGATTCTGGTAGTTCTAATTGTGAAAGTAATGAAAATCAGAAAATTCTAATTCCTGATTATGTTATTAAACCTAGTATTTCTATAAATGACATAGAATCAATGATAATGATGTTTGAAGGCAATGAAGTACAAAATATTAAAGTGGCTTGCCGATTTTGAAGATATTGTTTCATTGTTTAATTTTAGTGATTTGCACAAACTGATTTTGGCTAAACGCCGTATGACAGGCAAAGCTAATTTATTTATTGAAAGTGAAACAAATATTAATTCGTGGTCTAAATTAAAAGCCTTACTCATTTCGGAATTCGGACAAACGTGCAATTCAGCTGAATTACATGAATTGCTATCCAAAAGAAAAAATAGACCACATGAATCATTGGACGAATATTTTTTAAATATGAAACAATTATGCTCAAAAGGCAATATTGAAGATTCTGCTCTTATCCAGTATGTAATAAATGGAATTAATGACCCTATTTCTAAAAAATCTTTTTTGTACGGTTGCCCCAATATTGCTGAATTTAAACAAAAATTAAAGGTTTATGAAAAAATAATGTCGGAGTATGAAAATGCAAAATCTCATAAATATGAAGGAGCTAAGCCTAAAATTAAATCCGAAGTTGAAGCTAAGAAAAAATTTAAGCCTGTAAAGCCAAGTATGCGTTGTTTTAATTGTGGCGGGAATAATCATAAGAGCATTAACTGTGTAAATAGAGATAAAGGGCCGCTTTGTTTTGCTTGTAACGCTTATGATCATAAATCATTTCAGTGTAATAAATCTAAAGATACAAATGTTAAAAATGCTCAGTCATAAGTAAACACTATTACATCCCAAGATTTAATTCTGAAAGAGATAAAGCTTTATTCTTTGCGTTTAATCTCTTTAATAGATACTGGTAGCCAAAAGACTTTGATAAAGAAAAGTATTTATGATAATTTGAAGAACTTTGTAGAGTTAAAACCTACGAGTATCACTTTGACCGGTCTAGGAAAAGCCTCAATTGAACCAGAAGGTTGTTTCAATTCAGAAATCGAAGTAGATGGTTCAAAATTTAAAGTTACCATTTTTGTTGTTAATGACAATTGCATTAATTTTGATTTAATTATTGGCACTGATGTTATTCATCAAGGTACATTAACTATTTCTGAGAATGAAGTGAAACTGTTTAAAGCCTAATGACTTTTTAGTTAATATTGTAAATGTTTTGGATGAGCCTAAAATTGATTTAAGTCACATTGCTGACAAAAAATTGCGATAAGAGTTATACTCTTTAATTGAAAATTATGTACCAATTAAAACTAAAACAGTAGATGTTAAAATGAAAATTAATTTAACTGATGAAATTCCTGTTTGTTCTTCCCCTCGAAGTTTACCGCCATGCGAGAAAAAAATAGTCGAAGACCAAATTGAGGAGTGGCTAGCTCAGGGAATCATTCGAAAAAGTTCTTCTAATTTTTCTTCGCCGGTTGTGTTAGTCAAGAAAAAAGATAATACAATGAGACTTTGTGTTGATTACAGACATCTTAACAAAAAGACCGTGCGTGAGCATTTCCCCTTGCCAGTTATCGATGATGTAATAGACCAATTACATTCTGCCGAAGTATTTACCACCATAGATTTGAAAAACTGTTTCTTTCATGTAGATGTTGAAGAAGACTCGCGGAAATACACCTCTTTTGTCACTCATGAAGGACAATACGAATTTTTAAAATGTCCATTCGGGTTGACCAATAGCCCCAGTGTTTTTCAAAAGTATATTTATAATGTATTTCGAAACCTATTAAAAGATCAAATTGTAGTTATCTATATGGATGACCTAATAATTCCTGCTAAAAAAGAAGCTGAAGGTCTAGAAAAATTAAAACTTGTTCTCGAAACTGCATTGGAATATGGGTTAGAATTAAGTCTTAAAAAGTGCGATTTTTTGAAGCGTGAAATTGATTTCTTGGGGTATAGAATCATAAATGGTAAATTGTATCTCTCCCCACTGAAGACTAAAGCAGTAATAAATTTTCCTGAACCAAAGTGTACCAAATATGTTCAAAGTTATTTAGGACTGACAGGATACTTTCGAAAATTTATAAGAAATTATTCGGTTATAGCTAAACCGTTAAGTGACCTCTTAAGAAAAGATTCCAAATTTAAATTTGAGATAGAAGAATAAAAAGCTTTTAATGAATTGAAACGTATTTTGTCGTCAGAACCAGTACTTTTGATTTACAATCCCAAAAGTGCGACCGAAATCCATTGTGATGCCAGTATTGATGGCTATGGAGCTGTTTTAATGCAACAATCTCCAGTAGATAATCAGTTTCATACAGTTTATTTCGCCAGTAAAAAAACCACCTAAGCTGAACGAAAGTAGACTAGCTACGAATTAGAAATTTTAGCTGTAATTGAAGCCCTGAAAAAGTTTAGAGTATATGTGCTAGGTATTCCATTTAAAATTGTAACCGATTGTAATGCATTTAAAATGACTATGGATAAAAAAGAAATGAGTACAAAAATAGCTAGATGGGCGATAATGTTATCCGATTTCGATTATATTATTGAACATAGACACGGTAACATGCCTCATACTACTAAGCATGTTGATGCATTAAGCAGATATTCCATTTGTATGGTAATCCAAGATAGCTTAACCTTAAAAATTTTCCAAGCTCAGGAAACCGATGAGCATATTAAAACAATAAAAGGAATCCTAAAAGTAAAATCTTATGATGATTATCTAGTTAAAAATGATGTTCTTTTTAAATGTGTTAATGGTAACGATTTATTAGTTGTACCGGAAAACATGCAAATGAATATAATCAAGGCCACTCACGAAAAAGGTCATTACGCAGTTGCAAGAACATAGAAAAATTTAGAAAATGATTTTTACATCCCCAAAGTTAAACAAATATTGAGAAATGCATAGCAAATTGTGTTCACTGTATTTTAATTAACAGAAAATGTGGTAAACAAGAAGGTTTACTTCACCCAATAGAAAAAGAAGAAACTCCGTTACATACGTACAATGTTGATCACTTAGGTCCATTGGAAAGCACGAATAAAAATTATAAACATATACATTCGGTCATTGACGCATTCACAAAATTTGTTTGGTTGTATCCCACAAAATCTAACGATGCTGCCGAAGCAATTTCTAAATAAGAAATCCAAAAGTCTGTCTTTGGAAATCCAGTTCGCATAATATCAGATAAAGGTCCTGCATTTACCTCTAAAGCTTTTGAAGAATATTGCATCAATGAAAATATTAAACATATCCCAATTACCACTGGATTACCCAGATCCAACGGCCAAGTCGAGCGTCTAAATTCTGTCATAATATCTGTTCTGTCTAATTTATCTGTCGATAATCCTAAAAAATGGTACACACATGTAAGCGACGTCCAACAGGTGATAAATTCGACTTTTCAGAGAAGTATAAAAACTACCACTTTTGAATTGATGTTTGGTACTAAAATGAAACTAAAAAATAACATTGAGATTACTAGTCTTCTGAATGCTGAAAGACAATCTGATTTTACAAATAATCGCGAAGATATGAGAAAAAATGCTAAAAAAACAAATTTTAAAAGTCCAAGAAGAAAACCGCAAAACTTACAACCTCAGACGAAAGAAAGCTAACAAATTCAAGCTTAATTATGTGGTTGCTATAAAACGAACACAACAAGGTCCAGATTTGAAGTTAAAATCAAAATATTTAGGTCCATACAAAGTCATAAAAGTAAAAAATAAGGACATCTACGATGGAAAGAAACTTGGATTTAATGAAGGTCCCATTGTCACCAGTACTTGCGCAGAGTACATGAAGCCGTGGACGGACGAAGCTTGACAAATAAAAAAAAGAGAATTGCACCGATTGTGACACTATACCGAACATGACAAACCACTAAACTGACAACTAGAAGAATTTTAACTTTATTCTCGAAAAGACGTAAGAAAGAAAAAGACGAAAACACGAAAGAAAGAAAAAGACGAAAAGACGTAAGAAAGAAAAAGACGAAAAGACGTAAGGTAAAAGAAGATGAAAAGACGTAAGAAAGAAGGAGACGAAAAGACATAAGATAAAAAAAGACGAAAAGATGTAAGAAAAAAAGAAGACGAAAAGACGTAAGATAAAAGAAGACGAAAAGACGTAAGAAAAAGAATACGAAAAGATGCAAGGCAAAAGAAGACGAAAAGACGTGAAGAAGAAAAAAAAGAATACGAATTTATTTTGAAAGAAATTATTTAAATTTTCATCATGATGACTTCTTTTTTTCAATTTAGACTTTGGATGCTGCTGTCTTTTCAGATGATCCAGCTGCTGTTTCCAGCCAACAAGAATACATTCAAGGACGAAGGCCTCATCAGTATGGCCGAAATATGGGAAATCTCCTCCACTATTAGATCTGCATATTATTTTCTACGCATCGCAACTCTGATGAAAAGGCTCTCAGTGAGGCAGACGATTTTGAAGCAGCTATTAATTCCTAAGAAGCCAGACGATTTAAGCGGTAGAAAAAAGAACTGAACGGAAGAAAGAAGAATGGAATGTTTTTAGTTTTAAGTTGATGTAAAAAGAACAAAAAGAATGTAAGATGAAGACGATTTCCCGTATAAGATGTAATTGATTAATTAGAGTTATGATTGTTTGTTTTGTAAATAGTCTTCTGTAAATATTTTCTCTGTAAATAATTTAAGTTAATATAAGTATTTAAAAGTTAAACGGTGTCAGATATGAATCAATTATGAGTTAATTATAATTCCGCAAGAACTTTTAGGAAGAAGAATTCCATATATATATATATATATAATGTTGAAAGAATCATATTGCACAGATATCATATACGCACCACATTTGCACGTGCTTTTTATCCTCGACAATTTGGCATTGCAAATCTGTGCTAAGGAGAGATCTGTTTAACAAGTTTAAACAATTGTTAGGGAAATAAAATGGGAAAAATTAAAGATTTCAATGAAATGTGCTGATTAATTGATACAACTGCTTGCATTCAATATGGTTATAAGTATTAATGTTTATAATTAATTTTTAAAATTGTATTTACTATTTTGTTACTAAGTTTAATATTTATAACTGTTTATTTATTGTTTCCTCTGTTATTAAATTCATGTTTATCTACTGTTATTTTTCCTTTTAATTCTTGAAATTATTTTTATTATATACTATATCAATAATTATATCAAACCATCATTTATTTACTTTTATTTCCATTTATAAAATACTAGAATCTCCTTCACTTTTTTATGTATTTTTATTTTTATATCGCAATAAAAAATTTTGTGCTGTTATTGCAAGCAATTTGTAACTTATATCCAAAAAACAAAATTTTCGCCAGAGTGGCGAGGGAAAAAATGCATGTGCAAATGTGGTGCGTATATGACATTTGTGCCATATTTTCTTTTCATTTAAAACAGAATGCTGAGAAAACAACATCACAATTTTACCCTTGTGCAAGACCGTCAGAAGTCAGACCGTCAGAATTATCTGATACCTAGTGAACATATCTCCTATAAATGTCTAAATTATTCAATCAATCAATTAATCTATGAAAAATTCTTTTTTACACCTTAAGCCGCTGGGAAGTGTGCGGTGTATCATATGAAAAATTCCGAATCTTTCTC
Source organism: Maratus speculifer (assembly GCA_964019185.1). Classification (NCBI taxonomy): domain Eukaryota; kingdom Metazoa; phylum Arthropoda; class Arachnida; order Araneae; family Salticidae; genus Maratus; species Maratus speculifer. The sequence continues at coordinate 146,748,309 of OZ025294.1, forward strand.
AACTCAATATATATATATATATATATATTATGTGTTCAAATAATTGAGCACGACAGTCTGGAAACGAGAATGATAGATGAGGTCTCAATTTTTTCCCAGAAAATGTGAGAATGCATCAACATTTGTTTAGGATCGCGAATGAAGACGATTACAGGGAGGACAAACTGTTGGTAAAAGAACACGGGTTGATCTTGGTTTCTGGTAGAGGAAAATTAATCTACAAGAAGGGGGAGTCTTCTGAATCGATATCACACTCGCTTTAATACTTCAGCACTTTGCTGAAAAAGCCTATGAATTTTGTGTTTTAGGGAGATGTTTGCTGAAAATGGTATTAAATAGCTGTCAAAATACGATACTGAAGTAATTTATTTTCCAATGTTTTTCTCTTTTTTTTAGCCTCCGATGATATTTCTTTCAGACAAGCTAAAAATGTCGTGTCATCATTCCTGAATTTTCTACTCAACCGATTTTGATAATTATTTTTTTAAATGAAAGCTATTTATTTGTAGTCGTGCCCATTTTAGCTATTTTTTAATTTATTTCCACTTTTATATTTTATTTTTAATTTTAAATGTTTTTTTACGATATTTCTTCAAATGGTGGCAATTCAGTTTAGCTTTTCTCTCGATAATAAAAATTTATTTTCCATTATCGGAAGCTTGATCTCATCAGTGAACATGTCCTCGCATTTAAAAGAAAAAAGTTAATTGTTTTTGTAAAATTTAACCACACTAAAAGGATTGCGTATAATTATGCACTAAATGAGGTAAAAAAATATATTTACTAAGAAATAATATTAATAATGTAAATAAAATAACAGAAAATAATTTATGATAAAAATTAATGTCTAAAGCAAAATAAGAAAATTTTCAAATGAGAAAAATGATGTCATTCATCAACCAGATAAATGGGATTTACAATATTATTACGGACGCCTTTTTCATATTACTAATAAAAGTAACTTTTAAAAAAACATTTGAAGAGAAAATGACGTTACTATTTAAAACATCGCATTTTTACTCATAACGATATTGCATTTCAATATTTCTTTTCAATATGGACACTGAGATTGAAATTTTACTTTCGGATGACTTCAGTTAGTGAAAATAATGTCACAGTAAAATTAGTTTTTTTTCATACGCAGTATAGGGTAAATCTTGCAATCGTTTTGAAAATCGAAAAAAAAATTGACGGATTTACACATTTCAGATACTGGAAATTCCGAAAAACATATTTTTAGAAAAAAAATTACCGTCCGTCCGTCTGTGTGTATGTTGTAAAACTAATTGAGATAGAGACTTCAAATTTTGTATGTACTTAGTATGTAAGAATGGGACAAAATTTATTTAATATCAGTAACCTTAATTATACGGAATTATTTTTTTCGGACTCTCGAAAAATTCGTTCTGATGAAATGTACATAAAAATTTTCGATTGTTTTTATTTTAACAAAAAGACATAAAAGGCAATAAAATAACACAAATTTTGCATCAAGAACGAAGTCGGTCGGATTAATAGTTGCCGAGATATTTGTAATCCTGTTTTCCACATTCTTCGATTTTTCATGACCCTGTATTTTCTTCAAATTTCAATTCAAAGATATGTTTTAATTGAAAATGAGACGCTTAATCTGACGCAGTAAACTGTTAGTTAATATGATTATTGTTTTTGGAATTATAAACTGTTTCTTTTACGCAATCCAGTACTATTTGTGTAGTCTGGTATTTTACGTAATTTGTCGAAATGGGGCAATTCCTTAATGACACATTTATAAATTCATTTTTAACAGAAATATATAAAATTGAAAGGCTTTACTATGGAAGTGGTTTCGAAACGAACTTTGTTTTCCAATTTATAATAATTAAATTAACTATCGAGTTATAAGCGTTTTCAATCACGTAATCACGAATTTTCTCCTTTTGCAACACTGTTTTTTCTGCTTTCGTCGTGAAATGTAGCTAAAACCCGAACGTTGGAGGCTTTTTTCTTAAATATCAATTGCAATCGGAAAAAAAAAGGAAAAATGAGTTACAGTTTACAGGGACAATCAAAAGCATTCCGTTACATTGCGGTCAATTAGAAAAATAGTTTCAAGTGAATTTTAATTATGTTATCCTCTTTGAAACATAAGAGATTTGTATGTATCTATGAAGTATATTAAAAAACATACATTCTTCACAATCTGTGGTGCAAAGAATGTTTGTTATTAATTTACAGGTCACACAAAAGTATTTTATCGCACAATGGTATAGGGGAAAACGCTGTTCGGAGCTCGTTTTAATACTATTAAACTATTTCCATTTTATGAAACTGATATACATTGCTGAGATTTACTACAATTTACTTCCTCTATGTTAGAAAGTAGATAGTATTTACAAGGACACAGAAAATTTCGGCAACTATACTGTATCCGATGTGCTGTATACTATTACACTAAAATCTGGATATTTTTAAAACTTTATTATAGTACCAACGCACGTCATTTGCTACGTTTGACTTGCAATTTCCAACTTGTTTAAATAACGTTATTATGTTATTAGTAAAAAACGTAATTAGTTAATGTAGATAACGTAATTAGAAATAACGTAATTAATTGGAACGACGATGTTCTAGAAAAGAGTAAATTAGATGAAGTCAAAATTTTTAAATCCAAAATATGAGAATGATACAATATTTGCCTAGGAACTTCTTCCTTGTATTGATTACATAGAGGAGAAACTCTTGATCAATACGAGTTTATTATAAGAGAAAATTAATCTAAAAGGGAAAGAATTATTCTGTATCAATATTATGGGTATTATAATGTCTATAACATTTTTTAAACAAATCTTATTCTAACAAAATAAATCCTGTTAGGATAAAATCACTAAAAACTGGAAAAATATTCCGTCTTATCAGATATAACTGTATGGCATCATCTCGGTTTAAAGAAATATTCCGTTGTATACAGATACCGCTTTCACAGGTTTTATTGTATCTAATTTATGCATTTCTAGCAAATATTTGATAAAACATTATCTTCTTTTATTATATCCATAATCTCCGAAATGTAGGCTAGTTCTCAAATTTAAAGATTTAAAAGAAAGCATGATAGATTGTATTTCGATTGCTTTTTCCTTAGAAAATGTGAGACTTCGTGAACATTTGCCCATGAACTTGAACGAAGATAATTACACGAAGCAAAAACTGTTGGTTGAAGAACAAGAATTGGTACCAGGAGGAAATTTATCTAAAGATGAGAGAGATATCTTGAATAAATATTACGACATCAATTTGTCGGCATTGTTTTGAATAAACGTATGTTAAAACACGTGATCTTCATGTTTTCGTATATGAAGTTAACAGAAAAAAAAATGTCATTAAAGTAATTTATTTTGCGAGAGTTTCGTCTTTCCTTCTAACCTAATAACTTAAGAAGAGAAATGAAGAAAAATGAAAGTGATAAATGTTTGATCCCTGAAAAAATTGCTTTATAAAGATCAACTACAGTAGATCTCTCAAATCAGCAACCCTGCATATAATTTACGGACATAAAATCTGCATATAATTTACGGATGTCAACAATGAAACATTCAATTCAGATATAGGGACAAAATTACACTTATGTTTCTTCCAAACACATAATATTTACATATATATATATTCAAATAACTGAGTTCGACATTCTGGAAGAAAGCGTGATACATTATAAATCGATTATTATTTTTCTTATAGAATGTGAGACTTCTTCAAAATTTGCCTAGGAACTTAAAAGAAGACGATTACAAGAAGCACAAACTGTTTGTTGAAGAACAAGAGTTGGTTTTAGGAGGAAATTAATCTAAAGAAGAGGGAGATATTTTGAATCAATATTGTGACCTCAATTCATCAGCAGTTTTTTGAATAAACGTATGTTAAAACTTGTGATCTTTGCGTTTTCGTATATGATATTTACAGAAAAAAATGTCATTAAAGTAATTTATTTTGCAAGTGTTTCGCCTTTCCTTCTAATCTAATATCTTAAGAAGAAAAATGAAGAGTAAGGAATATGATAAATGTGTGATCCATGAGAACAATTGCTTTATAAAGATCAACAACAATAGACTCCCTCAAATCAGTAATCCTAAAATACGCATATAATTTACGGATGTAAACAATGAAACATTCAATTCAGATAGAGGGACAAAATAACACTTTTCCAAACACATTATATTTATATTTATATATGCAAATAACTGAGTTGGAAATTCTGGAAGAAAGCGTGATATGTTATATCTCGATTCTTTTTTTTTTTTTTATTTTTTTTTTATTTTTTTTTTTTTCTTTCGTATAGAATATGAGACTTCGTCAACATTTGCTCAGGAACTTGAATGAAGACGATTAAAAGAAGGGAAAACTGTTGGTTGGAGAACAAGAGTTGGTTCTAGGAGGAAATTAATCTAAAGAAGAGGGAGATATTTTGAATCAATGCTACGACATCAATTTCTCAGCAGTTTTTTGAATAAACGTATGCTAAAACACGTGATCTTTGCGTTTTCATATATATATATGTATGTATATATATATATATATAAAGTATTTCATTAAAGTAGTTTATTTTGTGAGAGTTTCGCCTTTCCTCCTTTTCTATTATCTTAAAGCTGTTCTCAACTGATCTGCTCAAGAAAAGCAAAATGTATTGACACATTTACGTATTTCTTTTTTAACAGAAAGATATAAAATTGGAAGGCTTGACTATGGAAGCGATTTCGAATCGAATTTTGTTTTCCATTTACTGGTAATTAAATTATTTATCGAGTTATAAATGATTTCGATCACGTGATCGCGCTTTTTTCTCCCTTTGTAAAATTAGTTTTTCTGTTTTCATCAGAAAATGAGGTTCAAAATGCCAGTAATGATGGCTTCTTCTTTTAACATTTCCTTTAAACTGGGAAACATATAATACAGTTGAGAATGCTGTGGGGCTTACTTACATATATGGGCCACTCAACAAGTTTATCTGTCGACCTACCAAATTTCAATTTATATAATTTATTATTTGTTTATTTATTTATTTAATTTCAGAAATGAATTTTTATAGCTATCAAAATTCATCACTCAGGTAAAATTCTTTTTTTCCAACACAACACCGTGTTAGATGTGCCGTGTATGACAAAACAAAACTTATTTTTCTTCCAAAAACATCATACATTTTTATGCAAATAAATGAATCCAACATTCTGGAAGAAAACGTGATAGAATATATGGATTATTTTTTTTCTTACAGAATGGGAGATTTCATTATCATTCGCTGATGGACTTGAACAAAAACGTTACAAGAAGCGAAAACTGTTGGTAGAAGAACAAGAGTTGGTTCTTGGAAAAAAATTAACCTAAAGAAGGGGGAGACATTTTGAATCAATATTACAACCTCAATTTCTCAGCAGTTTTTTTTTTAAATAAACATATGTTAAAACATGTGATCTTCGC